>VMOF01000369.1:40335571-40749426 GCA_011764245.1 Trialeurodes vaporariorum | reverse complement strand
CTACATAAACAAGGAGGGGCCAAGCAAAACATGAGCTCCGCTCTTTCCAAAATATATCAAAATTCCACTATCACACAGTAAATTGAAACCTGATTATTGTTAGGGCAAAAAAATTTTTGTTATGTTTGCTTCCGGAGTTGATATTTTCTTGACAATACACGCCATGAATCAGACTCACTTGGCGAAATAAACTAATAATATATAAATTAGTTTTCTAGATTTTTATTTCATTTTACCGCTTAGAATCTTGCCTCCATTAATTGATATCCAAGACATTCGATCCACTACCTGTTTGACTTGACATAATGCCACTTGGTTCAAAAGAGCATATGATGTCATTCAAAAATTTTAGATGGGCGTTGTCTGACACTTATTTTTTTAGCTATCAATGGTTTAAGCAGTGGCGTAGCGTGCATTCGGCAACGTTGTATTGTGTCCATTTAAACCCATGTAAAAGGTCGAATGCGAAGGTGTTCACCGAACACCCAGTAGTTCGATCTTTTTCATGGGTTTTGACGAACTGCAACGTTGCCAAATTGCACGCTACGCCACTAGGTTTAAGGAAAATGGTTTCTCTCTCACACTAATTGCGTCATATGGCGGTGTGGTCCGTTTCCCAAGTTGTTCACATAAGCGACCACGAGTGCGAGAGAGAGACCGTTTTACGAGAACGGTTTTTTTCTCGCCCTGGCAAAAGTGCTCCATGAATTTCCATGACCAAAATTACAAGAGCAATTATTATTATTTTTCCATTTCCATAAAATGACATGGAAAACCTTATAGAATTCCGTGAATGGCCCAAGGAACTCCATGAGATATTATGGAAAAATAATATTTTGCCCAGAGAATTCCATGAATTTTAAGGAAAAATAATAATCGCCTACGGAAATATAATGCCCACGGAATTTTGGCCATGGAAATTCATGGAACACTTTTACCAGAGCGCACTCATTTCGCCTTATGGCGATGTTTTCCGTGTCCCAAGTTGTTCCCGAAAGCGACTACGAGAGTAAGAGAGAGACCGTTTCACGAAATCGTCTTCTCTCTCGCACTCATTTGCGTGCAACTGCGCGGCGGGAAGACGCAAAGGAAGACAAGAGACCGCTGAGTTGGTCGGACTTGGCAACCAGCATGGCAACAGATTCGTTTCCCTTTTCAAACGTAAATAAACACGAGAAAGTGAATAGGTTATGTTACATTCTTTGTGATTGTGATGCACTTTTTTGAGATTGTGGTGCTGCAGGTGTTCATGTTAGTTTCTCAGTCACAAAATTTTTCCATGATTTAACGAAAGTCTCCCACCATCCTGTCTTAATTTTATTCTATCACTGATACACGCGTAGGTTATGGATAAAACTGTTCTTATTCAAAAACAAATTCGAGACAATGCTGACGAAATTCACTGTTTCATGCGTGATTTGAATAACTGGGAGCAAGAGATGAAGAGGAAGGAAACGGTTACAGACAGCGAGTCGACTCTGGTAAGAATATTTATTTTCCAGCTTAAATTCTTCGTTTCAGATTACGCTATTTTCATCTGAATGAATAATTGGACTGCTTCATGCCGAAGAGAACCAACTATGCTGTTTGCCCGTCCAATTGGCGTTACTTTTTCTGTTTTTGCTTGCTACTGGGTTAGCATGGGCTGATACAGGGAATGGTCTTTCTCTCTCTCCTTCCATTTGAACTTATGTGTTAGGAAAAGATAGCAGAGGGGGCCATCACGTGACTTTGGCCCCCTCTTCTGTCCTTTTCTAACGCACGTTTTTAAATGGGAGGAGAGAGAGAAAGACAATTCCCTGTATCCGTCCATGAAGTTGATTTGGTTTCTGTTTAGTCATTCAACAATAAGTGATTCTTGTTACTTTTTGAATCTCCTTTTTTCCACGCTCGGCGTAGATGAGATTTGCCCTGTACTCTATTTGCACCCTGTTAACTAGTATTGTGAGCTTTTGGTAAGGCAGCAAAACTCATCGATACAAAGTCAGAGGTCATTTCGCGAGAGGTGGCAGAAGGCAGACTGGATTGTTTTTCTGAGCAGTAGGCAATTATGAGATTCTTTGCACTGACTTCAATGTGCAGAGATGCAAACGAACCTACAGCGTAGAAAACTAGACGAGCTGTCTTATGCAATATTTTGTGAAACGGACTCTAGCTAGTAAAGAGTTTAGACTCATTGCAAATCCAAGACTTAACAACAGTCGCAATGGAGCAGACAGTCTTTGAGGTCAATGCAGATAAGAGCGGAAATGAAAAATCGCCCGGCTTAAAAAAAACCTGTGGTGTTTTGGTCCGACTTGATTCAGCAGGAAGCAGAGAGGTTCCTTAGGGGCAGTTAAGACACTTATCATAAACTCCTTTTACCAGCTGCATCCTTGATCATTGGGAAACTTGTTATTGAACCCTACTCAGTTCTTTACGTTGTGCCCCATTGGTAACTTTCACTTTTTCGCAGTAGTTTCTCTCACTGACGCAACCAGGATCTCTTCCATCCCTCTCATTTCCCATTTAAATGTATATAAGTAGGAAAAGGACAGAAAGAGGGGGTTTTATCCCCTTGTCCATCCTTGTCTAACATACGTTTCTTAATGGAGAAAAGAGAGAGATGAAGAAACTCTCGTTGCGCTACTGGTTTCTCTTCAGATCTGTCTGAAGCATCTTACCGCTCTGCTGGTATTTTCATGCTTGATGTATTTTTATAAACTTGTTTGTTCAAAAGAAATGTTTGCGTTTAAATTTAAATTTTTTTTTAGAACATACCGCCGATTAGAAAGAAGACAAAAACTACCTCTGTTTCCAGTAACAATGAAACAGCGAAATCATCAATAGTCTCAGAGGCTAAACCGAAAAAAATATCTGCCTATGATTACGGAGCTTGGGATAAACTAGATGTGGTAAGTTCATCATTTGAATTTTATTTTGGTTTTCACTTACTTCTTCCTCTTTTAGTGAATCAACCACAAGTATCTTGTCAGTCATCACCAAAAACTAATTTTTCTCTCCATTGTGGGGTGTGAAGCTGAGAACTTGGTTCCACTCTGTTAGCGCTGAATGGTAAAAAATAAATCAAAAAATTTACCCATCATAAGTAGACATCAAAGAGACCTCTTCAACACTCCGAGGCTTGGATGTACTTGGCTCTTTGTCTGACTTCATAAATTGAAATGAAAACTGGTGTGAAGAAGTTTTCCATCGAAGGGACTGTGCATAGTCAACTCTAAAGAACTTCATTGCCAATTGAAGCCGTTTCTGGAAAAAAGGGCCCGTAAAACAAACGGTGCGCTCTTTGGACATAAGTCTTATTCAATTACAATGCTGATTTTTGAGGAAGAGCACACCTGTGGTTTTATGAGCCCTTTTCTCGGAAATGGCCTTAATTATTTTACGTATCATAGATTTTTCTTTGATTCAAATAAGAAACCTCTGGAATCCTTTACCGATAAACAGCAGCTCTGCAAACAAACAGCTCTGCAATTAATGCTCATCTGATAAGACCCCCCCTCTGATTTCTTTGTTTAATCTTGAGCAGAATTACACAGTGGTGGCTTGTGCTATTTGGCAACTACGTTTTTTTGCCATTTGAACTTCACGGCAAAAGTATCGATTTTTAGGAATTCAGTGAATTCCCTGAAGATTAATTTTTCTACGTTGGTTTAGATGCAGAGAATCCATTTTTGCCTTATCGCATGATCTTCCATTGGATTTCTGTTACATACCTACTCCTCAATCCTCATACTTTTTTCTATCAGTTAAATCAATTGCATGACACCATCTGATAGGGCATTCCGGGCGAAATGTAGCGTCGGTTACTTTTTAAAAACTGTAATTTTGATTTCGAAATTTGACATTTTTTATGTTATACTGCATAGAAGGTGGTAAACAATTTGCAACCGCCCATTGTGGTAATGGGGCTCTTGCAAACTTTTGCTATAAGCAAATGAATAGTCCAATCTTATGTTAACTTTTTCACTGCCTTCGACGAGTATACTTGTCCAACGCAATGGTGCACCGCAGTGCCTTCGACGAGTATACTCGCCCGGTTGCCCTCCGCACTTTCGCCACCTGTACAGCTGTTGCATCTGCGCGAAACATAGCAAACCATATTCTCTATCTGACCGGAAGAGTACAAACTATGCGTTAGAGGCGCTGGCAACATTTTTTGTGTCACGGATTTCGGGATTCAAAAGAACTTGGCAATGAAAAGGTTAAGACCAGCAAAAATCACGAAAATCACACCAAGAAAGTCTAAAATTCAGTGATAAACTCACACAACTGCCATAACGGCAAGATGGTAATGACGGTTCGACGCAGGTATCATGGGAGATTCCCGTCTGTAATGTCACTGTCGCTACAGAAACACAGAGATTGGTCTCAATTTAGATGGGAATCTCCCATGATACCTGCGTCTCTCTGCCGTTAAGCCTGATTCTGAGAGTGAATTTCATGATTTTTTAGTGTACTCATCGTCATTTTTACAGGTTTTTATGAAGGAATCAACTTTTCAATCCCCTACAGCAAAAGTTTGCAAGAGCCCCATTGCTAAAAAGTTCAAAACTATATGTTTTAAAGTCAAAGAGACAGTTTTAAAGTAATGGATGGTACATTCTGCCCAGAGTGACCCTAACTCAATCTTTCAAATACTCATTGATTGTGAGATGTGAGCCGAAAGTTGAAGTTTTTTTGTCAAGGGAACAAGGTTTTTCCCATCTATGTTGTAAAAAGCCAAAGCTCCATCTGACTTTTTTTTAAAAGTTCGTAGTTAACGGTATCTTTGGTCTCCCTAACTTTTTGCCCCCCCCCCACACACCTTCATCACAGTATATGAGTACTGCAGCAGTTTTTTCATTTGACCTTTGGCCCTGACCCCTTTCCATATTTTGGATCTAGGAATTTAAAATGTTGCAACTAGGTATTTAAATACCTGATTTCTTGATATTTTTGTGTCGAAAATAGTAAAGTAAAATAGTAATAGTAAATTTTGGAACAAATCAGTTGTATCTAATTTGCATCCCATAAACGCACGGAACTCTCATTTAAATATTTTTATTGCTGTGTTTGTAAATGGAGAATGGACAATTGTTTCATAGGATATTAACACTTATAAAAAAAAAAAATTGAATTGTTTTAGTATTGTCCAAATTGTAAGTGTAGCTTATCTGTTTTCTTCATTTTTTGTGGTCCCCTAGTAGCAAAGATCTTAGAATGGTGGGCATAAATTTAATCAAATCTCAAAATCTGAACTATGGAAGTACATGGAAGTACATTTTCCTATTTTCTCGTGCAGGCATAGGTTTCCTCATCCCAATGCGCATCATACAATCAATTTTTGACTCCCTCATTTTCCCGAAAAATCCAGCTGAACGTCTTTGAAGCAGTTGGTCTGGTCTGCTGACCCTTTATCACTTGTTATCATTACCCTCTTACTTAAGCTCAACTCAATCCACCTGCTGGTCTCTAAATTTTGTGAGCCCTACTTACTAACTTGTTTCGATAGGTATATACTGGCACTGCTGCTGTTCTAACTTCTTAGAAGCTAGATTCTGATCCAACAATTTTTGAACCCCTTCGCACGTTTTCGCGTAGAGCTCATATATTTTATTACTTACATTTTTCAGCACAAAGCCAAGGTAGAGGAAAACCTCTACCTCGCCCGTAAATTCAAATTCAGCGGGTCTATACTCCTCCCCCCTCCCTCCTCGCATCTCGTCTGGCTCACCGAATCCGAATAATCGAGGATACCACTTCCCCCTACTCAAATTTTATCCTGTTGATAATGCATGATAAGAACCTTGACTTTCAGACCGAAGTCGGAAACCTCTCTCAGCTTTGGTAATCGGCCCTCGTCAGCCTCTGCACTGCCTCTGCGCAGCAATGTTGTTAACCTTCGAAGTCTTTTTAATGCCGGCTATCTTATCGAATTTCTTGAAACGTCAGAACCACTTAACCTCATTTTTTTTCCTCGCGATATACTGTTGACTTCGCAAATTTTTCGAGTGTTTTTCACCGAAATATTTCAATATTTTGGGTGTTTCCCGGGCGTGCGAAAAGCGTTCGCGACGCGTTTTGTTTCGGTGAGTGATAAGGATCGTTTCAAAATGAAGAGGAAAATGTTTACGCACGAAGAACGGCATTTTTTGCTGAAACTTATTCATGCCAACAAAGCCGTCATAGAAAACAAAGAATCTGACGTTGTCAATCAAGTGAAAAAGAAAATGTGCTGGGAACAGATTGCTGATATGTTCAATAGTCAGGATACCCATGAAAATAAGGTAAGTGTGGCTTGTTCATCCTAGTTCATCTTTGTTTAGTTCACTCAAAATTTCAAGCATAAACCTGCCGTCTTATCTGGCGGAACTAGTCTGTGCTCCACTTGAGCATTACACGATACATTCCTCGTGGTCTGGTCAATTGTAGTGTTCACCTGTACCCGCTTGGTGAAAGCTTCAAATTGTAGAGACATGATGATGCCTGTGCTGAGATGACCTGTCGACTGATGTGTCTGAGTTTGTGTCTCGGGTTTGTAAGACGCTCGTCTTGCGTTTGATTCAGTCTTCTATTAGTGGTGGCAATGTAGTCTCATCACTCATGACACCCTGACCAGACCAACATAAATTGATAAAAAGACAAGGACCTTGCAGCTACCTATGAGACGATAGCTCTGAAGAATCTATCTGTTTAGCAAGTAGTCAACGTATAGTCATCAAAGTTTCAATCTCTAAGAAATGCAGCTTTGACAATACTGTAATTGTCGATTACACTGAAGAGGAAGGAAGGTGCAGAAAATAATACTTTAGCCAACCTTCTTGCAGCCTCGCCCAAATTACTGGCGTGGGATATAACCAGCCTGAATACATGTTGCAATTTAAGAATAAAATTATCAAGTTTTGTCTGAAAGTATCAATCAAATACAACTGTTTGTACGGCTCATGTGAATTTGTCATCCTGTAATAATTAGTATGCCCCATCATTGCGTCTGTGATGGAAGCCTGGGTGGAATGTTGACACTCGCCTATGCTGACAATTATCAAATTGGTTTATTCTGTGGTATAGCTTGTCCCAGAAATGATTGCACTTGACAGTTCTACAGATTTCATGAAAACATCAGCTTAAAACCGCCAACTGTGCAACCTAATTTGTTGGGAGTAAGAAGCAGCTGACGTGATTCAAACTGTGCAGTTGTCAAGTTCAATCTGTCCTCTCCAGATGGAAGAATACGATTCTAGGAGCTGGAAAGTCAGGTCCCTCACATGTCCTGCGCACATACTTAGGTATATGAAATAAGGACATTGCCTTGCTGGCTTTAGCCTTTGATTAATCAAAATGATGCTTGTTGAATCAGTTACATTCTTGTAGTCAGTACAACTTAGGTTGAGCCCTCAAGAGCCAGGTAGATTTTCATCTGGTTGCAACGAGGTTGGCAGCTTGATCCTCCGCGCCTACTGTTCTGACAACCACCAAAAACCAGAGACACTCGTAAGTCGTAAGTGGTATCAACACTCAATGCACTGTTTCTACTCTCCATTTTTTAAAGTATAAATGGACCACTGGTTCTGGGCTCAACTTAAACTGCGCGAACTACAAGTCATGCTCTCTCCCTGATTGAAATTTTTATTTTAAGATGAACCTTCAGTGCTTAGTGCTGCTTACTGCTTTCAGAGAGCGACCGTCACAAATAACAAATGCGTCAAATCACAGGTCAAAATTAACTTGAAGTGAAAAAAACGAATTGTCCATTAGAGCTCGTTTCACAACAGATGGCAGATGACAGTTTACCCAGCTTACAGCGCTGTTGGTTCGTTCGCGTCTCTGCGCATTAAAGCTTATGCGTAGAAACACAAACTTGCCTACTCCACAGTAAACAAGCTGATCCGTCTTCTGCCATCTCTCGTGAAATGACCTCTACTAGATATTCATCTGAAGAATGACTCAGCAAAATAATTCTGGCTGCAAATGTCTATAACCTCAAAAATAAGACTGGAAGTTCCTGAAATTGAAACATCGCAAATTGATTCTAGTAAGCATGGAAATGAGATAATCCTTTTTTTGGTATTTTCTCTTCGGTTACTTTGATGGCACCACTGAAATAATCCATCAACTAGAATCGCATCCGGAAATTTTTTCTTCTTCTCCTTCTCTTTCTCTCTCTCTCTCCACCTGTTTGAATGTATGTGTTAGAGGAGGATAGAGAGAATGGCAACCATGTGACTCGAGTTTCCATCCTTTTTCACCATATTCTTTCAAATGGGAGGTTTGAGTGAAAAATAAGTGAAAAAGTTGCCTCTGTGATCAACTTGACCTTGATTTCTAACTTTGCTTTTTCCTTACAGAGAACAGCAAGTCAGCTAATAAAATTTTGGGACAATGAGAAAACGAAACGGAAAAGAATCCTTGCCAACGCCAAGCACAAACAACAAGCTTCATTTTTTGATAGTATGGGACCGCAATTTTCTGGAATAGGTGAGAGCGCTGACTTTTAAAATAGTCCGTTGCATTATTTATATCAGTACAACTTGGAAAAATTTGTGTTACATCTCTTTGACTCAACGTGACTTGAGTTGGCTGAATGTGAAACAAAAAGGAGCCAAACGATGATGAATCATTTCGGCAATTTGTTGCAATATTACTTATTAAAGATAAGTTGCAAGATTTTTTAGGGTGGCAACCATGGATGCGTTTACGCAATTTTTCTCCTTTGCGAAGCTTCAATTTTTAGCCGTATCTTCTGATCCCATTGAGATCCCATCATTAAATTTTGCACAGGTCTAAATGAAGGCATTGCCAAAATATTTTGATTTTTTCAAAATTTTAAAATTGCCATTTTTTGATAAATTTATGAGAATTTTTTTTTCAAAAATTTCAACTAAAAAATTTTCCAATTTTTTTTTGTTAAGTCATATTTTGTTATACACCATTTTAAAGCCCTTAAAAAGATCTTTAAAATAAGACCAAAATCAATATTCTGCAACAAACAATGACTGAGTTATGCTTGATTAAAGATGGTAGCCTCTGCAAAAATTTGGCAAATTTCTGCGACTTTGAAAATTCATAAAAAAAAATTGGGGTCCCCAAAAATTCTAAAAAAAATTGTTTTCGCTCTTGCTCTAATAGTAGAACAAGTGTACCAAATTTCATGGAAATCTGAGGGGTCAAGGTTTTTATCTTGGTCTGATTTGACATAGAATGACCCGTAATCTCTAGAAATTTATGAGGAAAATTTGTGATCAGGCTGTTTTTAGGCTGGCCATTGATGGGTTTTCAATATTTTTTATTACAAAAGACCATAGACTGGCCTTATGGGAATTGGCTCCTAATGGAAAAATCTGAAATTGAGATGTGTGGTTCTTCATAAAATGCGGAGAAAACCGTTACAAGACACCGCTGAGATCGTATGACCAGTGTAAAAGTTATTCAAGTCTAAGCTTGCCATACTATTCAGTGCGTGATTTGGATTCAGCAGTGCTTCCAAATTCTTACATTTTTCTTAGCAATTTACGGAGAACAATGTATCTCAATTTCAGATTTTTCCATTGGGAGCCAATTCCCATAAGGCAGTCCCAAGTCCTTTGGTAGAAGTATATACTATTGTAAGTATAACAGAACATTCTGCTGAAGATTAAAATTTGTTAAACTTTACTGGAAGGTGAAAGTATGGGAAATTTTCCTTAATTCTGCTTGCGCTGATAACTTATTGATCACAAGTATGTTATAATTTTTGAAAGACAGTGCTATCGAGGGTTTTTGGAAGCTTTTACCCCTTTTTCAGCTACAAAATTTTTTTATCAAAGAGGGATTAATTCCCTGGTGAGTGGTGAGCGTCTAATAGAATTTTTGTGCGGAAAATTCATTACTTGATGCAAAGAAAAAACCGAAAGTTAATTTTTTATTTTTTTTCATCGACTTTCAGCAATTTAAAGTTCTTTATATCACAACGCAGGACGTATCAATGAACGTTTTCTTTTTTCTTTTTACTCTTCCATTTCAATGAGCCTGGGCGTACTAAACCTGTACCATTTTTTATTTTACAGAAAATGCAGACATCAATGTATTTCTAGAAACATCAGTTGATACTGGTATGAAAGTTCTTCCAAGTGTTCATAACTTCTCGACGGACTCGGACGATATAAAACCTTTTGAATTTGGTGCTCACAATGGATTTGACAAAGAGTTGGAAAGGAACATCAATGAGATGTCTGTCGCAACATGTAAAGGGCCACCTACGCTTGAATATGATCCACTAAATAAAAACAATGTGTCTCGTAGTGAAAACGGAGATTGTCCTTCTTATTCTTCGGCATCCTTTAGTGGTTCGCATCATCCAAGTAAGTCATCCGTTTTGCTCTTATGTATTTTCCTACTTCTTTAATCAACTGAAAACTTTGAAAAAAAAATTGTGGTAAAATAATAAAGGTTTATTCTTCAAAAAAAAAAAAAAAAAAAAAAAAAAAAAAAACCATACTAGTTTAATAAATTAGACAAAATAAATTATTTCAAGATTAAAAACCGCTTGCAGCAAAAAAATATATGCGGGGGGGGGGGGGTGCTCAATTACGAAAACAAATTAAAATCAGAGACAAATAGAGACCGTGTACTAATTGTACTATGCTAAAATACATAGGTAATATTTGAGGCACGACGAACTCTTGCGGATTCAATAAAACCACAGTCAACACCCTTCTGATGGGAGGGTGTTGAACTGTGAGCACTCTCCTACCCTCCTCTTCTCTTCCCAGCCTATCCTCCCCTGCGTTTACCGGATGTCACCCTGCAACGTTTCGTTGTATCCGCGAGAATTCAACGTGCCTCTGCTGCGGCCAGTTAGTACACCATCTCTATTTGTCTCTGAATAAAATAATCAATAAAACTCTAAGATTGTGCGAATTCAAACAAAAAATAAGATTAAAGAAAAGAGAAATAGAGGCCACAACACAATATTTGTCCTCAAATTGGACAAATCATCACATAGACCATCATACGTACCAGTTATGGGTCTGTTTGTAAATCAGTCTAGAATCATTGAATGTAAAATTCACTCGCGCCTCTCCTCCACAGATGTCATTTTCTTCAAACTTCTGAAGCGTAGAAACATAACCTCTTTCTGCACTGCAAAGATGCTGATGTCTGACTGATTTGTACCAGGTGGACGTATGTCCTGAAAATTTTTAAATTGTCCTAGAGTTGTCTGTTCTCCCTTTACTCCGTTTCTTTCAAACGTTTATGTTGATATTTTCAAAGGCAAGAATTATTTAATTCATGGGTGATGTCTTGTTTTGGTTTTGAACCCTGCGTCACTCATGTTTTGCTTGTGAGGGGTGAATTACTACCAATCATAATAATATACTTTAATAATTACCATCAACTTATTTTTACAGGTGCAAATCCAACTGATAGTGCGTATGAACAAAAACGGGCATCAATTCTCCGAAACGAAGCTGAGAAGAAAGAACTAGAATCAAAAATTCAGCAAGAGCGACTAGAATTACAGAAATTGCACGAAGAAGAAATGAACAGTCTGCGATTAGAGGAAATGAAGGTCAAACTTGAATTAGCAAAGAAAGAGTTAGAACTTAAAACAAAGCACATAGAATTAGAATCCAAAAAAATTGAAAGTCTCATAGAGAAAGAAAAATTTGAAAGGGAGAAGGAAGCGATTGAATTGGAAATTTTAAGGAAAAAACTGTCGTAATTTTGTTTTAATTGTTGTTTGTCGAGTTTTATAGCTTATATATTGGCTTTTGAGCTTATGTTACATTGTTAATTAATACTTGTAAGTTGTATAGTTTGTAAGTGACGGTTTCATGTTCAATTCAGTTTTAAATAAAGTTTATTTATACCTATTTATTTATGCAGTCCTTCAATTTTTTATCTATTTTTTTTGTCAAACTGCTTGATTGCATTTTTTGCTGAATCAGATGTATAATGTGAACATGAGCAAGCAAACAAGATCAACAGGAAATTAGCAATCAAATCAATGGAGCCGAGTATTGCAATTTTTCTCTACAGATGAACGGAGGGTCGGCTATGTTGTCAAAATCGTTTAAGAAAATGTTGGTGGCACTAAACAGGCTTGATTGCAGTGATGGACAAAAATCATTTTTCGAATAACACCATGAATAATTAACTAAATTATTTGCATTATTTTCTTGTTATTTTTATTTGTAAATCAAAATTTTATCACTACCAGTCATTCATTTGTTGACAGATGAATATGCTGGTAGTGTCAAAACTTTGATTTACTAACAGGAATAACATGAGAATAATGCAAATAATTTTAGTTAATTATTCATTGTTATTCAAAAAATTATTTTTGCCTATCACTGCTAAGGTGCCGGAAACCAGGCAAGCTTTTATCTGCCAAGTCGTGAAACAAGTGTTGGTGTTGATACATTTTTTCTCTTTTTAATGGAAAGTATTAACTGTTTTCACATTACTCGCGTTTTTAGTACAGTCAGGGACATGAGGAATATCTAATGGCTCCCAATTTTTTTGTGGGTATGTCGTCCGTCGTACAAAAATGAGCTCAGACATTGACCGCAGCAAGAAGTTACCACTGAATTTCAGCTTTGACCTTTATCCGCGTCTCAGTTTCGTACTGCAGGCAGTATACCTGTGTAAAAACTCAGGAGCCATCTAACGTTCATTTCGTCTTCGGCTGTACAGTTGCCTTCTCATCATTTCTTACATCTCATCTATTGACGAGAATAATCTTTGGGAAAGCTGAATTCTTTGGCTCTGAAATCTCAAAAATGTCTGTTGAAAGAAAGATGGAGGACATGGTTTTGGAATAAGTGCCTTCTTAGATCCATAGATCCTCAACTTAATCCATAAATTTGAAAGGAATCATAGAAGGTTATGACTTTTTCAAGTAACCCTTTCAGACCTAATGTACATTTCAATATACATTTTCATAACACAGAATCTTATGGAGAAAATGAAAATATGATATGCATATCGTTTTATATGAGAAACTTGTGTCTAGATCCAGGAATTTCATTTCAAATTTTTCTTGTGGGGGGGGGGGGGGGAGTTAAAGTCTGATCCGATGACCAAAAGAAAAAAAAAGGTCTACCAGTTAAATTTAATGTAAGACGGGGTAGCACTGCTCCTTTTTGCCGAAAGTATTGATCATTTTATAATCCGGACTATTCAATACATAAATTTGACTGTTGATCAAAATCCTGGGGGGGGGGGGGACAATTGCCCCCCCCAAATGACGCCCATGCCCAGATCAGCTATGATCTGTTCCCGGACAAAGAGTATTTTCAGGTTTAAAAGGGTTAACAAACACTCTTTTTAAAATACTTTATTGGCTTATTTGTTATTGTTCCATTTCCTTTTATGATTCATCAGGACAAAATTTGTGATGAACTGGATAAAGGAGAGTCTTCAACGTCAAAAACCATTAAGAAAGAGATAAACGTTGTCAAGGAACCTTCAAAGCAGGAGGCAAAAGTCAGAGAGATAGAAACAGCTGCTGGCTCTCCTCAGCGCGATACTAATCAGTTTGTGAAAAAGAATGGCAGTAATATTGTCAAGGGCAGCAGGAAAAACTGGAAATCAAGTCCAGAGTACCAGAATCAGCCCCCAATACGTGACCATGAAAGTTTCAAGGATGACTTTTGGAGAGACAAGCCAGAGGAGCAAGTGCGCACGCGAGCAAATTATTTTAAAGAGTTGGTAAGTATTTTTAGTCTATAGTCTTTTTTGATAGCTCTAAGGTGATTCTAAGCAAAACTTTTCCAGGTTTCATTCCGATGGAAAGCGCCATCAGTCGCTTTTGGGAAAAGTCGCGTTTTTTGTATTTTAAATTGAAACCAAAGGTAAAACACAAAATCCAATAATGTCAGCACCTGCAAAAAAAATTTATGAATTTTTTGAGCCCAAAATGAGTAAAATTTGTTTAGAATTAATCAGCGGCGGCTCGTGCAATGTGGCAACAATGGATTTCCTCCATTTAAAACTGTGTAAAATAATCGATTACTTGGTGAGGCGTAGCGCTACGCCTCACCTAGTATCGATCTTTTTGCATACGTTTAAATGGCAAAATTGCACGAGCCGCCACTGGAATTAATGCCATTAATTTTGAAATTGTGAATAAGCTTATAGTGAGTGAGAGTGAGTGCGAGTGATTATATGTCTATCTGCCTCTTTTGCTCTCATTGAGGCTTATGGGATTGTTGTATTTCAGAATTTCTGGCTTTATTTTTGAGTGCTTTAGCTTGGAACTTTCAGGGTATCTTCCTGAAGTTTGCTTGCAGGTGCTGACATTCCTCAAATTTGTACTTTTAGTGTCAATTCGTTGAGCCTGGACCCTGGAATCATCTTAATTCAGTGCATTGGAGAAGAAAGCTGTGCTTGGAAATATGGGAACATTGGATTGACTTACGCTTCATTGTAAAAACACTGACTTTATGAGAGATTAGCGTCTAGCAAAAGCCAAGTCTAGAAGGGCTCTTATAAGCCTCCAAGAGCTCTTGAGTGTTTGCAGTGGCGTCGCGTGCAATTTGGCAACAATGTATTCTATCCATTTAAACTCATGTAAAAGATCGAATTCAGGGGGTGCACAGTGTACAAGGAAAATTTGATATATTTAATGAGTTTAAATGGAGCAGTTGCAATGTTGCCAGATGGCATAGGACGCCACTGAGTGTTTGAGGCGGTGAGTAATTGTGTAAGGTGAAATCTGAAAGCTCCCATACTCTGACCGCAGTTTTCTAAGCGGAACTTTCGCTAAATTGAATTTTTTTCGGGGCCGGACGGAGGTTCCACACAACGAACTATCGCTGTAGATAGCTCATGGCCTCTACATTGTGTATCCTTCAATGAATAGTTATCAAATACCTGTCAGTCAAGTTACCATGACAGTGTAAATGTGTCCATCTTATTTCTTTTGTGTTTTCATTCCAATATTCACAGGGTAATGATTTAGTTGCTGAAGAAAACTGGAAAGACGCAATACAAATGTACTCCAATGCAATTAGATTGTATCCTTTGGATCCTGTTTTCTATGCAAACCGTGCTCTTTGTCATTTGAAACTTAAAGAGTAAGTTTTTCACCATATTCTCATACTTTTCTTATTCTTAATCAAAGTAGAATCTGTCTATTTTCTGAATCTGGAATGATTGGAACATTTCTCAACTCAGTCGCTTAGTTGCGTTCTAATGCAAAACCTCTGTGTTGCATTCATATGTGGAATTAGGAATTTTTTGCTGTGCAGGCAAAAACCGACAACTTTTTTTTCTCTTCTCATGCGTTTGATCACAGATAACTCTGCCTGTTGAGCTCCCTGATGATCCTTTTTCTCTTACAATCCAGGCAAATTTTTGGGGAAAGCAGGAAAACACATTATTCAACGACTTTTTAGTTTTTGCTCCTTGAACTCTCCACGAGCGCTGAAATCTTGGCCTGTTGGCCAAACGTTTTTGGTTTCCCAAATTTTCTGGGGGGGGGGAGGAGAAGCTTAGCCTCCGTCAGCCCTCCCCCCCCCCCCTATTTCTACCTTTGGTTGCATTGGGATTGATCCAATATTTTGTGTTTAGCTCAACTCTGTACTATAGCACTGTTTCATATCCTCATATCTTAACAAGAACTAGGCTTAGTGATAGACGCGTAAGTTACTTTATCGGCCATCTAACGTAGTCGAATCCAACATTTTACGATCATCTTTTAATTTTTCTGCTGAAAATGCATGTAGAAACAAATGTGAATATTTTTTCTGTTCATCTTTGTGAGCTAAAAAATCTCAGAAAAATAAAATATCACCGGAAGTAATTGATTGATTGGTTGTTTGTGGTTGAAAAATGAAAATAAAATATGAAATTTTGAAACTTTGGATACGATTTACTCCTTCACATTAGATGACAGCTGACCTATCTAAAACCTATGTCACACTATTTTATGGTTTTGTTTGCTTATTTTTTAAAGGTTGAAAGAAGCTGAGCATGATTGTGATACTGCTATTCAAATAAATAATAAGTATGTCAAAGCTTATCTTAGGAGAGCAACAGCTCTCCAACTTCAGGAAAAATACATGCTAGCCAAGGAAGATTTTCTTACGGTTTTGCAGCACGAACCAAGCAATAGTTTTGCCAAAGAGGGGCTGAAAAAGGTGGATTTAAGTTTAAAAACTAGTCAAGTAAGTATTAGAACCACCGTTATCTCTACTGAAAAACTTTGTATCCGAAAGATTATTTTGTGTGAATTTTTCTGAGTCTAAAATTTTCAAGGCATGCTCCTGCAGTCAGGAGAAAGTTTTTGAGAATGCATTTTTTTATTTTGGTGGGCTGCCCTGCTGCTTTGCAAACTTCAGGGTTTCGTATTCATCAATTTCAGTTCTTGAAATGTCAAAATAAAACTGAGAGAGAGGAATAAAAATTCTTCTAACTCCGCACTCACTCGAATGGAAGGTCTCTCTCCTAGGGACAGTGGCAGATCTAAGGTGGCATGCATCCCCGAACTCAATTTTTGCATTTTTTATCAGAAAATAACCCAACATTGCTTCCTGTTACGCTTCAAATTTCATAGGCACCCCCCCCCTCAAAATATTCTGGATCTGCCACTGCCTAGAGATGTAGCAAAAGTTTACATTGTACCCATCCTGTCCATGACAAACAACTAATTGCTAAGACTTCCTTTCCGTGAGATGTACTTGGTCACTAAGCAAGTTTATTTCATTTTGATTCCAAGATCTTTGATAGTTTGTCGTCAATCAATTTTTTTCAGAATCATAGCTCTAGCATTCCAAAATTAGAAGAACCAAAAGTTCAAGAATTACAGAAATCTGAAGTACACAAAGTTTCAAAAAGCGAAGATAGGAAAGATGTAAAAGCTGCATCTTCAATCACCAATACTTGGTTGGATGAAAAAGATGACATCAAGGTCATCAAAGGAGCAATAGTGAAACCTGCTCATCTGCAATCGATTGTAAGTTTGTAATAAACATCCTCTTTTTTCTTTTTCCAGTAATACTATCAAAATATCCGGGCATCTAATTTGAAATATGTGTACAAATCTTTGATTTATATCTTTATTTATTAATTATTATTACTATTTATTTATTTATTTATTTATTTATCTATTTAATTGGAACAAGTTCCAGTTACATGACAAAAGTAACAAAAAATGAGCAACTTTACAAATGACGAAGCAGGCAAAAAGAAAAAGATTAAATTCAAAAACAGAAACATACTCTTTAACAAGAGATTTAAAAATAGAGATGGGTATGCTGAAAAATGAAATCCACTCTAAGCAATGGGGCTCTTGCAAACTTTTGCTGTGAGCAAATAAACAGTCCTATCTGAAGTAAAAACCAGCGAAAATCGCATAATTCACACTAAGAAAGTCTAAAATTCAGTAATGAACTCACATAACTGCTAAAACGTCAAGTTCGTAATGGTGGTTCGACGCAGGTTTCATGGGAGATTCCTGTCTAATTTGTCACTTTCTCTAAGGAAACACGGACCTGCGTCTTTCCGCCAATAAGCCCGATTCTGAGAGTAAATGTTGTGATTTTTTAGTGTACTCATCGTCATTATTGCAAGTTTTTATGCAAGAATCAACTCTTCAATCCCCTATAGCAAAAGTTTGCAAGAGCCCCATTATTGGTACAACCAGAAATTCTGGGAATAACTGATCTGTGTCTACAAGTGTTAAGTGATGACTGATGGAGGGATAACAAATTTACGATTTGAATTGCGAAGAAATCTTGAAGGAACATGGATATTTATGGAACTAAGATTATTTATTTTATAAGATTTATAAGATTATTATTATTTTATTTTTATTTTTTGTCTTTCAAATTCAAATGTTTTGATTTGTTATTTTGATGGTCGGATTTCATCTCAATTTCAATTTCATCTTCTCATCGTAAGAATATATCATCATCAGTCATTTCCAGAAACCTTTAGAATTTGTAACTGTAAATAAATCCGTCCCTGCCTCTACTTCCATCACCTAAAGTTACCTCATTAACTTTTTTTCAGAAGCCTTTAAAATCCGTTCCTATTAAGCGAATTCACAATGACTATGTATCACCCTTAACAACTGCTGGAAAAGATGAACTTTTCAAACATGTCTTACGGCCTGTCAAAAAAGAAATCGAACCTCTTATCACTGATGTAAGTTTCCATTCTCTTTGCTAGTTCATGGCAGTATGCTTGTGCAATATTTTCTTATAGCTAGTGGAATTTTTAATCCATCATCAAATGAAGTAGTCAGTACACAATTTAGGTGTAGTTAATAATGTCAGTCGACTCCTTAAATTTTGGCAAGAGTAGGCCACCTACAATGCTTCAGTTCTTTGTGATAAGTATCGCAGGTTGCCTATCTGAACCAAAATCTAAGGAGGCGAATGACATTATTGAATTCGCCATCTGTACACGTACACTTAGAGTGATTTCAAGATAAGTCTATGCAGACTCCCTCCTCAAGTGGTCCGCGGAGGTTCATCTGCAAAAAACACAAAATATAAAACATGGTCTATGAGTAATTTGACAAAGCGGCATTTTGAGCCTCCCAAAAAGTTTTGGCAGACTTGTTTTTGACACGAAGGATTTTGGTTTTCCTTTTCTTTTACATTCCATTTTTTCTAGGTTTACCCTTCACTTAATTGAAAAAAAATGGATGATTTTCTCAAAATTTAGCATGGTCAAATTTTAGTTTTTATTTTTATTCTTCAAGTATATGCCAAGCCCGACCTGAGAATACAAATTTCAAAAGTGGAACGCCCTCATAGACCTATCTGTAAAATATATGCAGACTCAACCAATTACTAATACACTTGTTATTTCTGCCCAGCCAGTGAGGAGAAAACTTGGTTTATTTAACAAAAACAAAACACAAAAACAAAAATAAAAAAAGAAGTACCTAATCAAATTCTGTAGGTGGTAGTGGTTTGCGACCTCACTGACCAACCTCTCAAGTGGTTTTCGGATACCAAAAGGTTGGGAAACACTGATCTAGCTGAATCAACTACCAATCCAAGAATCTCAGAAGACCACTTGAAACAGGGCTTCTTTGCCATTTATTAAAGTGCTCTATCTGTGCACTAGCATAATTGAGAGAAACGCTCTTCTGGAAATTTGGAATCCCAGCTTAGACCATTAAAAGAGCCCTGGAAAAAAAAAAATACTTCACGTTTGTGCTCAACCTAACCATAAGTTTTTTTTTTATTTATTTATTTATAATCAAGCATGTTTATTGTTTAATCTTAAATTCCATCTTACCGACATTTAAAATTGAAGAATAATTGAAAACTATGTAAAAGCCAATATGCTGTAGTTTTCCAGTCAGAGTGCCGTAAGAAACACAGTTCTATTAAGTGCCACTTGTCTGGAAAGAGTTCACACTGAAATGATTCACATTTCACGCAGGAAGGAACCGTTCAGTCCATGAGCAAAGCAGAGACGTGTTTTGACTTTTTTGGGCCTCATCAGTCTAGTGCAGCTATTGACTGAACAACCAATCCGCATCGGAAGCGTACATAAATGCTAGTCTGACTTGCATTAGCAAGTTCCTAGTCTAAATGTGAATCATTTCAGTGCGAACTCTTTCCAGACCAGTGGCAACTAATAGATCTGTGTTTCTTACGTCACTCTGATTGGATAACTACAGCATATTGATTTGAACATAGTTTTCAATTGTTTTTCATTTGAAAATGCTGTTATAATTAACTGATTTGCAATACTGACATTTCTGCTTTTTTGTATTACCATAGGTAAAACAAATAGATTCCTCCAAGGTACCTGAGACACTAAAAGAAGATGTGAAGTCTCGCTCAATGTCGACGGATATTCCTCAAGTCAATCAATCAAAAGTGTCTGACATTCTCAAAAGGATTGATCAGAAGTCATCTTCTACCTCTAAAGACACTCCTAAGATCTATGGATCAGAAGCTGAATCCAGTAAAAAGGAATGTGTCATTGATGAGAACCTAAGCAATATTTGTGTGCCTCGGACTCCAAGTACGTATGTTGGATTTTCTAATGCGTGGGCTGCTTTGGAGAATGACCCGGTGAAACGATATTTATATTTGAAGGTAAGTTTTTAATGTAATAGTCACTTCTTTTCTGTAAAATTTCCAACCTAGTAGATCATATAGGACACTCAAATGAAAAGTCCAAGCATTACTGTTCTGTGTGTCGCTTTTAAGTTTCCTCTCTTACCAGGCTTATCGTACAAGCCCCTCTGAAAGACGAACTAACAGTTTCAAAGTCCAAACTAAATAGGTCCAAGAATTTTCTCTACCTAGATATTATCATCCATCTGACGCAAAGGCATAAGTTGAATCCAACGTTTCAAAATTTCCTAACTCATTTTCATTGTTTCAACCGCGATCAATCATTCAATTATGTACTTCAAGTAATATTTTTCTCTGATTCTATGGCTCGTGACAAACAAAGGAAAAAATATTCACGATTATTTGCATTGTCCTTCGAAAAATTTAAAACCTGGAAGATGATCATGAGACGTTGGATTCTACTCACGCCTATATGTCAGATGGACGATGATATTAGGAGATAAAAATTATGATTGAAACAAAAATAATTTATGATGCTTGACGCAAGGTGCAAACGTTTACCTGCACTTTTTTTCTGTGTCGGTTTCATCTAAACAAGAAAAATAATACTATGCTGTGAGCAAGTTTTAATGCTTATTTTAAAATCTTGATTAAATAGTGTTACACACAATATTTCTGTTAACTTGAAACTTTCAAGCTTTGAAACAGAAAAAAAGAGTTTTAAACTGTGACAGGCGAGACACCAGGGGTGCAGAATATTCACAATCACGCGATCCTAGGATCGCGTGAAAATTGTGGAAGCCCACTGAAAATTGTGGAAGCTCTTCCAAAATTTAAATATGAAAATCATCTCGGGAAAACCCCCAAATTTTCGTTCTCCTTTCAATTTCTGATGGATTTGTGAGACTCTTTCAACAAGAAGGTCATCAATTTATTGTTGAAGTGCTTTGCAAAAAGGTCATCAATGTGGAAGCCGGGGGATCTCAGATTGCGGAAGCAATTCTGGTTTGTGTGTAAAATGTGGAGGAGAAGAACATTCTGCACCCCTGCGAGACACTTAACCTGGAATGTTCCTGAAGCAAAACTAGTGTGTAACTAAACCACGCAGATTACATTTTTGCATTGGCACTACTGTTCCGTCTTCTATCTACATGCATCTAGCTAAAGTGTAGTGTATTTTCCTCCTTTCTGCAGCAAATAGATAATGTAGCTGAGAAATTTCCAAAAATTTGTGGTGACTCGCTAGAAAACGAAGTTTTGAGTGAAATCATCGATGTTTTAGTCAAGGAATTTGTCAAAAGAAATGAAGGAATTTATCAATACTTGCTCGCATTAACGTTAGTGAGAAGATTCAGAGCTTTAATACTTTTTCTACCAGAAGTAGATAAGAAAGGTAATTATTCTTCTTCTTTTTGTTTGATTCTTTATTTCTCTTTTGTTTTGTTAGTTATGTCTGAAGGCTCTATTCAAAAATTGCAGTCAAACAATTGCTTATATGTAACTTGACTGATTAAAGATTTTTGTTAACATAATTTGAGTGGAGAAGACTGATCAAAGTTAATTGCTATCTTGCGTAGCTCTGTTTCTCCAACGGATCTATTGCAAGCTTTTGCTGCAGCAATAAATAGGGTTGATGTCTGTGGAAAATTGCTTGAAATTAAAGTGCGGAGCACCAAAAAGTTCCAAGTTTGACTCACAAACTCAATAAACACATTTAAACAAGACTCCAAGATGGCTGTCATATAGCAAATCACGATAGCAGAGTCCAATTTTGCAGTTTTTCCTATGCTGGGAAAGGTAGTTCATCATACGTATATAGGGTTATACGAAAGTAACACACCCCCTCCCCTCACCACCACCTTTTCTTCTGATTGAAATAAAAGGATCCGGTTTTCGTCATTTTTATTTAAACCGGAGGCACTATCTCAGGGGGCTATTTTAGATGATTTCCCGATTTGGGGAACAGGATTCAGCTCAATTTTTTCTTATGGTAACCCTTACCTTGAGTTACAATGTTAAAAAGAACATGAAATTTTAAGACTTTTATCCCAAAGCGGAGGTCCATATCGTTTTATGTTTTTGATGTCTCAAAGGTCAAAGTTCGATCGGGATCCATTTTCCAATAATAACTGTTCTAATTTTTCAAACATTCTGTTATGCTCTGTAGCCTTGTAGGTAGCAAATTTATTTCTGCGGCTTAAAGGCTATGGATCCAAGAAAGCAGAGAAAAAAAGAAAGAAAAAATTCAGGTAGCAAATGTTTGCTTGCAGCAAAATTCAGTTTGCGTTTAACGTCAGAACAAAACCTTTTTCTAATTTTGTTAATTGAAAATTTCAATTTAAAACCTAAAATGCTGAGTTCCTTTAGATTGAAAGGAGTGATAGGTTTTAAAGCTCTTAACTTTTTCATCACTAAGTAGTTAAAAACTTTGATTTCTGATGTATAAGGGAGTGAAAATTGTAACTAAAGTTACTTCCACCATGGATTATAAATTCATAACCGATTGGTTGCTTAGAATGGCTGGTTTAATTTCTTGATTTTTTAAATAATAGTCATTCAAAAAAATTGTGAATATTGTTGCTCAAATAATTTTAAACTGTACAGCATTGGTTTAATTGTATTAGCAACGTTTTCTAATTCCATGACTTCCCATTTTTCAGCATTAACCAAAGCAGTGGACTACTGCGTGTCTAGAAGCGAGTGCTCTAATGAAGAGGCAGTAGCACTATCAAAAAAATTTGAGTTATGAAATTGAAATAATCATACCAAACCGTCAATTTTTCTTGGATTACTATTGTTCATCTGTAATTATGTTTTAAACGCACATTTGCCATATTTGCCTGTGAGATTACTGAGATTCATAGGAATCCTGTAAAGTGCACTTTTGTTCCAAATACGTACAAACCTACCCTTTTTTTTTATTGATTTCTAGCAAAATCCAGTTTGGATTGATGATGATCAAATCTAATACTTACATATATTGTTTTATTCATTTTGGCCAGATTTGAATTTTTGTTTCTAATATTTTTAATGACTCTTTAAGGAAGGAAAAGTTTCAAGGATTTTCATATTTTTGATGAAATTTGCCACAAATTGAAAGAAAATTGAAATCATAGTTCTTGTCGATCCGTTTGGTCAAGTTAAAAGTTACTTTTCGTAAAATATTTTCAGCATTACTTTCCGAGCAAATTTTGAACTGGTGCAAGGTTCAAATCAATCACATTCCCATCCCTCCAACTTTTACTCTAAAACTTGTGTTCGGCTTTTTAAAAAATTCGCCGAAAATCAGTTTTGGACCCTCTTCTTATATCGCATCACATATGGTTGAATTTAAAGTGCTACTGTGTTTTAATTTAATTTTGATCTAGTATTTTTGATTACGTGATTCCCTCTTCTTAGATCGCATCACATATGGTTGAATTTAAAGTGCTACTGTGTTTTAATTTAATTTTGATCTAGTATTTTTGATTATGTGATTTAAGTCATCCCATGTCAACCCTCATTTATCTATTTCTGTTTTATTAAACTTTTTTTCTATATTCTTTCAATTATTTCATTTTCTTTGATTTCACCCTTTACTGTGTATAACAGATAGTGAACATTAGTTCCAAATGCGTACAAACCTACTCTTTTTTTTATTGATTTCTAGTATATTCTAGTTTGGATTGATTGATTGATTGATTGATTGATTGATTGATTGATTGATTGATTGATTGATTGATTGATTGATTGATTGATTAATCAATTGATCCATCTTTTCTCTTCTAAAGTATGGAACTTTTTAAATAGAGAGGGGCAACAAACAGTTCCGAGTTCCCTCCTTTCAAGGTATCTGATGTTAATGTATATTCTGCAGAAGATTTTTGGAATTAAAATGAACAGTTTAATTGCATTCTTTCGGTAGGAAGAACATCTCACAAAGCAGTGACAAACATTGTAAATTCCAACAAGCTATAGCGATAGAGAGGATTGTGTGACGTTATGTTGAGGCAGCACGGAGGCAGCCATGATCGAAATCTCTTACAGACGTTTTTCTCACAGGCTCCGTTTGTTTCCCTCACTTTTTTCAACCTTTAAATTTTTAAAAAAAAAATTGAGACAAATACATTTGAAATTGGTTATAAACGAAAGTGCGAGTGTTTAAGAGTGGCTATCAGGACACAGAAATCGATATAACTGTTTCTTCTGGAATGATTTGCACAGTAAAAAAACCGTCACATAACAGAAATTTGCAACATTTTCTCTCCTGGATAGTTTTATTAGAATCCTGTGTCCAGATAACCACTCTTAAACACTTGCACTTTTGTTTAAAACAGTTTTTCACTGGATTAGTTACAATGTTCAATTTTAGGTTAAAAAATATGAGGCAAACAAATCAGAATCAGATCGCCCATGCTGCCTCACTTTGAGATAGTACTTATAACATGTATCAGCCTCACTATCGCTATAGCTCGTCGGTAAATTCCCAATTTCCCTTCAAAATTCTTAAACTTTGTTTTCATAACTTTTTTGTCAGAAATCTGCTGAAGATTCTTTATCCTCTTCTGTTCAATTAAGAAATGTGGTGATTTTCGACTCAATAAAAACTAGCTCTCATTTCACCACTTATTACTGTATCTCATCCTCGAACTTTTAATGAGAGCATGGCTTGTTGCATCTTGTGATTTTGAAGGC
Source organism: Trialeurodes vaporariorum (assembly GCA_011764245.1). Taxonomy (NCBI): domain Eukaryota; kingdom Metazoa; phylum Arthropoda; class Insecta; order Hemiptera; family Aleyrodidae; genus Trialeurodes; species Trialeurodes vaporariorum. The sequence goes on along the minus strand of VMOF01000369.1, from coordinate 40,724,737 downwards.
GCTTTGCGTGGATCACGAAAATCTTAACGTTCAATGCATGGTGTGTCGCGTCTCTCGGATTTGAAGGCGCTCATGTCAAGCCGCGTAAGTAACTTCCGCTTTCGTTTACTTAGTTGTGGCTACGATTTCGTGACGAGGGGTGCAACAACCCTATCAGTAAAATCAAATCAAATCGACAGGCGAAGGAAAGACGTTACGCCGTAAAGTTACAGCCGCCAAAATATCAAACCGGGACGCGCGTTTTCCCCAACCTCACGAAGCGCGAGTAGGCCATTACATGCAGCCGTGCAAACCTCGTTGAGTCGTTGGTTCCAACGGAGCGCGGCTCCTCCTTATTATTTTGTAAGGTCATCGTTACTCACTCGCGAAAAACGCGAAAAATCCAATTTGAAGAGCGAAAAAATAACCTTACCTCTGCGAATGTTAATAATTGTATCACCTTTTTCCTATGAAAATAATTTCCGTTGGGTTTGAACAAAAACGGTAAACATGCCGATTCGGTTTGAACTACAATCGAAAACTTTAAGCAAATTTTGACCGTGGCGTGGTTAGCATGGTTTCAGTGTGGAAATAATGTCGAACTCCCTGGCTGTGCGGAATTTTCTTGATTTTTTGCGCCTTTATGACATAAATATTCACCCCAAGAGCACAAAACTAGGTTTTCGCTGTTGAAAAAATAAAATATTATTATTTCCTAGTACCTAAATCTATGAAAACTCTCATACTCATGAGAACCAACGAAAAATCATGGGCTCCCATGAAAAATGATGGGTTTCATTTGGGTCTTATGAGAAGCGCATGAAGAGTCATGATTTCCTATGCGCTCTCGTGAATTTTGCTTGGGAACTCGTGATTTCCTATGCAAATTCGAACTTTTCGCTTGAGTCATTTCTACCAGGGATTGCGAAACATTGAAGTACATTTACTATAATGACTGAAGTTCCGTGCTTTTCGCGGACATTCTTATCGTAATAACGGAGCTGCAGAGACCTACCAAATTTTCACACCTGTAAAAAAAGGAAGCAAATAACTATGTCAATGCGAGTACGTGAGCCCAAGTGTATAGGTAATCTGTTATCAACGACAACGTAACGCATTCATTTCCCGCGCAGCCCGGAGGTAAACACACGAATCGGAAGTAAACAGAAAACATCGAACGATTTTCTAGTAGGTAAACAGATATTCCCGCCGCACCACACAGTGGCGCGCGAAAAAAGCGGCGCGACAGAACGTCTCGACGCGCGTCGCGTCGGGACTTGGTCAACATAACATCTTCGAAATCTAAATGCATCGGACTTGCTTACAATAATACAAATGCACTTTACTTCTTATTACGTCTTACAACTGCAAGTGAAATCGGTAAATACGCGAGTGTGATATAGTATCACAATAATAACTTGGTTGAAAATATCTTCATGAATCAATGTCATTGCCTCGCAATTTTTTAGGAGGCGCCTGGATGGGTAGACAGTAAAAGTAGTTCGTCGGTTGAGTCCGATTCAGCTCAGTTGACTCGACTGACTCGTTCAGCAATTGATGCGTTCCTTTTCACTTGCATAATATGAATCGACGGTGAACGTGAATAGATAGTAGACGGTATATACCTACCTATGAAAAAGTCAAGATTTTTTTACCCTGTTTGTCTCCAAAAACTCTTGATTTTTTCATCAATCGTCTCTCACATTCTCAAAAAAACGACTATCATAAGAGTGACTCACAACTTGTGAGAGACGTCTTTTTTATGTTCACACAGTCATTTCATTCATCGATGGAATCAATATTTGGAACATTGTAAACGCCGGACGGTACGAGTTATTGTGAACGTTTGTGAGCCTATCGCTCACATGATCTAAAATCTAAAGGTCGTGGACCAGTGTGGCTCGAATTTTACCGAAAAAAACTTGTATGAAAAATTGTACTCGAAAAAATTATCTCGACGAATAGAGCCCCAAAAAATCGAAGAAGAAGTAATTTTTATTTAAGTTATACCCCTCCCCCCGTCCGCATAATCGTTCACAGTCGACCAGTGTACTCCCTGTTTAAAAATTCTGAGAACTGTGGGCGGATAAAAAGTGATCTCGGTTTTCTTTGCCTGAAAGTATCAATAAATAAGAAACAAATTGAACTTCGCCCCCCTCCTCCCGTCTGCTTCTGAATTTTTTTTTTTCTGGGTGCGCCTTTAGTCGGCCTCCAGTCAATCTGCGGAACCAATTTCAACGATTCGAAAATAAAATTGCGATCTCGTAATTTTTCAGGCGGCAATTATTAGTGACGGATTTCTGAAACATTTGTTGCACGAAAAATTAAGACGTCAAGTTTGCTTTTTGAGCGTAGATATACTGAATCTACACAATGACGTTATTTATTTTCGTACGCGTCATGAAACTTATTTTCGTATTTTAAAAAAACAAGTACTTAGGTATATTTAGAAGAAAATCAATTTAGGACGTTCATTGTCCAGTAAGTGGCGAAGCGTGCAATTTGGCAAAGTTAAATTTTGTCCATTGAAACCCATGCAAAAGGTCGAATTCGTGGGTGTTAACTGTACGCTTAATAGTTTGACTTTGTTCGTGGGTTCAAATAATGAACTAAATGCCTACGCTTTCAGATTTGAGACTATATAACACTGATCGATACTGCACGTCACTGTAAAAATCTCAACTCCTTGTCAGGACGTTTTTCGACTCTTTCCCAGCAACGCAAAGAACTTCCCTCAATATAAAATGACCATTCAGCCCTCTTTTTCTCTTTATCGAAAATGGTATAGCTCTATCCATGAAATCCCGTCTGTCTTTTCGTCTCGTTTTTTTTTTTTTTCGTACGGGATTTAAAGAATTACGGAGCGCCTTCAATTCAAATCGACGCAACTCCGTATCGGGTAAGTAGGAATAGTTATCGTACAGGGTTCGGATTTTCAAAGGCACTACCTACTTTCAAACATGGCGCAGCGATTTCCGTTATATTTTCTTCTTGTCGGCTGAAAGTACGTAATCAGCTTGCTGCGATAAAGTTTTAATTTGACGCTCTTTTCTGCCTTTTTAAAAGTTTGGTTATAACAACAGTTTAGTTCAACCCTCCGTTTCTACACGGAAGGTAGTTAACTGTTCGTACTTTATGGAGTTGGAATTGCCTACACGGCGAATTGAAGGCGCCCGGCGAGATCTTATATTGTAGTGAGTTCATCCATTTACTTGCGTTTATCTGAAATGAAGACTGAATCAATGTGAAAAAGACTTGAGGAGAAAAACGAGTATACTCGGGCTTGGTCTATAAGGGGTTAATACGTATACATACATGGCTGACGCATGTATTTTTCTGCATTTTTAAACTAAATATTTAAACATACTAACATACTTACGTATACATACATGGCTGACGCATGTATTTTTCTGCATTTTTAAACTAAATATTTAAACATACTAACATACTTACGTATACATACATGGCTGACGCATATATTTTTCTGCATTTTTAAACTAAACTTTCAAACATACTAACATACTTACGTATACATACATGGCTGACGCATGTATTTTTCTGCATTTTTAAACTAAATATTTAAACATACTTACGTATACATGTGGCTGACGCATATATTTTTAAGCATTTTTAAACTGAACTTTTAAGAATACTTATACGTTTATAGTTGACGTATACCTTTTTCTGCATTTTTAAACTAAACGTTTTAAACATCCACACGTAAAATGATTGACGTATACTTAATGACGCGACGTGACGCTTTCAGTGAGCAATTCACTTTATCAATGAATAATCAATTTATTTCGACCGATAAGCAAGTATAGGTACTTTCGATGGATCTATTTTTAAGACCACCGAACCGGTCTAATTGGCCACGAACGAATCCTAATAAACAAACCATCTCCGATAAACTTACGTTCATCCTCCCGCGTATACAAAGTTGCTATCAACAAATAAGCAGCATGGTGTGTATTTACAGGGCATCAACAAACACTCTGTCCTCATGGCCCATACGCACATCAAGGTTTTTTCCCCTTCAATGTTATTTTCAACGGCGAATCTGCGTTTTGTTTTACCTACGTGCATATGAGCGCATACGTTACACACCTCTCGTTACAAGAAAATATTATCAAGTAAAAAGATCGACAATAATTACAATGTCACAACAAACATACTCAGCCTCCTCTTGCAATCGCCTCCTCCCTCTCTCCTCTCCCGCCCATTGAAGAACAGGCGTTCGCGTAAAATGCGAATCTGTGAATGAATCATATTCACGTAGTCGCGCGACGATTCGCGCGAGTAAATTTGAATGCGGTCAACAGCATATTTTGCTCAGATCTCGAGCTGCGGTGTTGCCATTTTCAAAAAACAACAATGCGATCCTCATTCTACTGAGAGCTTCAAGGAATTTTAGCCGTTCTCTTCTTTTCTACACTGATTGTGAGAAAAAAGTATTACAGTCGTAGTAGAATTATTCATCATGTGATTTTGTTCTATTAGGTATGTGATTTAAAAAGATGACTTTAAAGACAGTCGGATATTTTACTTAATAATTTAACTGCGATTCCAACGATTGCGGAAAGATTACAGATGCGATTATTTTCGTGCGTTACAGTTATTTACTGAGCTGAACTATGAAATCTTGCCTCAACCGGTGGAATCATCGGTGAATAAAATCACTCCATATAGGTAAATATACCTACCTCAATGCCTACACGATCGCAGCACTGACTAAACGAGATAATCACAAAAAACCGTTTCTAGGCTTACATTTTTCAAGATGACGTCAGCACAGCTACCGCGCACAGGGATGCGAAAAACGTTTTAATATAAAGGGCACCAAACTGAGCCGGAAAACGTCAACTCCCGCTTTCTGGGATTTTTTCCAGGGAATACTACCCTATGACTGAACCACATAGCTCGAATGTTAAATATTTCATGTCGATCATCGATTTTTTTTTCTTTTTAATAATCGCTATGTAAGTTGGAGGTGCTCCCAACTCTCCTTTATTGGTTGGCTATACGACTATACCTAAGTTAGTAACTGTAGTCAGACCTCGCGCACAAAACGCGGGCTTCAAAAATCGATCTCAACTTGTACGTGGAAACAGGTGTGACATATATTGCAGGCGGAAATTCCTATACCTGTGGAGTTGTTTCCCTATGCCATACATCTAGTTTTAATTTCTGGTTCTGTTACATTTGTATCAAACATTTAATCTATCAAAGCGATTGGTTCTAAACAAAAGTTTGATCAGGAGAACCAACCCGGCAAAAAATGAATCGCCCAATTTGGTCCTAAACACGTCCAGGACGTTTTTTGGACCTATCTGGGCGATTCATTTTTTGCCGGGAATCTCATTCCTGATCAAAATTTACAACACATCACAGCAAACTGTCTAAATTTCAACAGAATGGAACCTAAGTACCTACCTAACTCCCTTTTTCTGGATCACAACTCAGCAAAAATTCAGTAGCCTTCTACGGTGGAGCTCGCAGCCCATCTCAACTGTGGAAGCCGGGTTGACCTGTATTTTTTGCCACGGCAACAGAGTTTTTACGTTAGAATCTGTGTTTTCCGATTCGTAATTTTCAATGGATTAAGCTCTTCCGTGTTTTGAGGAAAGGAAATGTATGAAAATTGTACCAAAGATTACAGTGGGTACCTACCTTTATCAGCTTTTGTGATACTGCCCCTGACTCATCGTTTCAATCCTAAACGAGGGGCTCATAACGATTCGATCAGTTGAGCCACCCATAAGGTAACTTGTAAACGATAACGATACCAAAACGATCCGATCTTCCGTGATCACCCCCTAGTCGACTAGTTGATACTCTTAGGCGAATTTCGGATTTCATATAATTTTGTTTAAAAAAAAATAAAACAAAAACATTAAAACAAACAAACAAACAAACAAAAAAACATAAAAACAAACGAACAAAACAAAACAAAAACAAGAAACAGAAACAAAACTCGCGCCAAGCCTCAAATTTTGATTTTACTGGATTTTACAGCTACCTCTACGTAGTGAAAGCTCGTTTTAGAAGTGTAGGCGCGCCTAGACCATAAACTTTGACTGTATACTTTTTAATTTGCATGCATCCCTTAAAAGTGGAACAAAACTTGCCTCCGACCTTAAACTTTTGACTTAAAAGCGTTCCTTAATGAAGCCAACTTTCAAATTCATTTTCATTAATTTTCAATTTGTATCATGAGAAATAATATTGAAAATAAATTCCAAAGATTACCTATCGGACTAAATGCGCCTACACTTCTGAAACGACCTCCCCATTCCCCATAAGAAAAATTTCCAAGACCTCTTTTAAATAACTCTATCGCGTGTTCAAAAGAAAAAATAACGAAAACTAAGAAAACGTTGAAAAAAGTTTCATCCACGAAGAAACGTGAGAACACTTGATCAAGAAAAACCAAATCTGGAAAAATAACGGTCGAAAAAGTTTGAAGATTATCTACGGGTCGATCCGGCCTTCACATCTAAAACGAGCTCAAGGGCTTATTTCAGGAGTGAAAGCGGATCCGCGGTCCTTGCATGTCGCGCGAATCCCAACATTTTGCATCGATTTTATATCTAATTAGATTTTGATTCCCTGTTCAATATAATCCAACGATAAAGTAGGTAAGTAGTAGTAAGTACAACTTATACTTGCATACTTATCTCCATAATCGTGTCAGCGTGTCACCTACCACAGTCCCAGAGACTCAGACGAAACAGGCGGCCCAGACTCGAGGCCGTTGACTCCTTCGTTTTGCGATAGCGGCAACCTCGCACGTCATATCCGCGCGAATCAAGAGATCTCTAGACACGGAACGGAACTACATCACGTCATCGATGGCGCGGCGCATGCTGAAATGGATGCCATTCGCGGATAAACATCGCGGGTAGGAGTGGAAGAGACACTACGAAGTTTAGTGTAAAATAAGTAGTTGTTTGATATTGTTTAGTACGTGGCCAAGCAACTGCGCGTTCAAGACGTGTGGTCAACAACACGCCACTTGTGACGTCGCCAAAACGCTTTGCTGCAACGAACCGCGCACCGCGAAACGCACCCCGACCTACTACCGATCGACTCCCGACTCGCCCCCCTCAGCATCCTCCGTTTGCGCGCGACCAAATAAACAAACCCACATTATAAACTGGTGCTCTCGACGAATCGTACACACACATCAAACCAAACGCGCTCAGTGAAGTGAACTTAAATAATTAATATTTGTGCTCTTATATTTGAACTTAATATTTGAAAAAGACAAATAATTAAAACAAACAGACAAGCGAAAAATTCAAATTTTGCTATCAAAATCAATTTGCAAATAATTTTGCATAAGTTTTGTGCGACTTTCTCCTCGTGAATTTTTTTGAAAATTGTCGAAATTTGAAAGAGTGATTATAAATATTTAAAAAAAAATAATTATTTACTCCGGTCTTTTTTAAATTTTAGTCCGTGACAACACACGATCAGTGAAACAATATCAATTTGTTTGTGATATAACTCAAATATTTTTGAGAAAAAAAAATTAACTTTGGAATATTTGAACAAATTTTAATTCAAGTCAGTGGCAACAAACGACAAGTGAACAATATTGATTTGTTTGTGTGACAATACCCGACAGTTACTCAAAAAAGTTTAAATTGGGATCAGTGTGAATTCGGTGTTAACTTAAAAAAGTGTTCGCTTGCAATTTTCAATTTGTTAATCTAAATTACATCACAGTTTTAACGTAATGTGTCGTCGCGAGTCTTAAAAACTTCGTGACCCAGCTAGCTACTCTATAATTGTGTGAAAGTTTTCTAATCTCTTCTGACACCCCGTGGTATAAAATCAAGTATTCTGAGATTGTGGTTGTTTAAAATCAAGATGTCGCTGAGTAAAAATTTCCGCTACTATCGCAAGTGCATGTGCAATCAACCTGCAAGGTAATTATAGAAACTTTTTATCGATTATTAATAATCAATATACTAACTGATTTACCTGTATCGTATACCCACCAACACCGGCTCGAGCAATATGGCAACAAAGGATTCTCTCCATTTAAACCTACGTAAAATATCGATCTTTAGAAGGTTCATCAAGCCTGCAAAAAATCGATACTTTTACTTAGGGTTTTGTGATATAAAGCACGGTTGCCAAATCGCGCGATTTGCGACTGCGTATACCCTATTGATTTCAAGCATGAATTTTCATTAAATTTGAAAAAAAAATTGAACTGTCATTCACATATACCTTGCTCTTTGACTGAAAAATGGTCCTTTCATGAAATATTCATATTCCTTTGAAGGAATCAATGGTATGGTACTTTCGAGCAAATGAATGGAACTAAATACATCATGATTCATGAGTACAATAAAATAAATTGACATGGCAACAATGGATCTGCAGTTTTCGGCTCTTCATAGGTCACCCATACGAAAAGAAAATTGCATCATGTTCTTTGTGATCACGAGTTGATTACAATCTAATCAAAACGTATACCCAAATAACTGATGAATAAACAGATAAGTCTCATCTTCAATAATAATTTACTTGGCAAAACACGTGCAATGAAATATAATTATGTAAATAACTGTATACCAACAATAAATACATGAATACAAACAACGAGTGCAGAGGGTGAATAAACAATTAATTAAAACATGATCATCATTCGATGTAATTATGTCACTTTAAAAAACAAGCACAACAAATAAGATGTACCTATTTACACTTTAAAAACGTGTGTACAACAAACGCTGTCAGTTGACAGATTCTTTGCGAATATTTACCGAATAAGAAAATACTTGGTCAACCACTCTCTCTCTCTTAAATATTTGAAGAAGAAGAAAGAGAAACTTGAATTTCTTAAAATAAAAATAAAAATTTTATCAGGTGCGCAATTTTTCACCATGCTTATCACCTTATCATCATGTAAATATTTATGTGCATACCACTGCAATTTTTTTCTCCCTCCTCTGATTCATCGCCTCAAGTTGGCAAGCTTTTCCCGCCCGCATCGATTCCGAGCTCTGATTCGTCGAAAGAAATCGAACGATACTTTAACCTCGCCTTGGATAGAATATCGGGCGATGAACAGACTACATAGTTGCCAAATGTATTGAAGAGGCTTGATTTATCGCCTCATTTTGTTTTATTGGGTCCACATGTTTCGCAACTTTGCACTGAACACGCCACTTTTTCATCGGATGACGATTTCGTCGAGTTTCATTTTCGGTTCTCCCCCTCGATTCCGCTACCCCGCTTTGTGCCGCACGTGTCTACATCGATAATTGACGTACATTGAGCAGAAATGACTGATTTAGTGACCAAAAATAATTTAGGTTAGAATCAACCGTAAAAAGTGGAAGAAACAACGGGAAGAAAAGGTTTCTGACGCTGAAATTACGTTTCCAGCCGAAATTTATTTTTGATGTGATCCAAATGTGTTTGAGATTAGTTTACGAAGCTTTAATTACTATCATATTAAGGTTGATTTAGGGACTTAACAATTTGTATTTTTTGTTGTTCGTTTTTTGAGTGGAGTAATATTTCACTTGAGAAAAGAGAGAGAAATAATATATTTAGAACACTTTACTTCCTTGAGTGCTCTAGGTACTTACTTTCCAATTTTGAGAGTCCCTGGCAGGTCGCCGTTTCTCTCCTCTTTCGTATCCTTTGTTTTGAGAATACTTTGACAGTCTTTCCCACCCCCTCTTTTTTATGCAGTCCAGTCGTTCGCTGTGTAATATCAGCATAACGAACCACGTGTTTGCGCGGCTGGACTTTACAATCACTACTTTTATGCTAAATGTACTTTTATGTAAAAGTATAGCTAGTACTTTTTATATATTTTTTTTTTGTTTGTTTTTTTTTTTTTTGTTTTTTTTTTTGTTTTTTATTTGTAGTTGTTTTTTTAATGATTTTTTTTCTTTAATTTTTGACCGCTAAATTAGTCATCTTGCCCACTGTGCGGTGAGGATGCTGTCAAGTTATTTACATCCAGACGTAAAACAAAACGGATGGAGTGCGAATAATTCGAATGTTGGGATGAGTGCCAGAATGCTATTGCTTATCAACTGCCGCACCTGCGCCATCCAGAAGTTGGTGAGGGCGACACATGAAAAATTAAATTGCGGGCCGCGAAAATTCGCGAACTGCTCACGGCCGCTGCCCTTTGACCTAAACTTACTTTGTAATAATCGCAGTTCGCAAAAAGAAAAGAAAAGAAAAATCTTAATTGAAAGGAGTGAACTGACCCGAGTCTAATTTTAGATTTTTTTAATAGGATTGATATATTCTCTAATTGGATTGTCGATTGATCTTTAGACGCTGAGAAATCGTTGACTCATTAATTGATTTTTATAAGCTTGAACAAATCCACTTATCAATCGGCACATTGTTCTTTCTAACATGTTATCCAGAGCTTATCGCTTTAATTTTATAAAAGAAATGAGAAGAGGAAAAAACTCAGAAGTTTATTCTGATGATTAGGTACTGCTGTAGGTTAACTATAATCATTTGACAACATCCAAGTCTCTATCGATAGTAGTTTAAAGAATTATTCTACACGTTTTCAAACGATTAAATGGGTGGTGGGAGGGAGGAGGGGGGTAGATAAATAAATGAATGCATTACTAACAGATAGATAAATATAAAATAAGAAGTCTTCATATTTTGTGAAATAAAAGCGACATCACTAGCGATCACGCTACTTATTTATCTCTTGATGCTTCCTTTATGTGCTTATTTCATCCGAAGCGCGTCGAGAGAATTATCAGAAATTCGAAACACCCGCTAAATAACAGCTGTTCGGTGTTTGATGAATCATCGCGTGGCCATTGGTGGACAGCAACATATCCATTGTTGTGATCAACTGTCATGGCGTGTCTGACGTCTGTTTACATTAATTGAGTAGCTGAGTCGACTTCATTGTTTTATCGTCCGACAACTTCAGATTTCTCTTTACTTTGCCATTTTATTTTCGAGGCAGAGCCTTATCTGTGCATCTCATCTTAAAAAATAATCATCGAATCATCATATCAAACATGATTTGCTGATTGTCTTACGGTATGCCGCTGTTTCAGAATTTCCTCCTCGTTTTTTGTTATCTTTGTTTACCATCCTCTTATCACCCATCAATTATTTAAAACAGCACTTTTAGTTTCATTTGTTTCGAAAGTAGCCTTGTTAAAGCCAAGGGTATTGTTGCAATCTAGTATTACATCAGCTGTTACCTCATAGATAATGAATGACAAACTTGCCATTTCTGTCTGACTGCTTCTCACACCCTCTTATTAACCATACAAAGCCTCTTCCCCAAGGGACGATCACATCCCCATTCATTATTAACTTCTTTTCAAATTCTTTCTCTCGCTGTCACATATACTTTTTGTTATTGTATCCGGAGCATATGTTTCATGTTACCAACCTATTGTCTTTCGGAACTACGGAGCATTACCTAGTTGTCAGTGCAACAATTTGCACAATATTCCCATCCGTCATCATCTGAGACCGCTCAACGATTTGTTCTATTACCATTTTGATTCATCAATGCCAGCTGTAAAATCCCGAAATTCAACTTGCGTTTGCAATGAAGCTTTGGGTTTGCAAAATCAAGGGGGAGGAAGGTTGACAATTCTCTCTATCCTTTTTAACTAATGCTATACAGCTTGTAGATATTTAAAAATCGCATTTTTTGGCATAACTCCCCTAGCATATAGGGACTCTAGGGAGGCTAAGCCCCCCTGCCCCCCTCGTATTTCTACCTATAGCTGTCGAACTGTTGCCTAGGCACAATTTATGCGTTTTGTCAGTTTACTTTGTAACGCTACTCTGAACCAAGTAGGCACTTTGATGTCACCTAGATTATCTTAAATCGATTGGCCTGTTGTAATAAGACATGCCTTTGGCTTGTATGTAAGTACAGGTCAAAGCTCTGGATACCTGGACTCTCAGATTTTCAATTCTCACAAAATTCTCTAGAATGTTTTCAACTGTGCCACCTTTTATTTTAGTGATTTTTAGCTTAACCTAATGAAATATTTCTCATTAACTAAAGTTTTTCTTCTCTTCTTAATTCCAGGCACATCAGTGCACCTAAAGCATCTCAAGATGGAGCGCTTGAAACCACTTTGAACAAGTTAAACATGTCACCGTCTCATCTAAAGAACAAATCCGTCAACGATTGGAAGTTTATTTTGAATCTCAAAAACTTAGCTGTACGGCTGTCTAACGACAAAATGTTACCGTCACTGAGAAAAGACTGGTATCTTTTATTACAAAGATTTCCGAAACTTACGGGTATCACGCAGATCAAATTCAATGGACAACATAACCTAGAAGCGACTGTCGCTCTAGCCGATCCGAAATTGAAGGCGACGCTGCAACGTGAGGAAATATCGAAATCAAATCCTGTGATTCCTGCAACGACCGTGCTACCTGAGGAGGCTGAGAAAAGCAGACTGCCAAACATGTTCCAAGGACTTACACAGAAATTGTCATCATCAACTTCGACTACATCTATTCCAGCCTGGGTGACCGATTCTAAAATGAAATTGGTGAAGGTAAATGCTTTTAATTTTTTCTCTTTCCAGCCTTATTTTTACCTACCTAAGTAATCTTTAGGTTTTGTATTACGATACTCGACAGAGACCATTTCTTGTTAGTTGATGAATGATGGTCAGTTGGTGAATGATGGTCAGTGGCGTGAGCGGTGTTAAAACGGCTCCCTTTGGTGAGGTTGCTCATTCTGAAGTTCAGAAGCCTCAAACCTTTCACTCTCTGTCCTATGTCTCCCGAAGCAAATTGAACTGTCATCTATCAACTCTTGTGAAAGAGCATTTGTTTATTTGATACTTAGTGTTCAAAACTAATGATGAGCTACCCAATGCGTTTCTGATTTTAGCCAGAAAGAGTTAAGGTAAACACCCCCAGGGGTGCAAAATGTGCCCGATCTAGCGATCCGCGGATCGCGTGAAAGTGAGGAAATTTCTGGGAAAGTGAGGAAATTTTTCAACTTTTTTTTTTTTTAATAATGGCAATAAGAATTTCCCAGGAAAATAGTATTGAAAATGGGAAAATATCGGTCATTTTGCGAACATACGGTGTTGAAATGTTAAAATAAGCAAAAAAAAGTCATCAATTTCAAATTTTTGTGAGGAAATTTTTTAAAATCCTTTGAGGAAATAAGTCATGGATCGCGTGAAACTTTCGAAGTTTTGGAACATTTTGCACCCCTGAACACCCCAGTAGCCGACACCCCTAAGATTTGCACCAGTACCCGACACCCATTTTCCACACTGTAAAAAGTACTATTTTGGTGGCAGTACTGGTGTTTTGTGTGGTTTTTTTTGAGACCTTTAACGTGAAACATTCGAAAACAATACGCTAAACACCAAAATTGCCGCTAAACCAATATTTTTCACATTGTAAAAAATAAGTGTCGGGCACTGGTGCAAAGTTCAGGCGTGTAGGCTACTGGGGTGTTTACCTTATTTGATCTTGATGTGGTTTCTCTACAGTTAACAGAACTTCTCTCAACTCAACTTGGTAAATCTTTCTGCCAGTTTTGGATCTGTCTTTTTCTCAAAATTTGATGATTCCTCTATTAAATTCACTATAAAATTATGGTTCTCTTAAATTATGGTTTTCTTAAATTATGGTTCTTTTGTTTTCAGGATCGAACTGTAATGAGGACGAAGCATTTACTCACCTCTATCACAACTGCCACCACAATTCAATCTAAAGTAAAACGATTAGAAGATTTTATTTTACATTTAAGAGAATATCCAGATGCACAAATCGTCGCAGCAGAGGTAAATATTTTGTTTTGTGCCTTCAGTTTTTTATTGTTTTTTTTGTAGTTGCAGCACTTTGAAAAAATCCCCCAGCATCTCTCAATTCATTATTAAATAATTTGTACTACTGCGTAGATAACTTAATAATGGACAGTTGGATACTGTAAATGCAGCCTATTATGAAAAATTGATTTCAAGGGATTCTGATGTCAAAAGGTCAAGAAATTGCACTTTCATAAAAAATAGATCCAGATAATCTGAGACCTGTGTTACCAGATTCAAGGCTTTAAGCTATTTATTTCCTATTGAATCAATAGGAACAATAATTAATAATAATCATAATTTATAATCATTAATCATAATTTTATTATATGGAACAAGATGGAACTCAATGGAACGTGCACTTTTATACTGCAGTTTGCCTGCATGATTCAAGGGTTCTACCGGAAAAGTTCGGAACAAGTCAACAACTCTAATTAGTCTATCTACCAGCAATTGTTCGCTTTGACAGTTTTCTTTCTTGAAACCAAGGTACAAAGCTGACTGAATATTGGATGTTTCACAGTCTTGCTCCTTTAGTTTTGACACTGTCTGTTGGTTATCTTTCTTTTTTTTAACTATAGGTAACCTTATTTTCCTTCTATTTTCAGTCTGGTGCAATCAGTTTACTGCTACAATTGCAAAGGCGCATGAAAGACGAAATATCGCAAGCAATCATTAGAGAAAGTTTAGCGCTTGTTGGTTATTCGGCTCCACTCCCTAGGAAAGGAATTCGTATTTTGTCTATTGACGGTGGAGGTGTGAGGTAAGATATTAGGACCTCTTTTTACTTTGGTCCTGACCACTGGCGCAACCAGGATCTCTTCCATCTCTCTCGTTTCCCATTTGAATGTAAAAGTAGGAAAAGGACCTAAAGAGGGGGTTTCATCCCATTGTCCATCCTTGTCTAACATACGTTTTTTAATGGAGAAAAGAGAGAGATGAAGAAACTCTCGGTGCGCTACTGGTCCTGACTTTTCCTCTCACAAAAACTATCTGAGAAAAAGAGAGGATGACTAATCAAGTAAAATAAAAAAAAAAAAAAAAAAAAAAAAAAAAAAAAAAAAAAAAAAAAAAAATTAATTATGTTTCCTGTCAATTGAATACAATACATTTTATGTTTCCACGTTTCCCCTTAATTTTCGGCTGGGTCCATTTGTCCAATAGGCGGTATCCATCTGATAAAGCGGTGCGTAGGAGCAATATCAGACACCATGCATGTAACAACTAATATTTAGCAAGCGCCGAAGACTCTTATCCCCTAATAAAAGAAACTAAAAGATTACGTATTTAACAATGAAGTTTGACAAAACTTGAAATTGCAAGGGTTTTTTTCACAGAACTTCCTTTAAAGTGACAGCTTTGAATTCAGGAAAGTTCAAATACGGCATTAATGCTCTAGTTTCCTAATTTGCCGTAGTTTATTTTTAAGATTTTACGTACATGTTTGCACATGTTCATGCTAATTTTTTTAATTTTGTTGAGTTCATCATGTGTGAGTCTAAATGTAATTTTTCTCTTCTTTTTGTTTTTGCAGAGGTTTAGCTGTCATTGAAATGTTGAAGGAACTAGAAAGGCTGAGTGGTCAAAGAGTTCATGAACTTTTTGATTACATCTGTGGTGTCAGTACAGGGGCCATTATTCTATCGCTGATGGGTGAGTGAAATTTTGTTAGTCACTTCTGTATCCTCATTTTTCTTGGTTTTGAGACTTTCGGCCACAATTTTGCTTGTCTCTTATGAAAGAGGGAGATGCACTTACTAAACACAAAGTAAAACTCGGAAATTTCTTCTCCCTTGCTCATAAATTTGCTTTCAATGTTCCGCATGACTCAGCCTGAAGCCAAGGACATGGAATAAACATATTTTGTTGAATCCTGATGTGTAATAAGCGGATTGATAAATCTATTCAAGCATGTTGATGCAGCATTGCATAGTATTAAATAAAAATGAAATAAATTAGCCTATATGTTGTGCATTTTGATAAGATTTTTTATTTAATTAGAAAAATACCTAAAGCCTTCCGGCACTTAGTGCCATCTTTGGAGGTAAAAAAGAGAAAAGAAATTATAAACTACATCATAAACTATCAGCTCCAACACTCGAAGATTTGATGAAAGTTATCTTTGTTGTCCTAAAAAACTATAACTTAACTCGTCTTGAATTTTTCAGGTCCTCCGACTGGGAAAACCCTAGCAGAAATATCAGATCTCTACAAAGAAATGAGTCTTCAAATATTCAAGCAGAACTCGATCCGAGGCATGAGCAATTTAGTCATCACCCATGGTTACTACGACTCTGCCGTTTTTGAAAAAATTCTCAAAGAGTATATCGGAGAATTTTGCTTGACACAAACAAACAGAGACCCCAATTGTCCTAAAGTAAGTACTCATTACAGTTCCACTGTTATGAACACCTGTTATGCAAGAAGTTCATCATAAACTCCCCTTCAAGCACTTTTGAAGGAAGGATTATTATTGTTTTGGTCCAATAGGAATTTATTGACATAAAAAAGATGATAAAAAAATGCCCATCAGAATTTTCAATTTTTTAAGTTATCAGTTCAATAAAATTGTAATGCTGATCGTTTTTCTTTTGCGATATGCGGATCGTGTGAAAGTGAGGATATTTTTGGGAATTTGAGGAAATTTGCCAAACAGAAACATTTCCCTGGAAAAATGGCAAAAAAAAGTCACTATTATTCAAATTTTTCTAAAATCCTTTGAAAAAAAAAAATCCCAGATTACGTGGAATTTCTGGAGAAATGGAACGTTTTGCACCGCTGCTGTTTCCACTCTTCAAAAGTCTCCTTCTCTGCAAGAACTCTTTTGATATTGCATGGATGCAATATTTCAGATTAATTCAAACTTGTTTATTGTTCATTTATCTAACAATGTTCATCACTTGTATCTATGCAACAACTCGAATATCAAACTATGTATAATGTTTACCAAGTCACCTAGTCTAACCTTGGGAATTAATAGTGCTGCATAGATTAGTGCCATGAACTTTGCAAGTAAAAAGTGTATTGTGAAACATTAAAGAATTGTCTTTTTTATGTTACACAGTTGGCTTCAATCTCTGCAGTCGTTAACAAGAGACAATTGGTTCCTCATGTCTTCCGCAACTATTCCTTACCACATTCGAAAAAATCAAAATATATTGGTGGCAATAATTATCGCATTTGGGAAGCTGTCCGAGCCTCTGGAGCAGCGCCGACCATTTTCCCGGAATTTCCCCTCGGAGAATATTTGCATCAGGTAATTTGACTCTTCAGACTTTACTTCTGCTGCGTAAAGCAAAACGCTAAGTGTGCTGTAAGATCCCTTTGTAGTTTAGTTATACTCCATTCCATTTGATTAGGTACTTTTCATAAATGACAAGCATTGCTAAATGGCAACGCTGAAAAGCTCGGATCGAGATACGGGTTCTGATCCTCCTGAGTCCGTACCTCTTTTTGTCAAGGAGGCAAGAGATCCTCCTTTGCTTTCCACCTGTTTTTCTCAAGTGCCTCATAAAATTGAATTTTCTTCAATTTGAGGAAAGTAATTTCTTTTCATGCAGATTCGTCCTCAGCGTGAAATTTTGTTATGATTGCCACCCAAAAACATGCGGATAGGTTGATTTCAACCCTACATTTGGAGGAGAGTGGAGAGTGTGAAATTGATAAATCTCTTTTTCCTCTGTTTGTAGGGTTGAAATCAAACTTTCAATCGTTGTAGATAAATACTTGGTTAGTCATTCTAGGAAGAAATTTTGAGGATGAAGAAGAAGGCACAAATTTCTCGACTGCAAATTGTTTTTATCATTTATTTTCATCCAATCTCATCAGGCTTACAATTTTATACTTATATTTTTTATTTTATGACAGGACGGAGGTATCATGGTTAACAATCCGACCGCAGTTGCAATCCATGAAGCCTCGTTATTATGGCCGGACAGTGAGATTCAATGCATAGTTTCCTGTGGCACAGGCCGCCTTACTCCAATTAAAACCCTCTCTGACAGTAGCGCTAATCTGGAGGCATCCTCGTGGAGGCAGAAATTCTACAGAGTTCTTGACAGTGCGACAGATACAGAAGGTAATTTTTGTTTGTTTCTTGTTTGTGGCTTTCTTCCTTTCCTTAAGGTGTCATGCTTGGTGCGGTAGCCTTCTTGTCCTCGCGCCGTTCTATGAAGTACCTTCATAGATACCTCCATTTCTTAACCCTTTCAGACCTGATGTACATTTCAATGTACATCTAAATAACATTGAATCTTATGGAAAACATAAGAACACAATATACGCATCAATTTAGATGAGGAGACAGCGCTAAGATCAACCATGTTGATCAAAAATCCATTTCTGAACAAAAAGAATTTTAGGTCTGAAAGGGTTAAACACCCTTCTTTTAAACTGAACAGTTCTAGGCTTCTAATTTTTTTTATCTGATCAGACTTTTATTCTCTTGTTACAGCCGTACACACTGCTCTCGAGGATACGCTTCCAAAATCCATCTACTATCGGTTCAACCCCTTCTTAACAGAAATGTTAGCAATGGATGAAATTCGACCAGATAAAATCAACCAACTCCTGGAGGAAAGCTCGCTCTATCTGAAGAGAAATGAAGATAAAATTAGATCAGCCGCAGACGCTCTCGTACAAGAAAAATCGATGTTACAGTCTTTGATGAATTTTGTTAAAGTCCAAGCCAAAACTGTCGGAATCCAGAAGTGATCTCTTAGAAAACGTTACCCGCAAGAAATCAACTTTACTTGCTCAAACTTCAAAGGTTCCTTATCACCTATATGACACAACATGTCTTAATAATTGTTTTGAAAAAAAAAACCTGACAAAAAATTTTCAGAGATCTCTTAAAACTTGTTTTCGTATAATTTGTAAGTTGTTTACCGACATTTTTGTTACTGTTTAAGTTAAGGAGTCGTCAAAGACTAACAATCACTGTTGCATTCAAGAGCATTTCTCTACAAAACTTAAAGAAAAAAATTTTTAAAAAAATTAAAAAAAAAAATAGAAGTGAAAATGATGAATGAATAAATTGAAAGTCTGTCACAAAAATTAGAAAATGACTCATTGAGCTGCAAGATTGCTTACCGTACTGCATATTTTATTTTCCTTTTTTCAATTTTGTATTTTCATATGTATTAATGCGTAAACTCAATTTACCTCGTTATCCAATTTATTTATTGACTATTTTTATGTCTTGCTTGTAATTTTGAACCGTACTTGGTAGTATAAAATCAAAAACCACAGATGCTGATCTATAAACCTCTTTTTAGTTTTATGTATCCAAAGTTTCTGGTCTTTCTTGAAAAAATATAGTCCCCTGCCTTTTCTTGTAATGCTAAACTCATATCAAGATAAACTTCAAAATTTATGCCAACTAATGTGTGAGTTCAAATGAAAAAAGCGCTTGAATAACTATAAACAACGCTTAGAGTGCTTCTGGTTTGATCCTAGTTCTATGAACTTTGACATCACTTTGAAAAAGATTGAAATTTTGCCCCCGCTTATGATTTTATTGTCATGATAGAATGTGGTATCAGAAAGAATTGTTGACTTTACATCTTTTGAGCTCTGAATTTCCTTCACTATCATAGGTGACTTTTTTGTTGTTGTTAAAGCAAAGTTGAATGGTAAATTGATGGTAAAAGTATTATCTAAATTATCTTGTATTTTGTGATAATAGTGGTGTCCTCGTCCAACTGTGATAAGTTTGTTTTTAAAGTCTGTTGTGTTACTGAGATGAGTTACTGTTCCATTTGTTTGTTCTTTGGAAATTGCTATTGATTAAAATTGTAACATGAGATTGAGTAAATTCATCTTCGATTTTTGTTTTGGAAATTTATATTGGCTCATTTACTACTTCTAGAAGAAGCAAGCAGATACGTATGTCTGTGGAAAAATCATTCAAGGAATAGATAGTACACATCACATATGTTATTGGATCAGGATGGTCCTAAATTTTTTTCCTCTATCCAATTAAAATTGTTATTCGGCAGTGTCTATTCCTTTAAAAAGATGTTGTCTCTTAACTAACTCTGCTTTGAGACAACTGTTCAATTTTTTTTTTGTCTGACAAAATTGTATAATATATAATTGTTGACTGTTCTTTCCTATTCAAATTTTATGTTCTGATTGATTGACTCTTTCAGTTCTTTAAATAATTTGTTTAAAGGTGTGATTTGAATCGCCAGCGTATAAGATAAGAGTCTTGAGCAATTTTACTGATAATACGAGTTAAACTCTGTTTTTTACTTCGGAGGTTTGGTATGCAAGGGGTCTAACTGACATATTTGAGGAAATTAAGTCAAGTGGCTGACGTCTAACTGACATATTTGAGGAAATTAAGTCAAGTGGCTGACTGTCCTCTTTAAGTGCTAGCAAATGCAAAAATGATGGTCCAGAATGCACTTATCTCGAATTCTTGACTGCCAAGACTTTTGGGTTAGATAGTGCATTTATACATGACATGGATTTTATCAATATTTTGAAAAGTGGACTTGGACCCTTTGTATAATGAGCTCTTCACATTTATCCTTCATTTCTCTCTCCAAACTCAGGATGACTTCTAAAGCTCTCAGTCCTCAAAATCATGTTCTAAGCTAGTCAGTATTGTTATAAATGAAAAATGTTATTTCTAATTTGTTTGTATAAAATATAAATAATAAATCTTCAACAATTGAAAATTACTTTGTTCTCATTATTATTTAGGTATTTTATTTTGTCTCCCCATCAGTCTGCTATAAGCTGTTCCAAGAATGATTGGGGCAACTGTAAGTTTGAATGAAAACATCAGCTTCTTTACTCCTCCGAACCAATTAGGTTGCTCTATCTGAGGTTTGAAGCTGATATTTTCATGAAAGCCGTTGACTTGTCAAATCCAATCTTTTCTGGGACAAGCTATAGAAAGTTGATGAAAACAAAAAAAGGAGTTGTAATTATGATGACATGAGTATAAAACAAAATTGAGTTGTACAGTTAAAAACTAAAATTAATCAAGGTCAAATTAAATTTAAAAAACAAAACTTGAAACAATAATTTATCTTTTACACAGAAACTACAACTTATTTTTGATACAACTCGATCTTATTCGGGTTTAAAAATTATAAATTACGAGAATGAAAGGAGAAAAGATAAATAAGTTGGTTGTTGACAAAATTAAATTAAAAAATGTTTATTTTGTTTTTGGATATTTCTGAGTTTCATTTCTAATAAATTATTGTTTCAAGTTATCTTCCTTTTAAAATTTAGTATCATTTAAAGGCTGTATGGCTCAATCCAGTTTATCCTATAAAAAGAAAACTGTTATCAGAACAACTGGGAATCAAAGAATATTAGGAATCTTAATACTGTGTGTGTTCTTGTGTGATAATGTGATTCTGGTGAAGGATATTGATTGTCTTATCGATCTATATAAATCTTAAATCTGAGAAGGCTTTGTGTATTTTGGGAATTTTGAAATGTCACTCCAAAATATGGATAGTGGTCGGACAATATTGGAGGCAAAACTGCAGTCAAAAGGCAGTAGGCAGATCAATATGATGAATCTTTTGCGATGCGCCTTTTGACCGCAGTTTTTCTGTTAATATTGGGCTTTGCTCTGTGTTTTTTTGTATGATCCTACCTGAGTTTTTTTCTTTGAAGTGACATTATAATTTTTCTAATATATCCAAAACCTTGTCAGATATTAGCTTCGCATTGATAGATATTGTGATAGATTGCTGAGGGGTCTGACGTCACCTTAATCAGATGTTTTTAGAGTAGAGTTTGAAGTTATCTGATTTTATATCTCTGACCCATGCAGCGATATTTTTCAAACTATGACTTGCTATGAGTTCTGTCAGTGGCGGATCCAGGAAATTTTTGTGGGGGGGGGGGGGGTACGCCTGAGAAATTGTGAAAATTGAAGCATCGGTGGAAGCAATTTCGGGCTATTTTTTGTTGAAAAATGACGAAATTTGAGGCGTCAAGGGGGGGGGGGGACACTGGGGACAGTTCCGCCTCTGAGTTCAGTACAACATTTCGCTTCAAGTAAGAGGCGTTTCAGGAATTTTTCCCTCTCTTTCCTGAATCCATTTGAAGTAAGTACCAGTGAAAGATAAAGGTGAGGGTCTAACACGTGAATTAATTCGGCCCTTTCATCTGTCCTCTCCTAACTCATGCGTTCAAATGAGATGGGTAAGGCCTTATGTTGACATGTTGCAAAATTGTGGAATAATATTCACCAAGATTTCATGGCTCCCTTTGAAGCCTTCAAAACCATGTTTGTTCTCAATTAAAATAAGTACATAATACAAGCATCACCTCTGCTTTGATCGCAACTGTGGTAGTTGACTAATGGATCCTGGATCAAAATTGCATTCAAATAAGTGGTAAGAGAGAGATATAAACTGGACCTGCCTTTGCTTCAAGCGTTAATTCAAAGCAGAGAGTTTAAGGTAAACACCCCAGTAGCCAGCACCCCTAAAATTTGCACCAGTACCCGGCACCCATTTTTTACAATTTGAAAAATATTAGTATTATGATAATACTGGTGTTTTGTGTAGTTATTTCTGAGACCTGAAGTGGGAAAAATCCGAAAAAAATACGCAAAACACCAAAAATTACCCTCTAAACTAACATTTTTTACTGTGTGAAAAATAGGTGCCGGGTGCTGGTGCAAATTTAAGGGGTGCCGGTGGGGTCTTTACCTTTAAGCTAATTGTAATTTACCCGACATTTCGATCCCTTACAATGTTGATCGAAAATAAGACAAATCTGCTATAAGTTTTGCCAATAACATTCTACAAATCTAATATCCTCATTTCATCTCTATTTTCGCCAATTTTTAATGATCGGGTTTCGTGTGAGATTCACTATTTTGAATTTGGCTGTAATTTAATCTGGCCAATGGCTGCTGCGGATCCTTCCCAACGTTCCTAGTTGAATTTCAGAGAATGGAACAATGATGGAACATGATCAGGGTTGCGAGATGAAATATTCCAAATGAAAAATACTGAAATTTCAAGTGAAATTTCAATGAAATTTCATCAGCCCATGAAATTTCATAAATTAGTGAAATTTTCTATTTAAACGATTTATTATGAAAACCAAATTGTTTTCAACCAAAAGTCAGTTTTTAAAACTATATGATGAAATTATAGGATCATTGAGGACTTATATTTATTATATTATTGTGAGATGAAAGGGAAGCAAACAGAGAGGAGTTAGGAACAGAGAGGGGAGCCGGAGGGAGGGCCAGAGAACCAAAATTTTTGCGCGGCAAGTTCCTAACCTCGTCAACCTTTAAACTTTCAACTTTGACGTCAATTTCATTTCTATTAATTGTTCAAAGTTTTTTATTTTCAAATGTACATTTCTCCTTACAATAAATTCTAATGTTACTCTAAAACAGTACTACCTGGTAATTAAAACTTAAAAACAGTTTAAACGGGTTTGAACTCTCCAGTGGCGTAGCCAGGAATTTGTCAAGGGAGGGGGCGCAGAGGTAAAATTGTTGGTAAAATTGCTCTGAAAATGCAAAAAATTACCGTTTTGTAGGGCAAATTTTGGTGTAAAGGAGGAGAGGGGCCTTACCACTGCATATAGGGACTCTAGTTTGCTAGATCACAAAACGATAAATGGAAGCAAAATATCGCATCGTAAACAAAGTACCAGTTTCATTTATTATTGTTATAATTTCATGCAAATATTATCTCTCAAAAATTTCAACAATTGGGGTCTAAATGAAAAGGGGATTATTGGAAAAATACGGTTAAACAACGGGAAACTCATTCGAAGAGATCAAGAAGAATATTTCTGAAATTTTGTGAAATTTCATGAAATTTCATCGTGAAATTTCATCAGACTTTATTTCATGAAATTTCGCAACCCTGAACATGATTCAAGGAATCCTAATCCAATCAAATCCGATGACATGTTGTCAAAAGTTTTAAAAATAATGTAGGCGAGTGTTTTACTTTACATAAAAGAAAGTTGCAAATCAATCTGATTGTCAAGTGTATTGCCATTTTATTCTTAAGTAATTTCCCGGTCCTGAGCCGCAGGTTCTATGGGTAATTCTGACACCAAGTTAAATTACCGGAAAGCTGTTATTCAACTAACATCCAAAACACAGGTATCCTATCTTGTAGTTCTCGTATGATAACAAAAAAACCATAACATATGTAACCGAATGTATTGATCAGGTGTTGTCTGTTGACAATACCCTAATCCTTCTCTTTATATCCATCGCAGTTTACTGAACACTTTGTCAACCAACCCTTGTAATCAGTGTAATCTATACTTTCCTGAAACGAATAATGACAAGCAATGATCTTTGTTGTTTTGCACTGGACCACTCTTTACTACCTCTTCAACGATTCATTCTATTGTTTTTTCTTTTGTTAATCATCAGAAAGTGACGTAAAGTCACTATTGAAGTCATGATGTACCAAGTTAGCAATATCAGTGGTCAACTCAGAATGTTTGGGCGTTTCACAGTTTGTCGTCATGCAAATGTTGTAAGAATATATTGGCTGTGATGTATCTGTTACGTTGGTGGAGTTGTCAATTCAAATGCATTGAAGTAACGACTATTTAAACTTCCTGCATAGAGGTCATTTTACGAAAGATGGCAGATAAGAGCTTGCCCGGTTTCCTAGATGCCGTAGGTATGTTGGCGCCTCCGTACATCGAAGTCAGTTTGCTGATCAAATGAGCCGATCTGTCATCTACCAACTCCTGAGCAACGACCTATATCTGCATTGTGTTTTTTCAGATTCTAACTCGTCCGCCACATTTGCCCTAATTTGAACCGTAAGCCCACGCTTCAGGAGCAATTGTTATTTATGACTTTTTTGAGAAGCTAAAATAAGTAAAATCTTACTTTTAAAGGCTGATTTTAATCTATGGTAGAATGCTTGTGGGGCTTCAAACATTAATTAAACTAATCTGAAGAACAAATTTTGTATTTATGGTATCTGAGAGTACCTACTTCTCGGAAGTATTTGTATTTTCGTATTGTTTCCTTCTATATGTATTAGTTCGGTTCTTACCTGTTTCCTCCAACCATTGGTTTTTTTTTTCTTAGCCTATCGATGCGGCGGATAACAATTTTTGGGACCAGTTCTGGTCTGAAAATGTAACTAATATCCAAGATGTGTTCACGCTCGTACCCCCGGAAGAACTACGAGCTTTACGTGAAGAAGCTCCATCAAATTTAGCTACACTATGCTACAAGGCAGTCGAAAAACTAGTCAAAGCTGTGGATAACAGTTGCCGCACACAACATGAACAGCAAACAGGTATGTTTCTTTACTTGTCATAAGGTTCTTACTCCTACATTTTAGATTTAAGTGAAGAATGAAAGGTTTTTGAAAAATTCAATTCTAGAAAACTCAAGACAATTTTACAGCTTTTTGTGAACTGAAAAGATCTTCGGTTCTGTGATACTTTAAAAACATGTCTTATGGCTCCTTTCAGACCGTATTGAATAAGTGTAAATCTTTCTCCTTCATTTTCTTATGGGGTCAAGCCCTCTTTGACTCTGGTCTCAACCTCTCGCTGCCTGTATTCTTATTTATTAATCAAACTAACACCCTTCTAAGAAACAAAAACATAAGAATTTGAAGGGATGTTATGGTGAAACTTGAGCATTTAATTGCTATTTCTGCCACCAGTAAGAAAGAGGGTAATCACGTTTGTTGAAGAGAGATTGAAAATGTTGAGGGTAATTTCTAGAATTCAGCGTCAAATTTCTATTGTCAAAGATTATACACTCTTGATCAATCATCACATTTTTTGTTTTAGTCCTCAATTGTTGCCGCCTGCTCACAAGAGTGTTACCGTACATCTTTGAAGATCCTGATTGGAAAGGGTTTTTCTGGACGAGTTTACCGGGCAAAGGAGAAAGTGGCGAGGAACAGTCAATGCCCTTGGCGCAGTCCTTGCTAAATGCAATTTGTGTAAGTGAATATCTATGTACAGAATATTTGTAACCTGTAACATTTCCTTCTAGTAATTGTCTGTACTCTTAAATCGATTTGAGATCTGGAGTCACTCAGCCAAATTGATGTATTTTGAAACAGAGGCTCCAGTTATGATCTCTATCAGAACTTCATTTTGTCGTTGTCATTCAAGTAATATTTAAATTGATTACAAAATTTTGTACCGTTAGAACTACATCATATCAAGGGATGGGAATATGTCAAATAAAATGCTATATTGTGTATGGCTGTGAACATTTTTCTGGAAATGTGGAAATTTCTGAAAGTGTTGTTTTTTTTTCTTTTTTTTGAGGGGGAAGGTCATCTTTTTTTAAGTAATAGCTAAGTAGTAAATATAGAAATAAACTTCAAGGATCTAGCGTAGATTTTTCTTAAAGAATATTATGTTCCCTTGCTACGTTTCTTGTGCACCTCAATGGCAGGTATTGACTCTTTTTTGTTTTATCTTTCTAGGATTTGCTGTTTTGTCCAGATTTCACGGTTGCTGCCAACAAGAAATCAGGACCGGTAAGATCAGTTTTTTCTCAGCAATTTACTCGGGGCGCTTTCAAAACTGAATTATCTGAAAAGACTAGAAAGTGTATCCTCATTATATCAATTTCATTCAGAGATTTTGATAAAACTAGTATTTTATAGGTTTTGTGAGTGATTTTGATCTCAATATGAACCTCTTGGTCTGCAACCCGAAAAAGTTACGCAAGATTTTAGAATGATTCAGCACCGACTTAATCAACCTAAGAAATTAAGTGTTTGGACCGAAACAGAGCTGATCTATCTTGTTCCTTCAAAATAAAGTTCTCTAATGTTATTACTGTGTACTGTATTACTGTGTACTGTTATTACTGTATCACTGTTGTTACTGTATAAACTGCAATGGAGTTATTGCAATCTAATTTCTGATTAATCTAATGGATTTCATGGATTATAAAAGCTGCAAAAATTGGAAATCCTATTTAAATAAGATCCAAACCATCAGACTTTATTAATTTTCTTCTACATAAATTACAATAGTCAAATTTTTTTTTTTTTTTTTTTAACTTTTTAGGACCGTGCTGAAGATCTCCAAGCGATAGATAGCTGTGAATACATCTGGGAAAGAGGTGTCGGTTTTGCTCAAAACCCACCCAGAACGCCAACTTACGAATTGGCAAGGACCGAGTTGCTGAAATTGATTCTTACTTGTTTCAGCGAGACCATGTATCACCCTCCTTCAGGTTTGCTAATCATCCTTTTTCTCTTTTAATTTAGTCGTAATTTGTAACTCATCGGTACTACACAGGAAATCAAATAAATAAATGAGCCTGTACCAACTACAGAATAGAATCCCTCCGAAAAATTAAAGGAAGATTTTAAAAATTAAAATTGCTTGTTTCCAGGGATTTTGTAGAGAATAGATGGATTCAGATTTTTGCTACTGTCATTTGCGTGATTTTTTCTGATTCAGCATCCATGTAAATCTTTCCTGCCTTTAAAAATTCTGCGTGATAAATTGCAATTTACAACATTTTCTAGCGAATCAAGGAGATTGGGCATTCGGCGCAAATTGCCAGCAAAATCAATGGAAATTTTGCGCAAAACTTTGAGATTTTCAGCAACTTCCCAACCCACGAACTTGGGATGTAGGTAGAGAAGAAAGATGTGCTCATTATCTGCGGTGGCTCACATGAGCCATTAATACTGAGCCGTACGACAAATGCAAAGCCTTTTAAGAAAAATTAAGCTTAAACTAAAACATGGTATGTATCTTCAAGCTCTGTGCCAATAATGCCATTTATGAATCTATCTATCTAAAGATACAATCAAAAATTTGTTAAGTCTGTCACAATGCTTTACCATCACATCTCACAGTTTTGTTTTGTTTTGGTTTGCCACAGAATGTTCTGCTCCTAATAAATGGATACGGTATTTGTCCTCTTCTGATAATCGCCATGCTCTTCCTCTATTCACGTCTCTATTGAATGTTGTTTGTGGTTACAATCCAGCCGGTCTTGGATTACCATACAATCATCTCATATTTTCCGATACCACGGAACCTATGGTCGATACGGCGCTTCAAATACTTATCGTCGCTCTGGATCACGATACTGTGCAACTTGATGAAGTTAGTGTTTTCCTTGAAATTTTTCTGTATTTAATAAATCTTGTAAGGACACAGAATACTCACCTTTATTGAGAGTTTTCTTCTAAAAAATGTCACTCATTGACTATTTTCTTGAAAGAAGAAATGTCTGGGCCCAAATTTTGTTTGGTCCTCGATGGTACTTAGACTAACTTAACCCTTTCAGACCTGGTGTACATCTCAATGTACAGTGGAATAACATTGAATCTTATCGAAAACATGAAAGTACAATATGCGCATCAATTTAGATAAGGAGACAGCGCTAAGATCAACTATGTTGGTCAAAAATCCGTTTCTGAATAAAAAAAAATTCAGGTATGAAAGGATTAACTTGTGGTGTGCACAAACACGGCATCAATTGTTGGTCACCAGTCAACAACGCACTTAAAAGCCCATCTTAAAACGGTCCTATTTTTCGGGGGAAAATTGAGGTTAGGTCGAATGTTTTTGGCCAAGCTTGACCAACCCAAAAAAACATCGATCATACACCAAACAGTGTTATCATAAATGTGGGCCTTCCTGTTTACAGTTGGCACAACTGTCTCTCATGAGAGTGGGAATAGAAAACGAACGCCATCTTGAGCGAGGTTAGAATTAGGATGGATCTAAATCCGCCCTAACTAGGGGATGGTACTACCTTACGGAGACCCACCTTATGGAGAAAGTTTGATGAATTATCCTAAAACCTCTTAATATCTCTAGCATGCAATTAATTGTTAAGGATTTGAGCCGTATAGCCTGAATTCTCAATCAGTTTTCCCTCAGCCTCTATGGTTTTTCAACAATTTTCTTAGTTTTTACTGGCACGTCAATTTGAGGTGAAGTGTTGATTATTTTTGTTTTTCAAAGTGAAATTGAGTTCAAATGTGAAACATTGGCTAAATTTGGATTCAGTGTGCTCAAGTATTTATGCTTGTTTGCAAAATTATGTTAGAATTAGTCCTAAAACGAACTTAATTGAAAAGTGTGTTTTCAGTAAATTTTTTTAGCGAATGTCTGCAGAACCATCTGCTTCCATTTGTGTGCTCATTGTTGACAATCTTCAAAAATTTGTCAGTTTGTTGGATGAAACTGAATTGTTCTGCTCTCTTTTTCAGAGTGTCTCTGAGGATAATTTATTCATAAACTACCTATCCAGAATTCACAGAGATGAAGATTTCAATTTCATATTGAAAGGAATAACAAAACTTTTGAATAATCCGCTAGTCCAGACGTATCTTCCAAATTCGACTAAAAAAGTGCAATTTCATCAGGAGCTTCTCATATTTTTCTGGAAACTTTGTGATTATAATAAGGTAACTTTTATTCTCCAATCTTCATTGTATTTTATTCAGTGACGGAGCTGGAATTCGACTGAATCTGAGTTTTGACTGAATCCAAGATTCGACTGAATCCGAGATTCGACTGAATTTAAGATGATTGAATCTAAGATTTGTTTAGTTCGCTAACTTCACAAACCCGAATCTGACTGAGATTTCAAAGTGGCACGTTAGTTTGAGGGTGCTTGTATCCTATGCGTAAGGTAGGATGATCCACACGTGGATCCTTTGCATAAGGCTGGATGACTCTTGTGGGTATATTCCATCAGTGCACCCAACCAAAATGTGCAACCAGTTTTAAGTGATCGCATTGTTATTTTTTTATAATTTTGCCGAATCAATACTTGAGACTGCTGAAGTAAAAGTTTTCTGTAGACCCAATTACTCTTAGACATGGTATAGTGCTTCTGGTTCTAACGCAGAGTTGCCAGATTTACAGCTCTGGACCGTATTTTTCCCGTAAGAATCAATGTAAAATATACAGCTTTTATCATCAAATCTGGCAACACTGTTCTAATATGAGCTTTCTTTTGATCTTTCTTTACATCAAAACTTGGGCTGTACACAAGCACAGCTTAAGTTGAGCTAGTTGCGCTTATTGCGTCATGTGAGAGCAATCTCCTATTCAGCACTTTGTTTTAGCGTTTTGTCCGTTCTGAATCCATGAAAAAAAAATATCGAGTGTGTGGTGTGCACCATTGAATTTGGCTGTTTGTATGGACTTATGTGTAAAAAATGCAACGTTGTCGTATTTCATGCTTTGCCTCTGGAGCTTAAAGTGGATACTATGCAGGTTTTATCTCTAATTTTCTTTTTACGTGTACCTAATTTTTCTTAATATTGTCTGTATCTTGTTTCAGAAATTTTTACATTTTGTCCTCAAAAGTAGTGATATGTTAGATGTTTTAGTACCAATTTTGTTCCATTTGAACGATTCTCGAGCAGATCAGTGTAAGTAATTTTTATTGACTTTTTTAATCATTATCCGGGGTTCATTTGGTACACTTCTTGAGCAGTCAAAATCAAGCAATCATCAGCAAAAATAAGTGAGCAAATGTGCTGATTTTTTGTAAAAAAAATAAAAAAATTGAGTGTTTGTGCCTTAGAAATGATTCAAAGAACTTGCCTTCCGAAAAGTTTCAGAAGAAACTATCAAATGAAGCAGGATGTGCAAATCTCTGCAAATCACTGATCTAGAGAATGTGAGAATGAATGAATCAGTGGTATTGAAGAGATGAGAATTTCTTTATTTTAATATTCAGGGTTTTTTTGTACAGCTTTGATTTTTTATTTTTTTTTTCAAAATTAATTTAACTGGCTTGACCGTACATTAACAAACGCTGTAACATACTACTGCTGTTATATCCATACTGCAGCTGTTAGTTGATCGATTTTTATTTCTTTAGGAGAGATTGTTTTGAAATCATGTTAACTCTAAAAATTATTTTCTTTTCACCTCAACTCTATTTTTCACAGAGTGATTTCTACAGACTACATTCACAAAGCAGTGCAGTGGTGCACGGGGGGGGGGGGGGGGGGGGCTGGCTACATCCCCCAGAACTCCAGTTGGGGCTCACAAGTTCTTACAATGTTTTTAATCTGAAAGGATTATTACTGAGTTCAGACATCCATCTTCTCTCTTTCATGCATCTAAATCAGTTTTTCACATAATAATTTTGCTTTCCTCTTTTGTTCACAGCTCGAGTAGGATTAATTCATATAGGCGTTTTCATTCTACTTCTTTTAAGCGGTGAACGAAATTTTGGCGTGAGACTTAATAAACCATACACAGCAACCATTCCAATGGACATTCCTGTTTTTACTGGTAACATTTTTCTTCTGAATTTAAAAGCATTTTCTTTAAACTTAAATTATCGAGGTGTGTTTTAGGAACATGAACTGGCAAGAGGCTCTGCGGTTAAAACAGATTTTGCAGTGTAAACAGGTTTTTGTGGTGTAAATTGGTTTTGAGGCACAAACCAAATAGGGCTGTTGCAAGCTATGGCTGTAAGCAACTATAGGGTCCAGTTGGAGGTAAAAACCTTCATAAATAGTAAATCTTGATGATAGCATTAAAAACTCATAAAATCCACTCTGAAAACCTGTAAAATGCTTTTCAGAGTCTACTCAAGGGGAGTTTTGAAAATTTCAGACGAATGTTTCTAGTTTCAGCTGCTCTGAACTCAAGGAAACAAAAAATCTTGAAACTTAGAAGATAAAATAGAAACAATGAAGTTTGTTTACAATTCAGTATTAAATACTTTTCACTTTTATTCTTCGTTTTATTTCTTTAAAATTCAAATTTCATTCGGAATGTTTTGTTTTCCTTTTAAAAGTTGTTGTTTGTAATTCAAGATTTTTATTGTGAATTACTCCTTTACCAATTTTAATTTTAAGAAAGGGAGATTCCTGTTTTGATGTTTTCAGGTAACCTTTGTTTCTGCAAGCTTCGATATTCATTCAAATTTTATTTCCCACAGGAACGCATGCAGATCTTTTGATTACAGTTTTCCATAAAATTATTACCACTGGACACCAAAGACTTGAACCGCTCTTCGAATGTCTCTTTACAATTTTAGTCAATGGTAACTATCTTTTTTTCTCTGCCTCCTTTCTCTCTATTCTCTCATGTCCATTAAGCATCCATGAAAACTCCAGGCTCTTCAAGACTCTGCTTTTTCTCTCTAACAACTGAGAGCTCACCTCTCGGAGACTTGCTTTCTGTGAATTTTGATGAAAGGATCTTGCGCATTCCTTATGGCAACTGGCATGCACAATCATTTTTCAGTTTTAATTTTTAATTTATTATATTTTGAAATGAAGAAAAAATTATATGATATGTGCTCGTAATTACTTTAGATCAGCAGTGAAACGAGAGAGATATATGTAATGTTCATAGCACATTGAGAGAGGTGGATAGATTCAAGATCTTTTAATACCGGATCAGTCCGGTTCTGGTAGCAAGTAGGCAGGGTGAACGTGTTCCGTTCCTAGCGAGCCCCCGTTCTGGGACTCTTGTCCCTGCACTGGGCACACACCCCTGTTTTGGTTCATATGGAGAAATCAACAGCTGTTTTATAGAATAAAATGGTGAAGACACCTGTAGCAAGACATGTTGGCATGGACCGCTTACTGGACTGACCTGGTATTAATAGATCTTGGATAAATTGTTCAAAATTTATTAATTATAAAAAAAAAAAAAAAAAAAAAAAAAAATCCGAAATTAAATAACCAGCTCCTGCATTTTGTATACTTCGGCCGTCCTTTATTTCAACTGATTTTCGACTTTAATGTCATCAGAACCACTTATGTATTTTGCTCTGTATGGACCGTCTATGGGTATGGCTTATTTTGGATGGTGCAGTACGGCAGGCATGTAGAATCTTCCACAACCTCTGTATTCTTCTGCAATCTGCACAAACTCTGTTTTGCCACACTTTTCGCAATATGGTTGCCACAAAACCTTTAATTTTTGCCACAATTTGACACACAATTTTTAATTTTTGCCACAATTTGCCACAAAATTTCTTATTTTGCCACACCAATTTTCCGAGATTGCCGGATAGGGAATATACTACAGGCCTGCAGTACGGTACTGCACCAATCATCGATCCAATGACCCAATGTCATCCTACGGCATCAAGCTCCCAAGCACACAATATCGAGGAAAAAAAAGCGTGAGAATGCTAGGGTTACAAGGAAACATATTGACAAATTTTAGTGTTGAGATGAGAAGTGAGTTGTTCCTGATCATGTGGTCTAAATAGATATTGGTCAGATGACATCTATTGAAACATCTCTTGAAATATAAGACGGCTTTTAATTCGCTTGCTGAGAAATCTGTGTGCGCTTTACTAATTGTTATAATTTGTATGATTTCAGTTTCTCCTTATTTAAAAACTCTATCAATGGTAGCAAGTACCAAACTTCTTCACCTCCTGGAAGCATTCAGCACCCCACGGTTCCTATATTCCCAACCGAATAATCACCATTTAGTATTTTACCTCCTTGAAATCTTCAACAATATCATTCAGTACCAGTTTGATGGTGAGTTGACTTTCTTTTTTCTTCATTTTCAGTGAAGTATTTCTTACATGGTATTAAATGGTATATATTTCTGTCGTTCTAAGAAAAAAACGCTGTAAGCGGTTTGTGTTACTTATGCTGTTTTTGCAATGTAGCTTGGGGTCTCTATTCTTCGCAGTTTACCCTCAATCTTAAACCTTTAATGCCTCGAATGGTTTGTCCTTCCAAGGATTCCAGCATTGAACAATAGACAGTTGGCCTTTCCTAAATGCTTGGCCCTGGACGGTCAGAGAGTATTTGTGAGAGAGAGTTCAGTGGCCAGGTAGGTACAACAATATTAAACTCCTGAAGAGGAACTGAATGTAAGAATGAAGGCCTGAGCTATACTGCAAAAACAGTCTAAGTGACACATCAGAAATGGTGTGGGTATTTTCTCCTATTTTATTTTAGGTCTTTTAGTTGTTTATTCTGTTCAGTGTTCTTATCAGCCACTGTTGTTGAATGCACACCCTAAAGACAGAAAATGGTTGTTGCATAGCAGAAATAATGAACTTTTAGTCCTAAGTTTTCTGAATGAAACTCTTTCTCTTAAATGTTTCCATGCAAAATAATGAGAAGAGAGGAAATTTTAAGAGGCTGCTGACGTATCATGCAAAAATTCCTTCGGTCTTTCTGTTTGCTCTACTCTTGAAAAAGTCTTGAATAGTCCTTGAATGGTCCTTGAACTTAGTTTTTGAAATGCTTTGATTTCTTTCTTCGTCGTCCTTTCCAATACCTTAGTGGTCTTAAAGTAGGATTATGTTTTCTGTTTCTTCTCTTCATTAAATTGAATCAGCACAACCCAGTACATCAACACAAAACCAACAATCTGAAACATGAAGAACTATGTTTAGTGTTTTATCACCTGACATAGCGATCGGTGGATTTGAAATTTTCCAAAAATGTTGAATCTTCAAAGTTTTGTTTGATTGCCTGACGGATCAAAAAAATTTTGAAAATTCATGAACATTTTCGAATGTTGTTTCTTTGTTAGAAAATGTTATTAAATATTCAAATAATTTTGATCAAACGAAACTTTGCCTGGTTCAAAATTACAACCAAATGAAATATCACGAAGTTTTTGATCAAACGCACAGGTCTATGCTTCCCTTTTTTGAGTCTTTTGAGACTTCTCACTTAGTGATTTCAAGAGAAATGTTTATTATGACTTGTAAAATGGCATGTAAAGGAAGAGTGCTGTTGCTGGAGACACCTTTTTATTGTCAAGTTCAAATTCCTAATTTCATCAAGTTGAAATGGAGGTTTCATCATAAAAAATGGGGTTGAATTGAAGATTTCATCATAAATAATGGGGATTCCATCAACAGGTTTTACGCGCTCCCAAGAGGTTTTAAAGGAGGAAAAAGGCATCGAGCAGACGGAGATGCAAAAGGGGGCTTGAAATTTCTGCTAGTGCAATTTTTCGGTTAAAACCTTCCCCAAGACTAAGGTTTTGACCCTATTCTTCCAAATGTTAAATTCAACTGTTTAATATACTGTGAGATACGTCCGCTTGAGATTGAAAGATGTGTCTCAAGTTTTTTGGAACTCACAAAATCGGGAAAACTGCGAGAAATCAGGAAAGATTTAGCCGATTTTGCAAGACATTTTGCGTCAAAGTTTGGATTTTGCGTTTCGTCGCGCAGCATTTTTGAAATCAGCAAAATACCCTGAGATACTTAACGGTGCGGGTCTCAGCAAAATACCCTGAGATACTCAACGGTGCGGGTCCAGACTCGTTTCGTGGTGTTTTCAAAATTTTGCGCGAATCGCGGCCGCGAAGAAAAGATGCTTCTAGTTATTGCTATTTTTTCCTTTTGGTAAGAGGATTGGGTTTTGATCCAAGGAAGTCTCCGCTAAATATATCCAGCTGAAGGCCCCTAAGAACAACTAGCCAATATTAAGTCTGCGCACTGAAAAGAACAGCAGCTAAATCAATCTAGCAGTTTCCGAGAAAAAGCTTATGAAACATCCGATGTGCCATACTGGATAGAAACTAATTTAATCCGAATGCTAATTTCTGGGAAAGAGAGCATCTGATGTTTTGTGGGCAAGTCTTCTAAAAACCGCCTCGATTAAGGCCATTTTCGGAAAAAGGGCCAATCAAACGACTGGAGTGCTCTTCAGATAATAGTCTCTAATCAATCACTTTGCTGATTATTCTGAAATAGCACATCTGTTGTTTTATGAACCCTTTTTTCTCGAAATGGCCTTAATTGTGTTTGCAATGATCTCATATAGTGCTCCGTATTTTTCTGCCTGTCAATCTGTTATCATCTAACTTCTATACTCAGCTCTTTGAAGAGTTATCTTCTGCTTTAAACGCAGTGATATTATTTAGTGTCCTTACCGAGGTAATCAGGTCTAGATTAATATTAATGTATCCTCGGCAAGATATCATGGACCTTCTATTTTTTAGTCGTCCTCGGAAAACATCCACCTGTAAATGAATACATCATGCTCAATTCATTTGTTATCTTTATGAAAGCGAGCAGAAGACTGCCTATTATTCATTAATCTTTGGTAGCACATTTTTGAAAAATTTATTGTCGCTTCCAAAATATTAAAATATTTTGTTTTAATTTTTATTTTTATTAGTTTTATTATTATTATTACTATCTAGCAATGGAAAACCTTTTGATTCTTTCCTGAGCGCAATCTGGGATTTGAGATTTTATTGAATTGTTCAAAAGAGGACAATTCTCTGAGAACTTTGATGGATCAGTTAACTTTTTGAGAAATACTCATTTAAATTCCATGGAATCCCATGTTCAATTCAGTGGGACATGTGTCTCTTTACCCCTAAAAGGGTTAAGTGTTAGCTTTCTCCTATGATAGATCCCACTATTAATTGACGTATTATATGTTGTTACTAAAACAGTCTATTGAATTGCCTGCGTATTTGATTGATCTGCAATTGGTTTTTCAATTTGAAGCACCCTCTCTCCACCGAAACAGTCTATTCAACACAAAACTCATTGGTGCCCATTTTGTAACTTTGATGGCATGGTGCTTTGAATGGAGTACCAATAATTTTGGTGACAAAATCAATTTTCTGTTTTGCACCCTTATTAAGTTGCTTTTACAAGTAATACAATTTCAATCACCCATTTCAATTTCATCTCTAAATGGCAAATTGAGAACTGAATTGACAAATAAAGTGGATTTTTTCATCTGAACACCAATGAGACTGTTGCACATTTTTGCTATAAGCTCTTTAACAAGCGGTTCTGCTGCAAACACCTTCAAAAATAACAATGGCAGCTCTAAAAATTTCTGAAATATACTCCTTAACTCAAAAAACGCCCCTATTTGCGCGAGCGTAATGGTGGCGTAGGTAGTAATAATAAGAGATTCCCATCTTAATTTCGTCACTCTCTCTTTGCTGTCAAGAAAGATTCACAGAGTAATTAGTCACCCAGAGTAGTGATCAATACCCGATGAATGGTATCATGACACCTGGTGGCACCGGTGTCAAAGGAAAGTCGTTCCTTATTGGTCTCTGCTTGATAGAGTTACAGTATTATTAGGTGGGAATCTCCTATCATTACTGCCCTACGCCACCATTAGGCTCGCGCAAATAAAAGCGTTTATTGAATGTAGGAGTGAGTTTTGGAAGTTTTCAGTACTGCCATTGTTGTTTTTGAAGGTTTTTACACCAGAATCAAAAATTCATTCGCTTACAGCAAAAGTGTGCAACAGTCCTATTATTTTCCCTATTTGCTTTCTAAATAAGTGCTCTTATTTACTTACTGATGTTTGATCAGAACTGTTCAAGAACCTTGCCTGCTTCCGATTGAGTCTCTCTAGTTGTATGAGTGTGTCACCACTCTGTAAAAATCAGGCACAAGTTTCCATCAGAAATGAAAAAAAAGAAAAAATGACTTGTTTGTTCGTTAAGATGCTAATCCTAAATTAACCTCAATCATGTCCAAAGAGTCTAAATAATTTATTTTCCTTTTTTACGTTTCTTGATTTCTTTTCAACACAAAGAACACACTATCAATAATTGTTTAGTGGTTGATTTGAAACACCCTCTTCCTACAGTTAAATATCCATTTACTTGACCAAAATTTGGATTTTGTAATCCTAATCATACAGAAATTATTTACGCCGCACTTTTAAATGACTGTTCTGGTAGTTTTACCACTTGGATTCGGGTCTGGATTCGGTAAAATTTGATTTTATGATTTGCATTCGGATTTGAAATGGAAGAATCCGATTTGCATAACCCAAATTAGTACGGATAGGATCGCAACAGAATTTAGTTCATTGTATAAATTCTCATTTTAATTTTCTTGGTATTTTACATAAGAATCAAAAGTCAAAAGTGAAATCTGTTGATAGTGCTATTAGCCTTTTAATGACTTAATATTTTAGAAAGTTATAATAAAAATTTTACCTGTGAGACAATATCCGTGCCTTTTTTACTCATGAGAATCAGCCTTATCAGCAGAACAAAATTATGTATCAAATTTCGTTTGAGAATGTTGATCCTTGGTCGAGCTTCAAGGAAATAGAAGAGAAATAAGACTACCTCAACCATTGTGTTCACCAAGCTAATCAGTATGTACATACCGTAGTGTAGATCCATCTCGTCAGTTAAATCATTCAGCTCCCAATGTAACATCATGAGAGCACGCAGTTTTTCATTATCAAAAATTTTTGTCAGTCGTCGAATCTCCACATTAATGTTTTGGTAACATTTTTTAATCACGGAAATAAACGTAATGATGAAAAAGTCCAACGCCAAAGGCACCATTAAGTTCATGTAAAAAATGGCCTGGTTCACTTTCGATCTGTAATCAGTATAATACCAGTGCAGAGCTGCATACGTCAGGAAAATAATGTAGATTAAATATTGTCCAAGGATTGTGTCGATGTCCAGTTGAAATTCTTGTTTCCTCAGTAAATTATCAAATTTAGCTAGAAATGGCAAAAGCTTCTTTGCGTTCATTATTGACACGATCAAAGCAGACATTGGTCGAATGGAGTGACTCACAAAAATAACGTATCTGAAACAGTAGTTCTGTTCGAAGCAAAGAGCAAAATTTGATCTTATCGCATAATTCGCGTACCTGTGTTTCCTCAAAAAGGTGAATGTATTGATAGTTAGATGTATCATCCATAGTATAATAGTTTTGTAGCTTATCTCTAAGTCGTTGCCTTCGCCATCTACATTTTTGATAGGCAAACAGAAAAAGCAAACAAAAATTTAACTCGTGTTCAGGACAGTAAGTGAAGTTTTTACTCTAATATTATTAATTTTGGCAAAGCCTAAGCAGTGTTTTAATTTTTTTTTTTTTTTTCCCCCCATTTGGCTGAGATTTTATCCAACCATGAATAAGTTTTATGAGGACGTTTTATGAACACAAAATATGTGATTAGCTAGCAACAAAACTCAACTCCCCAATCAAATACACTAACTTGGGACAAGCCAATAATTTGAGACAGAATTAAAATTAACAATACGGCACATGAAATCGCATGAAGTTGAGCCACCTCACCTCCTAGTAATCAATATCGAGGTAAGGCCCCTCAATTTCATGTGCCGTAATGTTGATTTTAAGTTTGTCACAAGTTAGGGGCTTGTCCCAACTTAGGATCTTTGACTGTACCAAAAAACAGCTTTATCTTAAGTGGTGTAGCTACAACTTTGGCCCTGAGCAGCAGCTATACAATTCTTTGCTTCACTTTTGTAAAAGTATTAACTTTTTTGTACAGATTAGAAACTGTTGCCCTCTTCACCTAAAAGCTGAAGGAGTGGCTACTGCTCCTAAACTTTTGTCACCACCCTCTGGAGGTAAACCTTCAACTCTTCGCCCCTATCATATCACTGGCAAGGCTCAATTAATTCCTGTCTTGAACGTGTATTTTAGTGGGACAGAGGAGGGTATTACATCTTCTTGGATGACAAAAAAAACTGGAAATTGATACCAAAGCGGACAAACAAAAGCTAAAAAAACGGGGAGGAATTGATTTAGATTTGGTCCCCCTCCTAAATTTTTTCTGGATGCTTCTTGTAAATCCATGTCTTCATGAGAAATTCCCTTGAAGAAAAGAGACTGAAGTTTCTCCTCTTGCTGCTCATGAATTCTGTATTAAAAATTGGAACAAAATAAAAAATAGCATTGATGAAAAAAAATGTTTCAACACTAGAGAAAGAAATAAAATCAGGATTACGTTAGTATTTAAATAAACTTAAGATGAGTAAATATATCAAGTATCACTTACTCTGGTTAACCAAGATTGCTGTAGGTACGGTAGTTTGTTTCTCAGTGGTTTTCTTGCTAGCCAGTGGTACTACACCAAATAAAATGCTGAGTCGTAGTGTGGGCTTGATGTACTCTGTACCAACTAGGAACTTCTTATTTCTAACTTTTTTAGCATTTGCATTGATTTTATTCAATATAGAATTCATTCTGTTCTTTAGAATTTTTTTTTATTTTATTTTTAATTTAAATTTATTTTAGTTCTTATCTTACTTTAATTTTGTATTCAAATTCTTTGACAAATCAGATCTCTATATCAAGCGTAAATAACAGTCTAGAAGAAAGCAACACTCTGTTGACCGGCATGAAGCAAAAATTTCAAATAATCAATTATAATTAAATACAGTTGAGTGTTGTCAACTTTGTGACTAGAAGCTGCGCGTTCTTTCGTGACGGGTGAACAAAGGCTTTTTACCATCAAGCACCCAGTGGCACAGTTGACTGCTTGTCGTTGATTGAATACCCCAGTAACGGCGGTTCCAGCTAGCTGGGGGTGTTGTCTTGGCTCTTTTGTTTTGTATACAGAAGCTGAGTGACAGGAGTTTTGGTGAGGAGAGCCTTTCCAGGGTGGAAGAGTCTCACATGCCTCTCTCAACCATCGGAGAGGATGGTTTTACAAATGTTCTTTGAGCAAAAAAAAAATATAAATGTATTTATGAAATGGGGCTCTCGCAAACTTTTTCTGTGAGCAAATGAATATGTAGTCCAATCTGATGTAAAAACCAGCAAAAATCACGAAAATCACACTAAGAAACTCAAAAAGTTAGAAATAAACTCTCATAACTGCTATAACGGCAAGATATTAATGGCGGTTCAACGCATGTATCATGGGAGATTCCTGT
Organism: Trialeurodes vaporariorum; assembly: GCA_011764245.1. Classification (NCBI taxonomy): domain Eukaryota; kingdom Metazoa; phylum Arthropoda; class Insecta; order Hemiptera; family Aleyrodidae; genus Trialeurodes; species Trialeurodes vaporariorum. Next base: position 40,684,325 of record VMOF01000369.1, on the reverse strand, counting down.
CTAATTTTTCACTTTTGCAATGGAAACATAGAGATATGTCTCAATTTAGATAGGAATCTCCCATGATACCTGCATCTCTCCGCCACTAAGCATAATTCTGAGAGTGAATTTTGTGATTTTATTGAGATTTTTACAGGTTTTTATGCAGGAAATCAGGAATCAACTCTTCAATCACCTGTGGCAAAAGTTTGCAAGAGCCCCATTGAATGAAAATGAAAATGAAAGAAAAGTTGGTCTCATTTAAACTCTATTTACTCTTTCGTTTGGGAACAAACAAAAATTTCACAAATAAGTCAAGTAATAAAATTGAGATGTTCAAAACCATGGGAATCACTGCAACAACTCCACTCGAAAAACTGTCTCAAATAACTCTCTCATAGTCCAATTTCGCTCCCAAAAGCTCCCCCTCTCCCTCTCTTCTGGCTCTCTTTGTCTTTCTAATCACTTGATTGAAAAGGGAAAAACAACTTTTATTGATTTCTCAAGGCTTCAATTTCTGTCAAACCAACATTTCTTTCATCACCAACAGCTCTGTTTTCAATCAAATTACTTTTTATTGATTTTTTTCCAACTCGCTCAAGTAATGTATTAGATTGATCTTCATATAGTTTTGTTGCCCATTCTTTCAATGTTTTCATTCGACATGTTAGTGTTTTGAGTGTCCTGCTGTCCTGACTTTTGTGTTGTTAAAATTAGCGTTGTGTGGATTATCCAATTTCGAACCCGTATCATTCTTTGAATCCTTTGATTCAAACTTTTTTTCTGGCTACAAAATTTCGATTTTGGAGTCCGAATCCGTTGCGTGATACCTCGCGACACCTCGCCGCTTGCTGCGTTCTGTTTACGGCAGAAGCGCCTTCAAATAGGATGCTATGCAACCTGCTATACAACGACCGAAAAATATGCGAAATCGTCCGATTTGTAACCTTGTGATTTCATTCAAACTATCAAAGAGAAATGATTTTAATTGAGGAAACTTGCCGCAGCATAGAATATTGTTCTGTAGACGGGAAACGCCATCAAATAGGCGCAAGTCAGTATTTTTCTTCGCCAGGTTAGGAGTTTAAGAGCTTTTAAGTGCCACCATTGGTTTTTACGCTGGTTTTAACTGCAGATTCGATGTATAATTTGTCTGTAAAAAAAATCTTGCAAGAGCCCCATTCCTCCAAGGTCCATCCAAACAGATCAGTCCAATAACACTTCAGTTTTTTGCTCTGTTTGGCAATGGAACCAATGGTTTAATTAGAATCGGGTATTGATTTCTATAACGGAGTAGTAACATGGTTTATATACTCTTTGCGTTTATTATTGGTACTTTCACTTGTTTTATCTTTTGCATAATTCATCAAAAATAAAATTATCTTATTCTTTTTTTTTCTTTCAGGAAATTCCAATCTTGTGTACACTATTATTCGGAAAAGACAAGTTTTTCATGGTTTAGCCAACTTACCGAGTGACTATGGTGCCATTTCAAAGACATTGAGTAAACGAGCCAAAAAACCTGTGACGAGTTCTCCATCTCATGAAATACCTCCTGAAAGTCCGAGTATGGAAGGCTCGCGGCCAGCCCTCCCTGCTGAGCCAGGAACCTTAAAAGCAACCCTTCCTGATACTCCAGGTAATTATCTTCAAAGGTTGCAAATTCTAGTCTCCCTAATTTTTGTCTCACTTTTCATTGTGTGGTTGACTTTATAGTTGTTTTTAAAATCACATCATGGTTGAAGTGACTAACCAATATGGGTTTGGAACCAGAGCCACTGCTAAAATCAAAATCTGGGTCTGTCATGGCAGAAAATCATGGAAAATACTTCAATTGAAACATTGATCCCCTTCAACTATTGGTTCTGGAATTCAACTTTTTCTATTCCACCTCAAGTGTGACCGGTGAGCTAATTGTTTAGTTTTTTGTTAAACTGATAGTAAAGACTGTCTATGAGTGGCTGTATTGGTCGAGCATTGTAGAAATTGGCCATTGCCATGGTAACCACAGTTAATATTATTCCGTTCCCGATAGTATTGTAAAGGCTTCTAATGGGTAGCCTTTATAATGCTACTGGGAACGGAAACTAATAGGCAGTTTAACTATGGTTACCATTTCAACTATGGTTACCATTTTAACTAATGGTTACCATTTTAACTATGGTTACCATTTTAACTATGGTTACCATTTTAAGTGTTACCGTTTAACTATGGTTACCGTTTAACCTATGGTTACCGTTTAACCTATGGTTACCGTTTAACCTATGGTTACCGTTTAACCTATGGTTACCGTTTAACCTATGGTTACCGTTTAACCTATGGTTACCGTTTAACCTATGGTTACCGTTTAACATAAAGTTACCATTTTAATTATGGTTACCATAGTAGCGGCAGAGTTCTACAATGTTCAACCAATAGCGCCACTCATAGACAGTCTTTACTATCGGTTTAACGAAAAAGCAATTGATCAGTCTGCAGATGTGTTCTGTCTAGTTTCATTCAACAGATGGAGTCTTTACTCTTGTAAGCACTGCTTGACCTCCCGGATAAATTTTAAGTGTTCTAATTTTATTCTCTGTTTATTTGCTTGTTACAACAGGTATAGAAAAAATGACTGAAAAGGAATCGGCACATCCCGGTAATCATACTGTCCCAGTAGAACTGCTGGCTGAAATTTCCATAAACGGTCATGATTCTCCAGTAGATGATCCCAGTCCTAAGACAGAGCATATTGCTGGAAGTGATTCACCTCCGTTTCAAGAAAGATTTTCTTCCGAAGCCGAATCGCAGCCGTCTCCTCAAACCGTCCCAAAACCCGTCTCCGTTTCTCAGTCATCGCCACTAGTCCATAAATCGTCTTCTGTAGTAAGTCGCATCATCTTTTATTTATTCCGAAGAAGTGCTATTAGTGATAATGTAGCTAACTGACCAGCAGGTGAATTCCGATCTTTTGAAGGGTTCGATACAAGATGGAGGGAATCCATTGATCCCATTGGTTTAAACGGTGTCATGTGACCGTCCAAACAACACTCAGAGTTATTCAGTCTGGAACGAACAACTCTAAGTCTTGTTTCAGTTCGTAGTCATGTGACGCCAATGAAACCAATCCAATTAATTGATTCCTGCTATCTCATCTAGTGTTGTTCAAAAGAGTAGAATCTACATGCATGTTCAAGAATCAAAAAGAAAAAAAAGAAAAAAAAAAAAAAAAAAAAAAAAAAACAAACAAACAAACAAGCAAAAAAACCAAAAATTGTGAAAAAACTTTCTCATCAGGTGCTGTCGCTCCGAAAACTGATAATAATAAAAAAAAAAAAAAAAAAAAAAAAAAAAAAAAACAAACAAAGATAAATAAATCGGATCAGGTGCTGTCGGTTGATTTCAAAAGCTAGCAAATAAAAGGAAAGAGGAAAAAGTTTAAAAAGATAAATAAATTAGATCAGGTGCTGTCGGTTTGTTTTGAAAGTTCAAGATGCAAGTCAAAGATGAGCGACAGTCTGGGGACCAATAAATATTACGTTTGACATGTGGTAGATAATGTAGAAACGGAATGGTAAGGTTTATTGGTCCCCCAGACTGTCGCTCATCTTTGACTTGCATCTTGAACTTTCAAAACAAACCGACAGCACCTGATCTAATTTATTTATCTTTTTAAACTTTTTCCTCTTTCCTTTTATTTGCTAGCTTTTGAAATCAACCGACAGCACCTGATCCGATTTATTTATCTTTGTTTGGTTTTTTTTTTTTTTTTTTTTTTTTTTTTTTTATTATTATCAGTTTTCGGAGCGACAGCACCTGATGAGAAAGTTTTTTCACAATTTTTGGTTTTTTTGCTTGTTTGTTTGTTTGTTTTTTTTTTTTTTTTTTTTTTTGTTTCTTTTTTTTTTTTTTTTTTTATTTTTTTTTTTCATTTTTTTTTTTTAGTATTTTGGGTTTTTTTTTTTTTTTTTTTTAATCAATTTTACTTTACGTACGTTTTTACTTTCATTTTATTAATCTATTTGTCTAGTTTTGGAATTTAATTTCCATTCTTATTAATTTTTTAATCCTCTAATCAAATTAATTATGGTATAGTGATGTTCGAGTCCGGAAAATTTTTCAAATAGTATCACGTGAGAAGATTTTCTGCGATGGAACCGAATTACTGGTTGCGAGAAACCATCAAATTTAGATACTGATTGATTCGGTTTCACATGTTGGAATGGTGAGGGATGCGCGGATTTGATGGGCCCACCTCAACCAGCCCGCTATAAAAGTTGGAAAAAGAACGGAGAGTTGGAGAGTGAGCTGTGAGCAAAGCGAGGAGTGAGGAAGGGGGAAGGATGGTCGGTGAGTCAGTGAGTCGAGGAGTGGGGATGGACAGTCGGGAGAGGGGAAGCCGTGCAACGCCGAGATCGCGTTGCACGGCAAACTCACCGAAGGACTGAACTCGACAAACTGATGAAACGTAAAAACTAAAACCTCGATAACTTTCAAATTTCTGGACCAAATCTTTCCAAATTTTTGGCAGTTCATCCTAAGGTAGTGACAAACGTTTCTGCAAAGTTTCGTGAAAATCGATTGATATTTACTACCACTTTTTGCGTGAACAAACTGAGAGCGTCGAGCGTCACATACATACATACATACATACGGACAGCGACGATAGCATAAGGTGCTTGCGCTACGCGACAGCACCTAAAAAGAAATCAAATTTATACTCCTCTGCAACCCTAGCCATATTCCATGCTCATTGCGAGTGCGAGAGTTACTATTTGTGCAGTCAATTTCAGAATTTCTGAACCTAACGAGATATTTTTCTTTTGTTTCAGCATTCCATGGTCAATGAAACCAAATGGGTGGCTTCCTCTGAATGGGTCAAATCGTGGAAAGACAAATTGCCCCTTCAGACAATCATGAGGTTATTACAAGTCCTTGTGCCGCAAGTTGAGAAAATCTGCATCGACAAGTAAGTTTTGCTGGTTTAAAACGGAGTCTTTGAAAAAAAAAAAAAAAATTAAATTAATTTTTTGTTTATTTTTTCGATTTGTTTTACTTGAGGATAAGGTTTATTCATAACATTGGTAACAGAGACACGAGCGCTTGTATTTCTTTACAGAATTCAACAAAATTTTAAGGTTAAGTTTTCACGACTAATATCAGTTCTACCAATCTGAAGAAGAAAGAAAAAACTGTAAAATGTTGGCCATCGTGTCTCTAACTACCCCATAATCAATGTCTGTGGGGCTATCTCTCGGGAAATGGAAAACTACGATGTTGTAGGTTACTTAGTAACTGGACGAGTGAGACTCGTCTATGCATATATGTCTCGGGAGATTGAGGACATGTGAGACTCGTCAATGCATATTTGTCTCTGGAGACCGAGGATGAGTCAGATTCGTCTTTGTATATTTGTCTCGGGAGACCGAGGACAAAGCCAGACTCATCTATTCGTGTCAATGGGTTAAATACTTTGTAGCTTGATTGCATGTCTTTACATTGACATTATTTTCAAATATTTTTTCCATCATGTTGCAGGGGACTGACTGATGAAAGTGAAATCCTGAAATTTTTGCAACATGGGACGTTGGTTGGTTTGTTACCAGTACCCCACGCAATATTGATCAGGAAATATCAAGCGAATGTCGGAACAACTGCTTGGTTTCGAACATACATGTGGGGCGTTATCTATTTGCGGTAATTATTACTCACAAAATTATTTCGTTCTAATATTTGAAGGGCTCCACCAAAAAACGTTACATATCCATTTTGCACAACTTTCGGGGAAATGAAAAAAATGAATGAGATACGCCTTACGCCCTTACGCGCTTATGTCTTTCGCTTACTTTTGTGTCGTATTTCCCTACTATGGGTTTGGAATTTCTCCACCATAGTGAGTCACCTTATTCAGCTCTGGATATGTAACGTTTTTCCGCTGAAAACCCACTTTCGACTTTTTCATCGCTTGTAACATTTTTTGGTGGAGCCCTTCATTTATTAAAAGCTCAGAAAAATAGAAATTTCCCTTCTACTCTCTGGGTTTTTCACTCGGTATGTGATGCCTAGTTGTGAAGTATACAGGGTAATTCAAAAGTAAAGCCCACCCTCGATTTAAAACCCACAGTTTCCTGATTTGGGTGCAAAGATTAAAGCGCTACTGGATTTAGTACTGATATGGTGCTCCAGAGTCTCTATTTACTGTGAAAGTTGTACTGTTTCATATTCTTCTTCAAAAATGAAAAAGAAGAAGCGGATCATGAAGCGCTCAGGAGCCGAAATGCAAGTGGCGAATGGTGCTGTTTCAAATAGGTTAGGTTCCGATTAAAAAACAAAAATGGCTGTTATCGTATGAGATAATGTCCTCCAGAATAATATCCAAGCAGAAGGTAGATCAGCAATAATTACGGCGGCCATGGTAGAGCTCATTTCAGAAGTGTAAGCGCACCTAGACCTTAATCTTTGGTGAATTTTCCACTTACATTCCTTCAAATCAGAAATAAACTTGCATCCGACTTTGAACTTTTAATTTTTATGCGTTCCTCAATGTAAAGCCAATGCTCAAATTCATATTCATTAATATTTATTTCGTGACATGAGAAATAATGCTGAAAAATTCCAAAGATTATCGGTCTAGGTGCGCCTACACTTCTGAAACGACCTCTACTTTAAATGTGTAAAATGAGCGAGTGAGAAAAGTAAACAGAACTTTCCGCCATGTGCATTTTGCCTCTTGGGGTTTCTGTGAGAGTCTAAATCTAAGAGCCAATGAGAAATGGATTCAGACATAGTGGAACTCTAGTAGTATATAGGGACTCTAATTTGACCCACCCTAACCAAAATATTTCAACAAATTTCAGTTTATTTTCAAAAATTTTCTTGGAGCTGAGTGAAACTTTGATGATCCCATTTCTTATTTTATTACCTACATAATCCCAAACCATTAAACAAACCAATCCGTTGCTGCTGATTCATTTTGTGATAACCCCAAGCGCTAATCATTTTGTCTTCTGCCTCTTTTTTTCAGGAACAAAGACCCTCCAATTTGGTTTGACACGGATATAAAGCTGTTTGAAATCCAGCGAATCTAAGTTGCCATGGAAAGTGATTTCAGATCTTTTTTTTGTTTGTTTTTTTTTTTGTTTTTACGGGTGAAAGCCCTCTCGTTTGCTGACTAGTTTTTAAGGTATGATTTTAAATTTTAAAATTACTTATTTAAATAAAAGACATAATAAACCATGATTCAAGATTTATATTAATCTTACTACCAAAGCATAATTTATTTGTAAATTTTACTATCAATAAATTTGTGTATTGTAATACTTAAATTTGCCTTCTTTTTTCATGGAATTGTGCTCTTTTGAGAATTCAATGATGTTCAGTGTTGCCATTTTCTGACTTTAAGATTTAATGGTCTCCATCATTGAATCAATCTCGAGTTGATACAATGGTATGCAAGTGCCCCCCAGAATTTTAATTTTTTAAGAAAATGCAAGGAATTTCTTTGAAGTAGAGTTCATGCACACAAATTTCTAGTAAAGTATTGGCTTTTCGGGAAATCCTATCAACATTTCTTTTGTTTGGATCCAGCGGCAACAGAAAGATTGTGAAGACTCAAGTCGTAATCGGATCAAGATGGGGATCAGAAACCTCGTTTGAATGAAGAAGGAAGAAGAGATAATTTGTACTAAAAATGTATTTCTACCGTATCACTTCTTTATTCAAAAGAAGTTTTCAATAAACTCGATCCAATTACAATTCAAACATTCAAAATCACCCTGCTGGGCATCCATAAATTTTGTAAGACGTGACAAAATAACCGCTGTTTGTAATATACAGCCAATTACAAGCAAATCAAAATCAAAAGGAGAGAAAGGAACTATAAGAACGCTGAAAGTAAAAATTATAAATATAAATTTATTTATCAAATGAATTTTTTGATGATTTTTGAGACTGCTTATCGCAGGAGATCACTCACATCAAGGATCATTTTTTTGACAACAGAATTATGGAAATAAATACAAAACCTATTAAAAACTACAATCTTTGTACATCTTAAATAAATAAAAAACTTCTTGCAACAAAACTATTTACAAATAAAATTGGTAAGTTCACATAATTCAACATTTTATTTTGAGGAAATTTTACAATGACTAGAATATTCAAAATTTTAGCAATTTAAGTACACTTGAATATCGCTTCCTAGCTGAATTTAACTTAAACGTATGGTACGAAAGAACAACAAATTTTGTCGTAATCTCTAAAAAAGTGATTAAGTGTGTAATCTTAGGGATGAGAGATAATCATTCACAGCAAAGAAGGCTTCTAAATCAGGCATTTAATTGAATTTAAATAAGGCATTTTTAATAATCAGTCGAAAGGGCCTTTTTAAATGAGACCAGAATGAACATAGAAGCTCAATTTTCAAATACATATATACAGATTAGAGCTTTAGAATTAGTTAAAAAATTTGAGTGATTCTGTCCAGCAAGATGAACAAAAAATTATTTACATGATTATAATTCAAAATATTGACGCTATCACTTACTTTCACTGGCTAAAATTGGGCTTGTAGCAAGTTTTTCTTGTCCTATTTAATAATCAGATCTTTCAGGAGCTGAGCTTACGTCCTGTGGCCAACAGAGGAAGTTTCTTTTTAGCTCTCCTCAATTTCTTCACATTTAACTTTGAAGCATCAAAGGTTGGCACAACTTAAAAACTTTAATTACAGTCAAGTCACTGTGATCCAAACTCTGATAATACAAATTGGTAACAAAAATATGGTAAAAAAAACTATTTTAACCAGTCAAACAAGCTAAAATCTCTAATTTCTTGGGGGGGGGGGGGGGTGACATTTTTAAAAGTATGATTTGTTGGTGATAAATCATCAAAGCGACAATTTCTTTATTTATTACGTATAAAATCTTTTTCATGCATGCTTTTGACTTGAATGTTTAAGAAATCATGCTATTGGTCACCTCCACCTTTCCAGAAATTAGATCTATTTGCAAATTTGAAGTGGTTGAATGCTCTTTAGTTTAGATTACAGGGACATGACTGTATTGAAATTCTACAGGTACTGAAAAGGGTGCTAAAAATAAACTCAAATTATTTAAAAAAATAATGGCATACTTAGCGAGAAATTTCTTTGACCTTGAGATCTCCTTTAGACAACCTAGAGAAAATATAAGTGCTTTTCAATTGGTATTCCTCCAATTTATTAATTGGCCAGGTAACTTTTCTTTACCTCTTATTTTTATGATTCTATTTACAAACAGTATTGCTTTTCTCAACAATATTCTTACATCAGAAGTAACATTTTGTCTCAATCTTCTTTAAATTTTATTTAACAGGCAGGATTTTCTTGGTTCTATCTAATTAAACGTAAATCTTAAAGAAAAAAATTGAGAGAGCTGAATGATTTACGTCACTTTGTTGCTCATAGTTTAAGTGCGGATTTTAGCCTCTTTCACTTATTTGAGCTTTTTTCTCTCAAATTCTTGAAAATTCAGATTTCAAATCCTACTGCTTGAAATATTTCTCAAGGAGCCTCCAAAAAATCGTAAAAACATATTTTCTTCAATTTTATCAGTCATCCTTGATTAATATTATATTTTTACCCCCTGCGTCTAGTTGACAATTGCAATCTTAATCATGATCGACAATGATATCATAAAATAAAATTAACATACTAGAGCAGTCTATTTTTTCCTGAACTTCCCTAATTCTTATGCTGAACTATTTGTGCTCTCACTTTATGTACACAGTTTCTTATAGTTTTGAGCAAACTTCAGTTTAGATACCCTGACTAGAGTTGTCTCTTGTTCAGCATTCCTTGGAGCAGATTCGAAAAATTTCTGTCTCTACTTTGGACAAACTTCTTAACCTAAGTTTTTACAAAAACGTGAGAACAACATACTTTTCTGTAATCTAGGGAAGCTTTGGCAGTCTGATTTGCAAAACACACATTTAAGAGTTTAAGTAATTTCTTAGAAAAATTACTGTCATGTCTAGAAAACTTTGTGATTGTCTGCCGGCGACTTTCCCTCTTAACTTTGCTCAAAATAACTGGTGAACCACTAGAATGAGAACAAATCAGAATGAGTCATCATTCACATCCAACAGACTCATCTGTTGAACAAAGCTCTGCATTCTCTCCGTAGTACACCTCAACAGAAACCTCTGTTATCGATTATAAAATATCCAGATTCTGAATTTCACCTCATAACTGGCTTTAAGAATTTTTTTTCCCCCAGCGACCAATCGCTGTTTCATTTGAAAACTAAGCAGTGTAACTTGGTGGCGCTGGCATTTTGCTATCATGAACCGGAACAATATAAATGTTACTCTGTTTGTACGAGTCCTTTTCGAATGAATCAGCTGCTACTCCGTTGACGGCCAAATTTTTCGCTCCATCGAATTTCCTTTGGAGAGTGTCAGTGTACGGGGGTGGGGCAAAAAGGTGGTAAGGTGGTGGTGGGGTTTGTGGGAAGTAAGCGTCGGAGTAAACATTGACTCTGTTGATGTATTCGTTGGGGTTGTGTCGTCTGTACATGGTGTTTCCGAAACAGAATTCTGAACAGACGATCACGAGGAAGAACGTCACGAGTCCTCCAAAAGCTCCCAAATACCAGACAACCGACAGAGATTCCATTTCATTTTCGTCTGAATCCATTTCATCGTCTGTAACATAAGAGAAGCCAATCAAAAATTAGTGATCAGTTGAAAAATTAGGACTGTGTTTTGCGATGAAAAATGAATAAGTGATCTCATGGGATCCGTTTTATTTTGAGAGCTCTTATTTCGCTGTAATTTTTGAGAAAAAGCTTGGAATACGTCATTTCGAACCGTGCTATTGACAGTAGATGAATTGCTTCTAGAAAGAGTAAGCAAAATAATCGGGTCCAAAGCTCAATGACTGTTACTTTTAACGTTCCTATTTGTTTTTGATCTCTTGACGTCACCTTAGCTCATCGTTGTCAGATTTCATGGAAAATACAACTCCTCTCTTTGTTCTGTCAGAATTTTAATGTAGTGTAATTTTCATGGCTTTTGATTGTAGATTTGACAACACGGGATAAGCAATTGAAAGAGAGATCAAGTGTCTATTGTGCTTAGTGCAAATTGGTTGAGTGGTGGTAATCTTTACTTGAACAATCATACCGCGCAAGACTCTTAATTACCTAAAACATCTTTTGATATCCCTTTCCTACTCTCTTATTCATACCCTATCAAATAATTTTTAAGAGGTGCTCTTATTTCACAACTAGCGATCAAAATTGATTGAAACTATCAATAGCATGGTGCATCAATTTATTTCAAAAGTTCTCTCTTTTGTGCCCCCTCTTTCCACCTTGCCTGGGGCTAAAAGCAATTTAATCTTCATTTAAATCATGTATAGAGTGACTATCCCCACTTTGAAATTGGGATGGTTGTCACTCAAGATTTTGAAGGGGCTTTTTATTTTTTCAGGGACAATTCCTACTCAAACCCGCCATGAAAATAACTAGAAAGTAAAAATACGTGCAAATGAGGCGGTAACAAAGAATCTAAATCTCTTGAGGCTTGCGTTGAAATTGTACAGTAAATAGAAGAAGCTCCTTCAATTTGTCGAACGGCAACCACCTTAACGTCTGAGAGGAGTCTTTTTTGATAAACGCTCACCGTGTATATTCAATCGTATATATTTAATCTCACTATCGATTCTATTCTGCAACGGATATGTGTACCGATTTTGCAGATTCGAAGTTTGGGGTTTTTTTGAGCAGTTCTGGTTATATTTGCTCCAATCTTGAGAGCAAAAACATACGATTGTTTTCAGTTAAATCAACCAATTTAGATTTTTGCTTGTTTCCGGGTCGATATCGATTGCTTTACAAATGAATATAGCTGAAATCACGATTATATAATAGGTATTATGATAGATAAACTCACCTCTATCGTCATCAGAATCATCGTCGGGGATCGGCGTGAATTTTGTTCGGTCTACTTTTTGAGCAAGCAACTCGCTTTCAATTTTCAACTCGGATTTGTCCAGCATCAATTCAGCGGAGTCCTCATCTTTCTCCGGGTCCAGGGTTGCATATTCGTATTCCTCAACCACCCGGTCCGACTCGAACATCTTCCGCGGCCCAAAAGGCAACAATCCGAGAACCAACTTTTTCTTGGTCTCCAGTTGAGCGGTCTCGTGTGCTACCCACTCAGCCTCCCTGCTACTTTTGGCAGCTTTGAACTCCACGCTCAACACATCTGCAACACAAGGAAATAAAACGAACTTGTTAAAATAATGTCTTAAAGATTGATATTCAATTCATTGGAGAAAACTTTATTAAATAAAAGCAGGTGTTGATATGTGTTGCATCAACTGATTTTGAAGGCGTTTTTCCCTCGAAAGAATTAATATTCTTCGGTATTTTGAAACCCGGTTTGTCGCGTTGGGGTTGCGGCGGCTGATTTTGAAGGCACTTTTTTTCGAGAAGAATCAGTGCGGTATCTCATTCAATAATCATTCTTACACAACGTTGCTGTAGGGTTGCGTTGGCTGATTTTGAAGGAAAGCAGTGTTATGTGTGCCCTCCTAACTAGCGATTTTTTTTATCTTTACGTAGGTTTTTAAAAATTTAATGAACAGTAATTCGCAAATGCATGGAGAAAAAGGATTGGAGCGTGCTATAGACTGTGCGTACAAAAATATCGAATCATCAATCCATGCACTAAGGATCGAGCACAGATTAAGATTATTTGAATCAAAATATCAAGTAGGTCGCGAAATCGCGTAAGTGGGGTTATCTATTTTAAAAATGAAGGCGCCGCCTGAACATCGATTGAAAATTGAATCCCGTTTGAGATTGCTTCAGTTCAGAAATCTGAAGGAAATTCTTGGTATTACTTACAAAAAGTAAAAACATGGACACTTATCCTGATCAGTTTAATAATTTCGAGCTAGTGGAATTTTAAAATTCAGCCTCTTTTATAATTAAAATAAATGATAAAGAGCGCGCAGAGAAAGTATTGAGCCAATACCGAATTGACAAGCATTCCGAAGATTACTGTAATTATGACATCAATGAAAATACGATTGCCGTGCTTGAACGTAAAAAAAAAAAACAAAATAAAACAAACAAAAACAAAAACAAAAAAAACTTTATACTTGGGAACACTTGCGTTCACTGCGCCGGCCGCGCGCCGTCACGCGCAAGGAAATCTCATCGCGTGAGTAAAAATATTTATTCAAATTACAATTACCCATCGGTCCGATGACGATATGATGAATCGCGAGTTTGTGTTAATCCTTATGCTTATTTGCATGGATCTGTTTACTTCTTAATTTGTTGTTTGCGCTCTTGAGTCTTGACAAACGACTCTTAAAAGTTAACTCCAACTTTCAAGTCGTGGCGCGGGCGGCCCTCCAATAAAAAAGTATCATTCTCGAGAGCCTAGCGTGGGACTTTACTTACTCGTAAACAAGGTGCACTCACTCTCTCTCTCTCTCCCCCCCTCTTACCATTGCCCCCTCTCCCATCAAGGGCCGCACCTAACCTATCCCTCCCCTCCTCCCTTTGTGCTCAAATACAGGTAAACAAATTGCTCAATTCATTGCTCAGATGGTTGGTTCGATTCCTAACGCGCGCGAGTATCTATCGGCTTGCAGTTAGATCTTCCATCTCTCTCTTTCCCTCGTTACCTGCCTAAGGTAAGAAAAGGACAACAGATGTAGCTGTAACTCCACTTTCCATCTTTGTCATACCTGATGCCCGCAATGAGGGAAAGAGAGAGATGAAAAGACTTCACCGAGAGAATGGCGATCGTACTCGGGCGCGCTCGCAGCCTTTGCAAGTGCGCGCGTGCGTGCTCGTGCTTTATATGCCCAAGATGCGTTGCTACGCAATCGCGAACATTGCGATGAATAATACGGCTATTTTTAGTTTCGCCGTCGCGATTATAGTAATGCGCTGTATAGCTATATACCTTGCTTGATGCTCGTAATAGGGACTTTTATCGCTGATATTTAAGCGGTTTACAGCGGTTTCGCGCGAAAAAGAAAGGTTATCGATGCAAACGGAGGTGCGAGCGCGGCGTTATCTCCGCGAGGTGAGCTCAAAGCTCCAGATTTGGAAATGATACGTCATCGCTAGATGTTTATTCGTCAAGATATATGCGTTGTTTTTTTGGCTGACAATGAGTCTTATACAGTACTTAGGCAGTTTGTAAAACCTACGAGCCGTTCTTTAGCCCTTTCACGGGAATTGGTAGGTACACGGGATTCAATGGGATTCAAATAGACATTTTTCAAAAAAATTTGTGGCCCACATCAAAATTCCAAAAAAAACTTTGAATGGTGTAAAAAATATCAAAAGAAAGTCAAATTCCAAAATGCAGGCATGAAAGGGTTAACCATTTCCGTACCTTGCCCGAGTATATTCGTTTCTGCGACTGGATCTGGCTCACACAGTACACAATTACAGTTTTTTATTCACAATAATTAAGGCTTCAAATTGTTGATATTTGAAAAATAATATTGTCTCGAGCGCCTTCAATAAATTGTGTATGCAAAATTAGCTCCGTGGTGTAGGAATATTTAACTACCCCCTTAATTTGAGCGAGTGAGTGTTGATTTTTCTTAGTATAAGCTGCGGTCGTAAAAGAAATAATAATAATTACTACAAAGGAATCAAACATCGATTGCAGTCACCGTGACTAGAGTAAAATACGAAAAAGAAAAAAAAAATAATTAAAATATAATATGATGTGCGTGTGCGTGTGCGTGTGTTCTTTACTTAAGAAAAGTAATTGTTAATTTTTCCCATTTTTCTCTTACATTTTTTTCGTTTCCACGTATTTTATCTTCCTACGTTTAGGCCGAAACGTTTCTATTTTTCTAATTTATCTGAGAACCATCAATCGTTCTGTTTTTAGACAAGACCTGTGCAGATTTACGTGGCTACCAAAACCCGGCTGCTACCACTTTATAGTTGGGTACCCCCAGTTTTAGTATCATGATTCATAACTATATGGATTCAATTTGATCGTGTAATCAGCGCAACAAAGTGTCAGATGTTGGTCTTTCAGGAGAAGGGTCACGATCATTAGGTATCTATCTGGAAAATAATCGATACTTTTACTTTTCCGCAAATCGCTCCAACGCAAACGGAAGACAACCAATTATCGTGATCGTTCAATTGACAAAGCCTCAGACAGTCGACCACTGAATCAAGTGAATCACTGATAAAAAACCAAAACGGCGGTTCATTATTTTTCATCGATCTCTATTAGTAATCGGTGCAACGATGGTGTGACCGACGCACTATGGTCAAAAAGATCGTCAAAAAGAGACCAAACATCAGTGATGAAAAAAGACACAAAAATTGTCTTTTTCCAACCTTTTAAGCTTAAATTAAAACTCTCCGCAGTGTAATTTCTTGGTTTAAATTACTTGGTTTCTTGGTTTAAATTACTTGGTCAAAGTGTTTTTGTGATTAAAATTGATATTGAAAGTTTATAAATGATAAATTGATAAGCACTTTAATGTCTGATTTTTGGCTCTATGGTCTGAGATCGCCAAAAAGTGGCCAAAAATCAGAATGTAAATATCTCATCGATCTATCACTTATTAATGTTTCAAGACGAACTTTAATCACAGAAAGCACTTTAAACAAGTAGTTTAAACCAAGAAATATTGCTGGAAAGTTTTAATCAAGCTTAAAATGTTGAAAAATATGATTTTTTTATGATTATATTTTTTCACCGAGTTTTGGCCACTGTTTTTTCGATCTCACACCCAAGTGCGACGTGACGGACGTGAGCTTATAGACGTAAGCTTTTATTAGTTTGTTTGCGCGAACGTCCACTGCTGCGTTCGGTTCTAGAGCGATCGAAAAAATCCGTGTCAATCTACACGAGCGCAAAGTATGTTCCAGAGAACGAGCGAGGTTGGCGCCCTCCGCGCTCACCTCACAGCGCCAGCGCCGCTACCGTCCGCCTAATCAGTAATCACACAAATCGTCCATTGCCCCCTTCCCCATTTCTCTCTCTCTCTCTCTCTCTCTCTCTCTCTCTCTCTCTCTCTCTCTCTCTCTCTCTCTCTCTCTCTCTCTCTCGCTCGCTCGCTCTCTCGCGCTCTCTCTCTCTCGCTCTCTCTCTCTTTCTTTATCTCTCTCTCCCTCCTCCCCCCTCTCTCTCTCTCTCTCTCTCTCCTCTCTCTCTCTCTCTCTCTCTCTCTCTCTCTCTCTCTCTCTCTCTCTCTCTCTCCCCGCGCACTCTTTAAAACAAACGTGTGCTCCATCAGGTCTCCAATCGACCATCGCGCGGGCCTCGCGTCTATGCAGTGTGATTTCAGGAGTCATGACGTCCTTTCGCTCGATCTTATTCGTCTCTCATCGTCGCCATCTCACTTGACTCACGTCACG
Organism: Trialeurodes vaporariorum; assembly: GCA_011764245.1. Classification (NCBI taxonomy): domain Eukaryota; kingdom Metazoa; phylum Arthropoda; class Insecta; order Hemiptera; family Aleyrodidae; genus Trialeurodes; species Trialeurodes vaporariorum. The sequence continues at coordinate 40,667,964 of VMOF01000369.1, read as the reverse complement.
GCCGAAAATTCAGTCACCATAGTCGCGTCATCGTGCGACTGTCACGTCACGCGCGTCATCGATATGAAGCTTTCTTCGCGAACGCGGCTGCGAGCGGCTCGGAGTCCTACTCGCGCTCCAGCTATTAATGCTCGCTAGCTTCTTGGCGTTTCTTTTCTTGACGCGCGTTTAACTCGCTGGAAAGACCGGCCGGTAAACTCACTCGCCACCCGCCTCGCCGATGGGCGATTGGTGTACGATATTGTGCTTGATACTTGATGTATCCTCGCATATGTCAAAAGTTATTTCGACTTCAAAATTGCAGCTGGGTGGTATTCGATATTGCAATGTTGCCAGGTTGCCGTGAAAATTTAATCCTGAGTTGTTAATTTGAATGTTTGTAAATTGGATCCTGTGCTTGAAATTAAAAATTCAAAAGCTTTTTTTTACGCTGGGCTCAAAAGATGCGTCACCCATTGGAAAGTTTGCTTTCTTGGCTCGATTTCCTTATTGCGTACACGTGGGGTCGTCTGTCTCTAAGTTATGCATTGTCTATGGTTGAAGAGTCTATTGCCAGCTCGATCCTCATATGATGACGCACTTGCTTGAACTAGGAACGGCTGCGTGCACTTTGGATCGTTTCATCATTCCGTGTGTCTAAACTGTCTCCTCCGTTTTGCCTTTCGTATATCTTAAACCAAGAACTTTAATGCTATATAACTAGAGCATTCTAAATTAACCTCTCGTAAACAGAAGCTGGTCGTGAGCTTTTTTTAAAGCTGTCATTTTTGTTAACTTGTGCAAAAATTCTCTTAAAACTTTTCTTCAGAGTGTCTTTTATTTTGGTTGTATTTTTGCTACAATAAATTGTTCATATTTGTATAATTTCTATTCACTAAAGTCCCTCCTTGCTTAAAACAAAATTTTATAATTACGGCTAACAACAGTTCCGTTTAACTTGGTGCTTTTAGGCATCGTAATTGACCAATTAGAAATTATTTGAAAATTTCAAAAGCATTTTAAAAGAACACTTTCACAAAAAAAAGTCTTGTTATAGTGTCGCTTTCAATTAATTAAATTCGTTATTTTTTTTTTTTTTCATCCGAAGGACCAAGGCTCATTTAAAAGTGTCAGTCCGATATAGCTTTGCGTAGTCTTCTTGACCAGATCGGGAAACTATTTTATTCATAATCGGGGTTGATTTCCCGATTTTGTTGGGTCCGTTGCCTGCATGCATGGGAACGGAGAAAAAGATTATATCGCTATCGCACAGAAAAAACGGAAAAAAACACTTTGGTAGCGCTGACAAAACCTTTGGTAGAAAAATGACCCAGCAAAAGACTTTAGTTGGGCCAACCAAATTTTTTATTCACCCAGCAAAATCTCTTTAGTTAAGCGTAAAGAACCTTTGGTTGGCTCAACTAAAGTCTTTTGCTGGGTCATTTTTCTACCAAAGGTTTTGTCAACGCTACCAAAGTGTTTTTTTCTGTTTTTTCTGTGCGGGGACTGCATGACCTGTTTAATATAAATAGACCTTGCGAAGCACCAAAGTCGAATATTTCTGAGGAACTTCAAGTTGTATAGTGCTATTGCGTTGCGACAATATTGTCTTGCACTCCATTAATTCAAACCATGAATGATTCAAATCGATCGTTTAACTGATGTATGTCTAAACTGTGAGTGCGCGAGAGAGAGAAAAGGAAACTCACGTTGTGAGTCCATATCCAACTCGGCGCTTATTGCATAAAATGACCGGTGAAGAATCCTTGTGTCAGAACATGTGTTCCGGGCACTTAGTATGCGCGCGCAGGAATATCTAGGTATAGCTATTAATTGAAAGACAACTGTCTTGAGAAATTGCGGGATTCCTCAACGAGTTCTATTTTCCAATGTTATGTGTCAGATATGTGAGTGAAATATATTGAGCAGCCGGGAAATTAATGGGTTTTTAATTGATTGTATTATCAATTTTGTTTAGGTATATAGTGCGTTTTGAGAGATACTCCGATAATAATTCTCACGTCACCTATACCTGCAAAATACTTCAAAATTTCGGATTCTTTTCCTAACTTCGCGGAAGAAAATTCACTTCCATGTTTTCGGATACGCAGAATATATAGTGATGCAACAATAATTCGGATTAAGACGATTATCGTACATACGCGTCACGCAGTAATGGGCGATGTAGTCATCTGGTTTGGAGAGCGGCTGATAAAATACATATCCTATCGAGATTAAAGATGATCTATGCGCTGTTAATAATTAAGGCACGAGTGGAATACCGATACTGTGATGCAATTCGAGGCAGTATAGGTATACTAGAGACCAAACTCAAGCTCGGTGGACGAAGGAAAAGCTTTACATATTAGTTTTGTTTCTTGTTTTGTTTTTTTTTTTTTTTAACTTACAATAACAGGGAACATAAACCATCGCGGCTACTATATGTATTAGGTACTGTAATAGGTAATAGTTGATGACAAGCGACAAAAATTAAGATTCGGCTTTAATTCTTTCCACTAGGTATATGTACACTGAAAAAATAACTCGTTTGAATTCTTAAAATATATTACCAAAAGCACATAACGATACGTTTCTCGTGCTTTCTTACCAGAAAACTCTAATGTTCTTATCTGAATCTGGTCATAGTACCAGCGCTCCCTTCAAATTTTCAAGAACTATGGTACAAATACCAAATATGTACCATAACTTTGGCAACAGTAGGAAAAAGCACATAATTATACGTTTCTCGTGCTTTCTTACCAGAAAACTCTAATGTTCTTATCTGAATCTGGCCATAGTACCAAAAATTTTCAAGAACTATGGTACAAATACCAAATACCATAACTTTGGCAACAGTATAGTACCGGAAATTTTCTGGGTTGACCTATCGCTGAGCCCTTTTTTTCCAGTGGCTATTCGGTCATCAGCATCTTTGAAATATATCAAGAGCTCGTCAGATCTACGAAAATTTGAATATTAAATGTATCCGCAATTCCATACAGCCTTGAAGAGACCATTGAGACTATTAATCTACTTATAGCCCAGAAGTATATTTTTCGCTAATTTTTATCGGATATTTTAAATGTCATATCCTCTTATACAACGGGACGCGCGTACTTGTCTGTTTCCAAAACGGTCAGTTCAAGTGGTCTGCGACTCCGCGAGTAAATATTATTTTGCAATGAATGTGTGTCACGACCAGATATAAAGTAGAGCAAGCCCCTGCAGTTTCAAGGGGAGAACGGCGTTGCCAGGTGTTGCAAAAAAACACCACAAACTGGGTTACTGCATGTGCTTCTCTCTAAAGTTATCTTGCATCTTACCACAATAGTAGCAACGAGAGTACTATAGCTACTTGCCGACAATCTGACAGCTAAATTCTATGTTTCTGGATTGATGATTAACAAATCGGATTGTTGATTTACCTCTTTGTATTGTTGATTTAACAATTTAACAAATCGGATTGTAAAATCAACAACATGGTCATTAAATCAACAAATGCGTTTGTACTCACCATTTATAACAAATAGACTATTAAATTACCTAACAAATGTTCTCAGTGTATATAAGGATTTAATTCAGTGGCGGCTCGTGCAATTTGGCAACAATGCTTTTTTGTCATTTAAACCAATGCAAAAGTATCGATATCTTGGGGGTGCAATTGCACCTCCTGTAGATCGATTGTTTTATATAGGTTTAAATGGAGAAATTACGTTGTTGCCACATTGCACGAGCCGCCACTGATTTAATTTATAATAAATCTGACAACTATCCCTACTGGAGGAAGGAGAACTATATATAGTATTTCATTGCAGTGCCGCGTCTTTTATAACATGTACATACATATACGCATACTTGCACCTGTACATGTAATGTATAATGTATATCTAAATGAGTAAATAAACATTATACAAATTAACATTCCTAACGCATTTGATACCCCTTGCAATGCGGATCGCGGCGGCGCCAGGCGTGGGTCAAGTCGCATCTCATTGCGAGCGTCACGCCGTCACATAGCGCGTCATGTGATTTGTGACAACGTCCCAAGAGGCGACACGCCGACGGCGCAAACGTCACATGTGGAGCCACGGGCTTGGGCTCCAGCCAGCGGACCTTTAGGGCCGAGGAAACAACCACGTGTTGATACGTGTTAAAGTTTAATTTTAATCACGTCACCGCATAGTGATGGCTATAGCGAGCATTTCGGCAACAGCGCGTTGTTTCCATTCAAATTCATGTAAAATTATATCATTAATTTATTGATGATAAGCAGATGATGATAATTTTAATCATGATACACCTCAAGAATGTCTTTAATGTCCAAAAGAATCTTTAAAAGCGTATAAATTAGATGTCGATCAGCAAAGGTAGTGAAATATTACTCTGTTAGAAACTTAACGACACTATGTAATATTTGCATTGGATCAAAACACAATAACGGCCCTCAGAATGTAAACAAAGGTACTATCAAACTCAAAAGTTTGCAGACTTTTGCTGCGGGCAAATGAATAGTCCAATCTGATGTAATAACCATCGAAAATCGCGTTGAGAAAGTCTAAAATTCAGTACCTAATAAAATCACATAACTGATAAAACGTCAAGTTCGTAATGGCGGTTCAACGTAGGCATCATGGGAGATTCCTGTGTAATTTGTCTCTTTCTCTTAGGAAACACAGAGATATGTCTCAATTTAGATAGAAAATCTCCCATGATACCTGCGTCTTTCAGCCATTAAGCCCGATTCTGAGAGTGAATTTCGTGATTTTTTAGTGTACTCATCGTCATTTTTACAGGTTTTCATGCAAGAACCAACTTTTCAATCCCCTGTTGCAAAAGTTTGCAAGAGCCCACTGGCGCAACCAGGATATCTTCCATCTCTCTCATTTCCCATTTGAATGTATAAGTAGGAAAAGGACAGAAGGAGGGGGTTTTATCCCCTTGTCCATCCTTGTCTAACATACGTTTTTTAATGGAGAAAAGAGAGAGATGAAGAAACTCTCGGTGCGCTACTGCAAGAGCCCCATTTGAGGTAAAGGGTGCGAATCCTCGTTTAATCAAAGTAACCTTCTGCGATTCGTGACTGTCAACATGGTTTCACTTGTGTTAACTCTCAACATAAAGGGACTGAGGTCGCGACAAGTCAAAAATGGTCAAGTCATCCAGTCAAGTGAGCGATCGATTGTACACATAATATCTCAACTAAGCTGTGGTTACAAACACTCTGGAGGGGATGCGCAAGCTCTGGAGGACGGGAAATAGCAAACTTGGACAGTGGGAATAAAATGTTTACAATTTACGAGTATCGAGTGGCGAAGAGCTATAATTAGCGAAGAGTGGTGGATGTTGCAATGTGAGACTTGACTTGACTCATTTGACTCCAGATAGTCCAGACCCGCGCGGCGCAGTAAAACAAAACATTGAATTTTCTGGACGCGCTGTGGCACGGCGCGGCGGCGTTACAGGAACAAAAATCAATACTTTTAAACACTTTTACCAATAAAATGGGTCAAAATAACTAGGTATATAAGTCGAATCTAGAAAGTTTTAAAACAACGTCTCCAAAAATTACGTCCTAAACGTTTCTCTTTGAATCACAAAATTGAAACGTTTCATATCCTTGGAATAGAATGTGAATTGTGAACAATCAATCGTAACTTTCTCCCCGCATTTGAACGCATGAAAAAGGATCGATTATACACTAATATATGCGAGCTAGTAATCAACTGAATTCAATCGTTCATCAACCTATAGCTAATCAACTTCATTAGCGATCAAACAATCACACAGTGGCGTAGACAAGGATTCCGGGGCCCTCCCGCCAATTATTTTTAGGGGCCCCTCTACTGTCACTCCAAGATAGGGGATTCGCCCCCCCCCCCCCCGCGTAGGACCTGGGATCTGGGGTGTTTCCCCGAAAAATTTTGGAGATTATATATTATAGTTCATCTAAAAATTCTCACACAATTCATGCTTATAGTTATCGTTTTTATTTCCTTCCTTCTTCTTGTTTTCCTATCGAAGTACTTAAAACTCGCGACTTTTTATGGAGAAGTATTTCCGTAAGAAAACGCTAAAACAGTGTTGGAAGACGGAAGATACTTACAAACAAAACGAAGGAGAAATACTATTTCAATAATGAAAAACTTGCCTTTCTTTACTTTGAAAAGTTTTTCTTTTCATCAGGCCCGGGGCCCCAACATCGTCGGTCTTCAGGGGCCCTCAGAGCCTGGGGGCCCTCCCGCCTGGCGGGGTCCGCGGGGGCCTTATCTACGCCACTGCAATCACAGCTCTATCGTGAAAGAACCGCGATGAAACTTTCGAATTCGTTAAAAGGAATGAAATTTAGTGATAATCAAACCCACATTGTTTATAACCAAGTATTTACCTACTTGGTTATAACACTGGTCATTTCCTATGGGATCAACAAATATAGAAATTCATTTTCCAAATCCAGCTACGGAGAAATTCCATGGAAAAATAAAATCACGAGGCTGTCGAAAAAAATCATTTCCAATAATTAAAATCGTTAAATATGAATTACCTAATAGTAAAGCTGGTTCCTGCCTGACGTTGAGCCTCCAATATTTTTGAGGTCATATTGTCATTGAGAGCCGGAGCAATGCATCGAAGCATTTAGAGACACATTAATGACGTCATGGTAAAACGGTTCTATAACGTGTCCGACCTTCCTATTCGATGCAAACATCGCGGTAAGCAGCAGCGCTTCGCTTTTAGGCCGCGGCTAGGCTGCGGCAGCGCGGGTGCGTTTTTCGGCCATTAAGACGTCTCAATGATCACATCTTGACATGTGATGTTTGTCTTGCGTCTAGACCGCACAAATAAATACCTATCACATTCATCTCATGAGTCATAGTTTATTTACCTTTTGTTCAAGACATCTTCTTTTGTTCCCTACGTCTCGCGCGTCTCTCGTCGGAATACAGTCTCATTAGATCCACCATCTGTCTAAGAAAGAGAAACTTTATTTTTTTTTTCACACAGAGAAGATGCTTAGGCCAGTGCTTTTCAGGGCTGCTTCGCGTGTAATTAAGGGCTTTTTCCAAATCCAACGATGCGCTATATGGTCTGAAGTCATCAAAAAGTGGTCGAATATCAGAAAGGGAATTCCTCGGCAATTTATCATTTATAAACTTCAAATGCCAATTTTAATCACATAAAACACTTAAAGCAAGTAATTTAACCCTAGAATTTCATTTGGAAAGTTTTAAATTGAGCTTAAAAGGACAAAAACAATGCTTTTTGATGACTTTTTTCCACTGATTTTCGGCCACTTTGTTTTCGATCCCAGGCCATAGTGCGATTGTGCAACGGGTTGACGAAAAGATTACATATTTTAAAAGTTTCCATATAAGATATGGTCGTATAAATTGAACTTGCAAATATTTTTGTGGACCGGTAGAAACATAAATTTTGGTATTTTCTTAAATAGGCAGCCCTGAACTCATAGTGAGGATGACACATTGCCCCGGAAAACGGTAGCTGTTTAAACTTTGGGTGTGTTTGTTCATAGCGATTATAGTTATCATATACTTACAAGGGGAACGTCCCAAGTGTCCGCCTCCGATTTTGATGAAATATAGCTCAAAATCTTCCTTGAGTGACGCTGATTAACACCCTGTATTTACTTTTTGCGAATGCACCTTTAAAGTTGGAGAAAAAAAAGTTCAAAGTTCGCAGCTGAACTGCCCGAAATCGTCAGAGCGTGCTAAGGGTAGAGAAATCGTTCAGCATCCTCATAGAGAGCCTGAAGTGTAGTGGCGAAGGCACTCGACTCGCAGATGAGCGGACCCAGGTTCAAATCTTGGCCATTCCTTTATATTTTTGCGCATACTTTTCCTCCCATTATCAAGTGTTTCTCGCCGTAATATTTCTTTGATAATCTTCTCAACATTATTTTTACGTTATATTCACGTATTCCCGTGAATAGAAAATTCGTTTTAAGTACCTCGAAATCAAAAATTCGACGGCACTCGAGTGGGTGTTCGCGATAAATGTTACTCGAGAAAAACACTGAAAATACCCTCTAAAACTTACGAATAATTTTGGAACTTTGAATCGCGAATTAGGGAACTCAAATAACTATGATTTGCAAGATATCATTTTTAAATTTTGTATTGCTGTCTCCATTTTTTAAATTATTTTTGGAGGCTATTTCAAATGCATGTGAGTTTTAAAGGTGGTCCTAGAAAAACCTTTCTAAAATTATTCGTATGTTAATTTTTCTTTCAGTAACATTTATCGCGAACACCCACTCGAGTGCCGTCGAATTTTTGATTTCGAGGTACTTAAAACGAATTTTCTATTCACGGGAATAGGTGAATATAACGTAAAAATAATGTTGAGAAGATTATAAAAGAAACATTACGGCGAGAAACACTTGATAATGGGAGGAAAAGTATGTGCAAAAAATGAAGGAACGGCCGAGATTTGAACCTGGGTCCGCTCGTCAGCGAGTCGAGTGCCTTCGCCACTACACTTCAGGCTCTCTATGAGGGAACTGAACGATTTCTCTACCCTTAGCACGCTCTGACGATTTCGGGCAGTTCAGCTCCGAACTTTGAACTTTTTTTTCTCCAACTTTAAAGGCGCATTCGCAAAAAGTAAATACAGGGTGTTAATCAGCGTCACTCAAGGAAGATTTTGAGCTATATTTCATCAAAATCGGAGGCGGACACTTGGGACGTTCCCCTTGTTAGGTAATTAAGATTTGAGAGAAAGAGCTAGCTCACTTGGCGTTTTTTGTTCGTGATTTGTCTAATAACGCATTTTTTAATGTCCTCAATTATGCACTAGTCTTAAATTACCCACGTATTTATACTCTATGTTTTTAGTCAATACGTGCGTGGCCGTGGGGTTTCCGGAAGTGGCGGAAGTTGCTTGATTTTCACGTTATTGCCCGTGATTTTTGTTTTTCGTTTAAATTATCACTGTACCTATTATTTGTATGACTATACGTTTAGTTTATAATTCAAAAGAAAAGAGCCGGGGGAAAAAATTATGGTTTATATTCTCAAACTGACTTATTTGACCTTGATGAGAATGCACGCGGGCTAATTAAGAGAGGCAACAAAACTTATTTCTTGAACCGGCTACTTATAAGTGTTTCTTCCATTTGAAATTTTGAGGATTAAAGGACCCCAAAACATGTATTGGACGAATGGTCCTCGGTTTGAGGTTGAGGTTAAATCGTGCTCAAGTTGCGTTTCGACCAATCAGAATACTGGATTTGCAACTTTCCCGCTTGTTCTAGAGGACCGTCCGTCCGTCACATACATTTTTTGGACTCATATTTTTCGAAACGATGATGCAATTTACTACATAACTACAAAATAACGTGTTCATATTTTTGTTCATACAAAATTGGTTTCGACTTCCGCCGCGTTATTAAGTCAACATTTTCTTTTACCCTTTTTAGGAATCCGTTCAAATCCATCGTCGCGTCGTGTTTGATAGAAGATTTTAATCAATAGCACACGCGCATATCTTCGTTTCATAATTTTATTTACGCGATTTAAAAAACTGATTGCACGAGCGGAAAGACTAGCTTTCCTTGAATTTTTTTCCTACCTTCTATCGAAAAAATAAAAGAAATAAAAAACCGCAGACATTGTTGTTTTGACGCGCGCGACCGGCGCGCGATCTCCGAGCCGCGCGGTAATCAAGACGCGGCAAATTGCGCTTTGATGTAAACAAAATTCGTATATGCACGAGAGTTCTTATAGTTGAAGTCATATACGAATTGCGGTTTTGACGAAGGTTTCATATTTCGTAAGGTCAACGATTTATTGTTGTTTTTGTTGTCATCGTGTTTTATCATCTCGCTCTCTTTTCTCTCTTGTTCGCTCATTATCACGTCAGTTTTTCTTCTCTCTCTTTCTCATTAGCTTCGTGTTTTCCTATCCGAGTTTCCGTCGCATCGTTTCCGGAGCCTCCGTATGAGCCCATGTTGCCACATCATGCAGGTTTTTCGATTGGATATTTAAAATTAAGGATTTTTCCGAAAGAGAGGTGATGCATGAAACACGAAGTTTGCTGTTTATTAGACTCCGTTCAACCCCTCCCCCCATCTTACAACTAGTTACATATTAGTCATAATTTGTTCTCCGATGCTCATCGATTTACGTGGAAAAAAGATGCACAATGGAAATTTTTACGGCAATTACTTATTATATTGTCTGAATCTCGTCGTGTATAAAAACAGTTGTTGCCTATTAGAAACAGTGATATTGTTCGTGTATATTCAATGGCATTTTTTCAATTCACCGATGATTCCACAGATTGAGAAAAGATTACACTGTTCATAGTTCAGTGTATGACTTTAATGAACGAAAACACTCGCATCTGTAATCTTTTCTCAATCGGTGTAGTTACCGTTAAATTATTGAAGTACCCGAAAGTTTTTTTTTTTTTTTTTTAAATTCGCAGTGATGACTCCATGCAACCGGTTGAGAAAAGATTACAGATCAAAGTATTTTTGAGCATTTCAGTTACTGAATTGAACTGTGTAATCTTATCTCAACCGGTGGAATCATCGATGAATTGAAAAATGGCATTAATTATACACGGAACGGCAGCTCTTCTAAGAAACCATGATAAAATGAAGCTGCATCAGTAGCGCACCGAGAGATTCATCATCTCTCTCTTTTCTCCATTAAGAAACGTATGTTAGACAAGGATGGACAAGGGGATAAAACCCCCTCCTTCTGTCCTTTTCCTACTCATACATTCAAATGGGAAATGAGAGAGATGGAAGATATCCTGGTTGCGCCAGTGAGCTGCATGTATACGATCTCTTTGAAAGATCTCGCCTACATGTTGAATCATACTATGCGTTTGTGATAGTTCATTTAATTGTTTATTATCTTTTCTCTTCACTGAATTGTTTATTTTATTTTTTTTTGTTTGCGATTCTTTTCGGAAGAATCAGATTCATGTTAAATGGAATGAAAAACAAAAGACCTAATTTTTGCACGGGATGGCAAGTTAGCGAATCGTGACGATGAACACTAGACAATGAGTCAGGTATAAATTGTGCATTTCATGAAAATCATGACCCAGAAAACGAAGTTGACAGCGAAAATTTTTGTTTGAAACTGCCTCTCTTTCCTCAGATTGCAAAAGAATGAGGAAGCGGCTATTGTCATTTGTCACACAGAAGATCAAAATATGAATTTTCCCTGGACTTATAATTTTACGATTAACAAATCAAAGATTATAAAACAATAAATAGCAAGATACCTCAATTAAGTGCAAAATCATTCATGAAAACTAGTCAAATTACATGATTTTCGCAAGAAAATATCAACACTAAAATGTTTTTAAAGCAAAAAAAATAACAATTTTTCCTTGTCCAGAAAAAACCTTGTTTCTATCCAGTGTGCGTCATCTTCTTTGATAACTCACGAGTCTCGATGCTCGTTTAGAGACAGTTTCAATCTTAAAACAATCCTTTATGACTAGGTACAATCTTTTGTAAGATTTTATAAAAGATATAATCTTCAAAACGATTGTTCAAAAGATATAGATGCATTTTTTTTTTTTATTATTTTTTTTTTAAAAAGAATCGTTTGAATTGCAAATTTACCGCAAGTTAAATGCGAATGGAATTCGTAAATCCTTGCCGAACCCGGTATCAATCTGTTCGGCATTATCAGAGTCGTTTATTGGAGGAAACGATAGTCACATAAAAGACGATATCTTCCGAGTAGGCATCCTTGTCAACGGGACTCATAATACACGTACTCCGATATCCTCGCATGACATGGCGTGACGGGCAATTTTCATTGCTATAGTATCATTACTTTTTAAGACCTGCCCGCCCATGAAAACCGAGTATATAGGTATATGATGGTATAGCGTCATCTATTACACTCACTTGAAAGTTCCTTCCGCAAAGTCGAAATTGACTTGTACAAATCGTCCATTGCTCGATTTCAAAGCAAACTTTGTTTCGCTGACTAATAACTTTGTAAGCTAAATAAAGTTTGATTCGAAACCTTTCGTTTTTACGCGGTATTAAAAAGACAGTTTACAGTAATCCCGCTGTAATTTCCTATCATAAATCATCAAAATTGAATGGATCTGTTTGGAAGCTTTTGCTACAGCGTTATAGAGGGTTTATTTTTATGCACAATCACTTGAAAATAACGTTTAGAGTATCAGAAAGTTCCAAAAGTCACTCTTTAACTCGTTAAATTCGTCCAAAAAAATGACAATATGGTGGTCGAATGAGCGGGTCAGCGGGTCAGCGGGTCAGCGGGTCATAATATGGAGGAGTACCATTTAATTGGAGCTGTCTATGCTGAGAAAAGTGGTTAGTCTTTATGACTCGCTCATCCTACCGCCATCTTCAAATTTCGTTAGACGCTTTTATTGATTTTGTAAGGGGATTTTAGAGCTTTCTGGTGCTTTCAACATTATTACCTATGGTTATTAATAATGTTACTTAAAGGAATCTCCTTCGCACGCCGTAGCAAAAGTTTGAAATATAGACACATACTGGATATATAGAACAATTATTCTTAGTAGGTAGTTTTGAACTTTTTCGGTTGAAAAAATCCCATTAGGTATAGCTATGTATGTATGACTCAAAATAATACATACCTTTCGGGAGTATTTTCAACTCTATCATTATACTTTGTCTGATGGTTGCAAGCTCATATTTTTCACGTAAGAAAATGTGTTTCTATATGCAGCGAGCTTACATTAACCAAAATTAATAAATTGTCGGATGCAAATAAGATCTATCATTCATCGTTTGACCACATAGACCTCGACCGGTGCTTTATTGGGCCTGCGATCGGATATAGTTCCTTCGACTGCACTGTCCGGCTCAGCCGACGCTCAGCAAGTTTTTTTTTAAAGTTGTTTACCGAGTTTTGACTACTGGTCAAACTTGTGATGCAACTTTTTTACGCCAATTTTGCTGCCCCCTTCACCTCACCCCACCCGCCCGGGCGGCCGCTCCGAGAACCAAGTATGAGCCGGCGGCTTTTGAAATTAAAACACGTGTTACGTGTCACCGCCCGCGTATCAATCGGCCGTGGTCGATGGAAGTGAAAAATTAATGTGAGGCTAGTTATGATTCAAGGTTATTCGTCGGAAACAACCGTTTCTTCCTCTGAATTTTTCAACATTTTTTTTCTTTTTTTAATCGATCTTTTCGATTTGAAATTTGTTTGAATGAGAAAATATAATAAACGTTAAATTTTAAACCTTAACCATCTTTCTTCGGATTTGAATTTGTTTGAAATTTTTCTAGAGCGTTCAAAAGAGGACCATTTTCTTAGGACTTTGATGGGGGTCACTCGACTTATTGAAAAATGTCTATTTAAATTCCATTGAACCCCATGTTAAATGAAATGATGCACATGTGTACCACTTCCCGTGAAAAGGTTAATCCAGGCCATTTAACCCTTTTAGTACTGATTAATGAAAGTTCTGAATGAAAAATTTAAAATTTGGAGCAAATAATGAGTATGTTTCGAACTTTTGCTACAGCGTAAAGGAGGGTCTGATCTTATATGCAAAATCGCGTGAAAAAGCACATTGAAAGTACCGCGCGAAAAGTTATAAAATACACTCTTAAACATAAAGAATGTGTTTAACAAAGTTCAAAGTTGCCGGGGGAATGAGCACGGGTTACAATTTTTGAGTCCCATCTAATTGCAACTTTCTCTAAGAATGGCGACTTTTCTCAGCCAAGAAAGTGAATTGTGACTTCTAGAATGACTCTACTTTGACTCCGTGAGGGAAAATGGGTGGAAATAATGAAATATAAAGGAAGCGATTAGATCCTAAATAAATTAATTATTGGACCAAATGAGCATTAAAAGATTATAAAATTTATAAATCAACTAGGTAAGTAATATGCGATAAATAAGTCGATCGATCAAAACGAAATCCTTGAAGAAAAAGGCTCCAATTTCAGAACTTGAATTTGTTTAGAATCGAATGTGATTCGAAGGAAGCCGTATTGATATGAGATGACATTTTAAAATATTTCCACTAGCTTTCCAACCGACCTTAATTAAATCGGTTTTTTTTTTCTTTTTCTTTTTCTTGTCGATTTCTGTTGACTTTCAAAAAGCCACTTCACTAAACACGCCGTTAATTTTTGCAAAGGAATCGTTTTGCACCATACGATGGAATTGTTAAATACTTGTCACCTCTGAAAACAACGTATTTAGACAAGTGTTTTATTGTCTCCGGTAATGATATGTAATATGTATGTTCAATGTTCAATTACATATTTTTTTTTGCCACACCGCACACAACGCGCGTGTATTTGCTCTACGGTTGATTTGCTTCGCATATTACGCTCTGCAAGTGTCGTTATCGCGAAAGTGTCACCCGACTAAATATCCTCACACATTCTCACAACATTCTAATCACATTCTCACAACATTCTAACACATTCTCGCACCTTCCACGCGAAATTAAAACCCGCTGATTAATGCTAAATCGACAAGGCCTTGTTTGGAGTCAATCTAATAGGCAGTCTGCATTAGAGAATTCATATTCTGATTTGATATTTTTCTTTTCCTTTAATAATCTTTACCAACATTTCATGCGGAACCATACGATGTTTACATCCTATAAATCGCTATACTTTGACACGGACATTCTAGAGTGGCCCGTGCAATCATGCAATCGTTCTCTTTTGCCATATAAACCCATGGAAAAAATCGATTTAAGATGAGGTACGGTTTCACATTAGAAGAATCGATTATTAATCGATATTTTTTTAGGCCTACCTCTCGCCGCACAGTGGAGCGAGTCAATAGGAGAGACCGGACATGGCGCGACAATAAATATTTGGCAACAATGGCTCCGCTCCATTTGAATCCATGTGCAATAATCGAATGCTGGTGGTGCGCTGCTTCACTTTCGAATCGATTGTTTTACATACAGTCAAATGGAGGGATAACATTGTTGCCAAATAGCATTAGCCGCCACTGATGTCCAACCCCTCCCATTGACTCGCTCTACTGAGCGCCGCGCCGGTAGCTTTTGAACTTGAGGGAAAAGAAAGGCTGAAATACTTTTTAGGTTACTTGAAGCACCGCATCAAGCCTACGATAATTCAGCTGCGTATATAACCGCCGCTTCTTTTATTAATATTAACTGACGATAACTGAAAAGGATTACAAAAACTAGCTTCTCTTTCAACAATATTTATGAGTGATAAGCAAACACCTGTTGGTATTGGCGTAGCCGGTCGGTAATCTTGTTATTTGACACCAATATCAGTTATTGACTAATATTTGAACGGGATATGCAGCTAGTCGATGTCAACTTGTACAAATATAGAATCAAACAACTGGGTTATCGATCAAGACAAACTATATTATCATAAATCTATTGACTCGAATATTCAGAAGCTAATAAAGTGAATCCCTATAAGTAAATCGAAGCATGAGGTCACAAGAAATTAGTCACGCGTTATTCACTATACAACATTGAGTTTCCGATTATACAGGGTGACTGAAAAAAGTCCCCTCTCATAGAAGTTGGGAGGGTTGCCACTCGAGAAAATGAAGGGGCTTTTTACCATTTCAGGGACAGTTTCTAAACAAACCTGCATAAAAAAGTTGACTCGAAAATAGAAATGCATGCAATTGAGGTGATGAGAAAGAACTTTGAATCTTATATTGATGCTTGTGTTAAAATTTAAATCGTACTGTAAATAAAAGAAGCTGTTTTAATTTCTCCAATGGCAACCACCCTAATTCCTGAATGGAGACTTTCAATCTATAGTCACCCTGTATATTGCTCTAGCAATATATCTTTTAATATTTCTTCGTATACATCTTTAGAAAAAAAAAAAAAAAAAAAAAAAAAAAGAGACTATTTTCAATGGTTTCAATGCTCACCTTCTCTTGGTCTGATGTTCCACGTTGAGGCTGTGGTGGATAAATGTATCAGGGATAGTAAGCACAGGCACGTTGTAACACAACACTGCTCGAATTCTGCACACATTTTTAATAAATTTCAAACGAAAATTTTCTACCGGTCAAAAAACAAAACGAAAATATTTCAGCCGAAAATGAACCGGCGCGGTTCAAAATTCAAGCGACGAATAAAAGTTCTTGAACAATCAAAAGTATAAAACACTTTCTTTCTTGATCGATGTCGCGAGCCGAAAGCACTATTCAACTGTCGAACATGCACTGACAAAACCGCAATCACAAAAAAATGGAGTGATCGATCTTTATCTTATCGCGTTTATCGAAACTATTCCGCAATATTATATCAAACGATAAAAATGACAAATAATTTTATAAAAAGAAAACGATGAAGGCGAGAGATTTATTTCAAGACAAAAGAAAGGAAAAATCAAAAAATCAAAAATTTTAAAAAAAATCGCGATCGTAAACCAATTTGTACCGATTGGAACGGACGGATCAAGCGAGCCGCGTGCGGCGTCGAGTTTGTGCTTTGAGCGCTGTAATGTGTTTGAGGTTAAAAATGCGGCATTGGAAGTTTAAATACTCCAGCCGCGCTGCGTCAAACTGCAGCCGCGCTACTTCTCCGTGGCACTTGAGTTGCGACGCGCGAAGACACCTCGCGCGCACCTTAAGCCCCGCGCGCGCTGCGGAAAGTTGAAGTGCTTACGATCGGAGGAGCCCCGTGCTCCGTGCGTACGGGTACGATCAATCGAATGTTGCCAAGTTGAAGATCTATCCACTCGATTCCAAACGATTTTAAGATCTTCCAGCGGGCCGATCATTTACTTCATCGTTAAACCGATCGTTATAAGAATGTCTATTAGTGATGCTATTGGTCGAAAATTGCAAAACTTGATCGTTGCTATGGTGACCATCGTTAAAGTGTCCATTATTTAAAGGTTACTCATGAATAGCCTTTAACCCATATATGCCCACTTGTTGTGTTATTTTTGGACCAAATGTCAGTCAATTAGGACCAATTTTACTAAAAAACCAATTTTGGGAGTTTTTAGCTCTTAAAATTTAGCTGCCCCAAAAAATGTCTGTGTTTTTAATTTTTTCGTGTTTTCAGTTCTCAAATTGTGTTTTTTGAGAAAAACGCCTAAAAATTCCTGGGTATATATGGGTTAACTAACGGGACCCTTAATGATGGTTACCATAGCAACAACCAAGTTTTACAATTTTCGACCAATAGCATCACTCGTAGACATTCTTAACGATCGGTTTAAAGGATGAAGTAAATGATCGGCCCACAAGAGTCCTAATGTCATTATAACCCGGATGCATTTTGTGACTTTTGCTTCTTCTATTTACAGGTAGAAGAGACAATTTTTACCACATTTTTTTTGATTCCTTGAATGAGTCTAGACTTCCTTTTTGAGGTCACTCTAATAACGTAATTTTATTTCGTAGGTCAAACAGGTAATTACTTTTGCCAGTGGTCTAATTACACACGAAAAAAAAATCTCCTGTTGTAATTACGGAAAACGTGTTATTAAATGTCTGCGGATTAATAAGAAATTTTATTTAACCCTTATAGTGTGTGTCCAAGGGACGTGAATTTTTCATCCTAGGCCAGTTTTCTCAAGATGGATAGCTGAAATTTCAACAAATCCCTTCAAGCTTCCATCTGTTACTCATAATGAGAGTATTAAAAAGCGGTCCTCAAAACATCAGAAATTGTCATTGAATTTGTCCGTATTTACAGGCAAGAAAGTCAATGGGGTGAAAATTCACCTCACTCCCCTTGGACATCAACACATTTTCAACAAATTTGGATGAAAAGAAATGTGTTCTTTGTGCGATCTTACAGATTATTGTGTATAGTTTCAGAATATGTAATTTTTTTGGGATTATTTTACATTTAAATGTCAAAATTCAAAGGAATCTAAAGAACTTTTGTTACAGTTTTTTTTTTCAATATTTGAACTTTATACTTTTTTGAAAATTATCTTGCTAAACATTTAAAAATCAAACGGCAACCAAAACAAAAAAAAAAAACAAAAAAAAAAAAAAATATTTAATATTGAAAAATAAGCCGCGTTAGCAATAATTTCAAGTTAGGATGAAAATCCGCCTTCTTTGGTTACTTTCAGAAGATGTAAAATACCTTGGGCTTTATGAGGGTTAAGATTACCAGAATTTTGATTGGCTCAACGATTTTTTTCTCTTAAATTGTCAGAACTTCCTATTGGATTAAAAAGAAGTATAATACTTCCAAAGGTAATTTCTCTTCTATTAAGAGAATTAGAATGTTGAATCAACGTTAACAAAACGGAGTATTGTTAAACTAACAACACGAATATGTAGAGTTATGTAGCTAGTTTGTATCTGAAATTTTCGCCATTTTCGGCAGTCTTTAGTTAGCCGTAAACTAACTTCATGTATAATCGTCGACTCAATGGGGCTCTCGCAAACTTTTGCTGTGAGCAAATTAATAGTCCATTCTGACGTAAAAACCAGCAAAATATCACGAAAATCACGCTGAGAAAGTTTAAAATTCAGTAATAAACCTATATACATAACTACATAAATGGCAAGATCGTAATGGCGCGCCATTACGCCATGACATGGCTGTTCGACGCAGGTATCGTGGGAGATTCCTATCTAATATGCGATTTTCTCTTTGAAAACACAGAGGTATGTCTCAATTTAGGTAGGAATCTCCCATGATATCTGCGTCGAACCGCCATTAAGCTCGATTCTGAGAGTGAATTTCGTGGTTTTTTAGTGTACTCATCGTCATTTTTACAGGTTTTTATGCAAGAATCAACTCTACAATCCCGTATAGCAAAAGTTCGCAAGAGTCCCATTGCTTGATTTACTTTACCGATTGAAGTTCTCGTAATGGGACGACACATGCAGTGCTGCAACGAAAGCAATGTAGCGAATACACCATTGTATTCATGCACCACACTGCATATGCATGCGTTAACAGCGTCGATTTTACTTTCTGTAAGACCGGTGATCGGCCGGTGTTTCCCGAGACTATGACACAGATTGTCACTGTCATTACGCAACAAAACGCTCAAATATTGACTCAACTGTTTTTTTTTTTTTTTTTTTTTTTTTTTTTTTTTTTTTTTTTTTTTTTTGTCGTGAAATTTATCGTTATGAATCTACCATCAAATTTTATTATACAGTGACAGTTGACCCATTAAACAATTTGTTGCAGGAAGAACGTGGCGACTGCATGCCTAGAGTAGTGGCGGCTGGAGGCTGATTTCGAAACTCTTCTAGGGGAGACACCCTTCAGCAAAAAGTATCTTCGCCGAATTTTCGAATTCGAAACAGGGGGAATAATTATTGGCGTATAAAACACTTTGCTCTGAAACTTGGAGAGGGTAATGTTAGATCAGAGGTAGGATTATGAATTAAACACGAAAAAATTAATTTCGCTCGTTCACAAACAGAGCACGCGCGCTGTGAGTGAATGGGTTAAATTACATCACTAATTTAACTCGTTTCAAAATTAACCATAAATAATACCTCAAACAGTTTTTCGTTATAGAGGCTGATTTTTTTTTCTTTTTTAAAAAAACTTGAAGTATTTCATTCACGTAATTGATGAGTAAGTCCTTGAATGTTTTAAGACCATTTTCATTACCTGTCACAAAATTTGGATATTCATTTGGCTACTTCCCAAAAAACTGATAGTGCCAATAAAAAAATAAAATAAAAAGCAACAAAGTGGAAAAAGATTTCTAATTTATTTGTTTTTCTTTTCTGTTATTTAAATTGCTATTTAAATACATATAATTAGAATTGAACCGCTCTGACCCTAAAAATACATGACATTTCCTAAAAACCATAAGCCAATGAACTGATTTGAACCGAATTCGACTTTTTCTATGAGTTCAAACGGAAAAAATGCTACAGTGCCCGATAGCTCTCATCGCCACTGGAAAATAATTAGTGGTAACAGTTTCGCGCGGGTTGTCTGAAACGGACAATTCCTTAAAAGAACTCCATGAGCTAAGGCAAACCTAAATTAAACATTTTCAATGTGCGTATCGTTATCTTCGCGTAATTTCTGGTTAGAAATAATGCGCCTTATTATTGGTATTATTGGTATACAGCAAAAAAACACAACAGACGCAGTTTGCTGTTTACTCAATTTTACGGATCATATATTAAATAATTTATACCTGCTCCGTAAATTGTGCGCGGTGGTGATTGTAAATAAGGGCGTGCCGCCGTAAATCAGGATACCGCTGACTGGTGAGGATATGGTGAGGATGGTGAGTACGTAAACAAGAGAAGGACGGCTGAAACATGAAACGGCGCAATGAGTCGCGTCATGCCTTTGAATGAAATGCGTTCTTACCGTTTTATTTTTGTCGATTTCTTGCGATGCGCTTCGCGATCCTCCCTCGACCTTGGTCCTTTAATGACTAGATCTGGTCGTATTCCGAATTAGGTGCTGTTTTTATTGACATTTGTCGATCATTTGAATGACTTTATTTCGGAAAGGGCTTAAATATCCAAAATCAAGTACCTATTGATAAAAACTTGAAAACCAAATAAGCGCAAAAAGCACTGCAAAAAAAAGATAGTAAAAATCATAAATTTTAATGGTATTGCCAGAGGCACAACAATATACAGGGTGTCCCAAAATTCATAGTAAATATTTTTACCACGTATTTTCGGGGTCAAAATAATACTTTTTTTTCCTATAAACATGGGTCCGAAATTGTAGTCTTTTCGAGTTACAGTGTTGCAAAGTTTCCGAAATACAAATTGAAAAATTGTCATAACTCCCTCATGAATTGTTTTAAATGCTCGTAAATAGGTACTTTGATTAAATTGTAGGCGCTCTTGCCGATTTTTGGCTGTGAAGATGCTGTATGCAAAAATTTGAGGGGGGTTTTGGGGGTTTTTCTTGATTTTTCTCACTTTTTTTGGCCAAATTATGTGAAAACATGCTTTCGGATTCATTGAACCCAAAAACGATTAGCATTACTCAAAAGGTCGTAAAAAAATATGCATTTTTAGTCCTTACAAGTTTTTCCAATTCGTAAACCATTTCCGAGAAAATCGTCCCTGAAGTTGGAGAAGTCGGCCAAGAATTGACAAAATCAAATAAAAGGCGATTATTATCGGTCGACTTCTCCAATTTCAGGGACGATTTTCTCGGAAATGGTTTGGGAAATGGAAAAAACGTTTCTGCGTTACGACCTTTGACCTTTTTCAACTGAATTTTGCAATGTAAATGTATAGTGGCAAATCCTGCAATCTGGCAACGTAATATTTTGTCCATTTGGACCCACACAAAAAGGTCAAAACCGAGAGAATAATTGATGATTCCTCAGGCAATAGTCCGATATTTTTCATGGGTTTAAATGGACTAAATGCAACATCGTCAGATCAAACGCTTCGCCATTGTTGGTGCGGACTTAAAAGTTTGTCCATCCTCATAAATTGAATTTTGTATTTCTCAATATTTATCCACCTTCATTATTCCTTTGCTTTTACACACTCTTTTAAAAAAGCGTTTATAAATCGTCAAAAGCAGTTGAACGTGCTGCGAGTACAAAGTAATTATTATAAAAATTAATTGCAAGTAAGAATCTATTAATACGTGACCCCTACAATACGCTGATGTAAACTCTTGCCCTTGTTATCTCGATTTTTATCGACTAAATTCGTGAAATAGTTATTGATTCTGAATTACTTATTGATAAAACCTTCGTACTCATGCAGCCGAAGAAATCGATGAAGCCAATTTTTTGCGAAAACTGAAGCGTGAAATTCGAGACAAAAGAGATGAAGCTGTGAAAAGAGTGAAGGGGAACAAAGAAAACCGAAGGGGGGGGGGGACAGAAGAAATTTCTACGAAAAATAGTGTCTAAATTGAGGAAACTGAAACCGCACAGATCCAAACGGTCATTTATTATTGTTGTTCCTCAGATAAGTACCCGTTGAGCACGTTTTCTTGAAATATATTCTTCGTTAAACACTTAAACACGTTTCCATCCATACATCCAAAGTATTTAAAAAGAATAAATAAAATAAAAATAATTATAACAAAAAAGGAATAAATAAATAAAAAGGGAAAGTAAAGTAAAAGAAACAAAGAAGGGATACCTCTGTATATTGATTATAATTGAGGCTGTCTCCGGAAAAAGGGCAGTGGCGTAGCGTGCAACTTGGCAACGTTGTAATTCGTCCATTTAACCCATGAAAAAGATCGAACAATCGTATGTTCGGTGAACAGCTTCGCATCCGAACTTTTACATGGGTTTAAACGGACACAGTACAACGTTGCCAATGTTGTACACTGAAGAAGGGCCCATAAAACAGCAGGTGCGATCCATAATATCCATAGTACAGCTTGTTGAATTTCATCTTTGAAAAATATACCGCACATCATAAAACGTTCGAAAATAATGGGCAGAACTTTTATTTCATAATAATAAAATACTTTTTCAGCAGTGTTTTAAACGCGCACATTAATGAGCGCCTTCATTCTCCCGCTTATGCAAATCCACCTCCGATATGTACGAATAGTTACATACTTCACGATTGATGGTCTTTAAAAATAAGTAACTATCACTACTTTGTAGCAGTGGAATTGCATACAATTAAGTACGTAGACTGAACAAAGGAGCTTGCTACCGATTGAAGTAAAAGTACAAAAATAATGTGCAGAACTTGTAATGAATTTTATAGTAATGCATACCTTTTTCAACAGTGTTTAAGGTACTCGCACAATACGCACATGAATGATGAGCGCGCCTTCATTCTCCCGTTTATGCAAATCCACCTCCGACATGCACGAGTAGTTACATACTTTCAAACCTTCAAGAACGATTGTCTTCAGAGAGATGTAACTATATTCCTACTTCGTAGCAATGGAATTGCATACACACACGTACTGTAGATAGAATAGACTGTTTTAGTAGAGCGATATATCGTATCGATTGCCGTCCGAGGGCCTCTGGTTCCAAACACTCTGGTTCAATGTAATTTCCCCATAAGCGGATTTTTGAAGGGATTCAGGTATTAAATCAACAATTAATGGCGACCTTTTTGCGATTATGAATTCTCCGTCCTCGAAAATGCTTGATTTGTCTGGTTCCACCCGTAAAACTGCCGGATCAACAAGATATTACAGATTAAACGATGCTTTGGAGGTTGGAATCACCCAAATGTTATTGTTGTTGTTTGGAATTGCGGGATTTCGGCGATTCTAACCTACAAATGCAACATTTAATCTGTAATAATTATTGATTTCGGCAGTATTAGTCAAGGAACCAGGCATAATTAAGCATTTTCAGGACATAGAATTCATAATCGCAACAAGGTCGCATTAATTGTTTGATTAATACCCAAATTTCCGTTCAAAAGTTCGCTTATGGGGAAATTACATTGAACCAGAGTTTGTTTGGAACCAGAGGCCCTCGGACGGCAATCGATACGATATATCGCTCTACTAAAACAGTCTATAAAGGAGCTTGCAATCGTTGGAATAGAAGCTCGGCTGCAGTGGTTTAAAACTGTACACGGTGTTTTTATTTAAAATCCAAACCCCATAATCCTGTTTTTGTTTTTTTGCTTATTGAGATGGAGGGTTGTGGTTTTAACTATTCTTCATAATTTTAAACAAATTTTTGTGCGTCCTTTTTTTTTTTTTTTCTTTAAGTTTTAGACTAAGCTATGTTTTTGCTTTACGATGCTTCCTCTAATGTGCACCTCCTTCTTTAATTTTAAATTTTCTCTCGGTTCAATTTACTATTCAATTAACTAGTTCGTTGTTTTTTACTTTCTCACTCTAACTAACTTAAACTTGTAATTACTGATTCACTACCTCGAATCTTAACCGCTTAGTTCTCACTTTTTCAGAAAGACAAGACAAGTTTCAAAAATTAGCTACGACCTTCGTTAAAAATTTGGCGAAGAAATTTCGGTCTAGTTTTTTACAAACAAATTTTTTGTTATGAAATAATATCAGTTTTGTTTAACCGATGACTAAAGCAAGATTTTTTTTGAACCAGCTTCATCATTATGACAGAATAAATTTTTTGAAAGCACAGCGGTGAGTTTCTATCTCTTTCTAACGCTTGCACCCGTAGAGACGCGGTTGTTGCAGTAGAAAACAACGAAACACACAGATGGTTTTTCTGAAAGAAATTCTGAAAGAAAAAAAAAACAAAACAAAACAAAACAACGAAACAAAACAAGAACCAAAAAACCTAAACCTAGTTGTTCTGAACTAAAACGTGGAAAAACCTCTCTTTGTTATAAAAAAAAAAAAAAAAAAAAAAAACTATATTTACGCAAAAAAAAGTATTGTTATTGGTTAGTGGAAGGAAAGCTGAAAATAGCAGTAATAATGAAAAAAAAAAAAGAAGTAAAAATCGAGTTATAAAGGAAATCAAGGGACCAAGTTGGCCCTTGAGGCAATCCCAGCTCCTTTCTGTCATGATTTTTTAGTTCAGGTTGATTTTGGACTTTCTGTCGAATTTGTCCTTTTCTTGCCTCAAAACCTTCCGTAAAAACGTAATTTTTGTTTTTTACCCAATACTTTTCATCAACCCGTTCATGCAAGCATTTTGGCATTTTGATTATTGGGAAAATCCAAAATTTTAATGATCTTTCATAAATACATATTTTGTCTGTTTAACTCTTTCATGCACGCATTTAGGGATTCGAGTTTTTTTTAGATTCTTTCAGACCGTTCAAAAGAGGACAATTTTCTAAGAACTTTGATGGGCCACACAACTGTTTGCAAAATGCCTATTTAAATTCCATTGAAACCCATGTTACATGAAATGGTACACAAGTGTAACACTTCCCGTAAAAGGGTTTTGATCCACTGTTTTTAAAAATTAAGACTCCCTGACGAGTAGTAGTTTGTTTTTATGTAATTCCTCTCAAACCTGTCGAGACTCTACTTATGGTGCCACCAGTAGCGTAGCCAGGCATTTTCCTAGGGGGGGGGGGGGGGGGGTCCGCGGTCCGAAAATTGTCAAGGGGGGGGCATCAAAGATACTAATTTGGTCAAATTTGTCTGAAGACGCAATAAATTACCCTTTTTTAGGGAAAAATGTGGTATCAAGGGGGGGGGGGGCAGACCCTCTGGACTCCCCCCCCCTTCTTGGCTCCGCCGCTGGGTGCCACTGAAAGACTTACATAGAATTATTATTTTTTTTTTAAAAAAAAATATGGATCGGATTTTTTTTTAATTTTTTATCAGTGAATGGCAACGTTGCCTTCCCCTCTCATCTTCACGCAGGTATTAAAGGGTGATCGGTGGTCCTCCGCGGCGCGCTTAGTTCGCGAGTCAACAGCCCCCCCCCCATTCTCGTTCTCTTAGGATAATCCTCAGACCCCTCACCACTCCCCTCGCCCTAGGACCCCCCCCCTCAGCACCTTACACTCTACTAAGTGCCCACCCCTTATCTCCCCTTGTCCCCCCTTGTCCCCCTTCGTCCAATCCAACAAATGATTATGGGTTTCAACCGATCCATTTCATAAGCCACGTTCCGCGCTCATATTATTTCGCCAGTTAGCAGTTGTCATTAGGCGCGCGACAACTGACATTCTGACATTCACATAGCTAGCCCCAGCCTCGCGTCTTTTCAAATTCAAAATTCCCGCGCTTTCTAATTGGAATCTTTGTCCCTCCTTCCCCACCACACCACATCATCGGCACCGTTTCGTCTGACTCACTCGCAAAAAATTATTCGTACTTTTCCGAAGAAAATAGGACTTGTTGTTTTTCGGACTTATTTCGGTGGATTTCAATTTGTTTGTTCATGGCTTGAAACAAGTGTTTTGCTCTTAATTGCGTTTGTCAGCCGCTCACTTTCCTTTCGTTTTATGATCCTCAAATTTTATTTTCGCGAAAATACTTCAAAATTTGTCAAAACAAAACTCATCAGCTAGCGACCTTGAAAAATTGAATAACCAAGAAAATTTTTGAGCAGTTAGAGAAAGGCTTATTGTGCTTTCGCGGTTATCAAAAACTCTGCCGCCCGTACTTAATTGTGTTTGTAAAATTGGAGTATTCGTGTATTTGCTGTTCCTTGTTATTAATTAATCTCCAGCCCTTACTCTTGAGGCTAACTTTCAAAAATAAACAGAACTCGCATAGGTACCTTTTCTTGTACCAATGATTTCCTTATTTATTTTCTCAAATGGCTTTCACTTCTTATATTCTATAAAGATTAATTTTGTGAATCCTTACAAATAATTGATGAGAAAACAATTGAAACGGATTTAGAACAATTTATTGATCTGATTATAGCGCAGGAACAAATAAAATTATTATACCCTTGGGTCAGTCCATGCCAAATCAGACCAGCAAAAAATTCGACCCCCTCCGATTTGCATGAAATTTGGTACACTATTTGGAAATATGCCGCAAACTATCCATCATATCATTATATAAGCTAACACAGGTTAAAACAGGCTTTTGTGTACCCAGCACCGACATTATATCGAGAGGGTTGAAAAGGTTACAGAGTTCTAGCATGAAAATATTACAATTTTTTTTTTTTTTTTTTTTTTTTTTTTTTTTTTTTTTTTTTTTAACAAATAACCTTTCTGATGGGTTGTATTGTTGTTGGTGTCTGTTTATACTTCACAAAATCTTACTAGTGTCACATCCATGATTTTACTTGAATAGGTCATCTTTGTCAATAATATAATAGTCCGTTGCAAGGAACCCTATAATCCTGATATTCCTTACAAACAAGCCAGTCCGCTTCAGTGGCGTACCGGAAACTTTGGGGGCCCCCCGCAGACTTTCAGTCGGGGGCCTTAATTTTTACTCAGTAAATGGAGTGTCTATGGAGACCCCCTCCACCCATCTAGATGGGGCTCAGGGGTCCTCCCCTGAAATTTTATAAAAATTGAGTGCTCTCGATACAGTTTTTCAGGCAATTTTACCTTTAAAATTTCGTTTCTCTCCCAAGAAAGAAAATAGCTGATTTTTTTCTGACACTCGGATCAGATGTGCTTATGGGGCCCCTTAGGCAGGGGCGTCATTTCAAGTTCGGCTTGGGGGGGGGGGGGAGGGCAAAAAATCTTATGACCTTTTTTTTTTTTTTTTGCTCATCATTATAATTTTCGGCTTGGAGGGGGCAAAAATCGGATAACCTTTTTTTTTTCTTTTTGGTTCATCATTATAATTTTCGGCTTGAAGGGGGCAAAAAAAGTCGGAAAATCATAAACCCTTTTTTTTTTTATGCTCATCAATATAATTTTAGAGCCAAAGAGCCGTCTTTTGCGGGCAATAATCGGATGACCTTTTTTTTTTTTTGCTCATCAATATAATTCGTGCCAGTTTTTAAGCCTGACTTCAAATTCTTGGGGGGCAATTGCCCCCCAGCCCCCCTAAATGACGCCCATGCCCTTAGGTCGGAGGCCCCGGGGCCCCCCGCGCCGTGGAGGCAGCGGGGGCCTCCGGTACGCCACTGGACTCCACTTGATAGTTCTCGAGACGTTTTGAAATATTCAAGCTTGGTTCCTCCCCGCATCAAAGCTTTTCAACGTATCGCGATAATGGAAAGAGGGCCAGAGGGGAGGGGGGGAGGGATAATAACAATTTATGATAAACATATGATTACATAAACGAGCTAGTTGAAAATGAGTCAACATTGATGCAGTGGTGACTTGTGCAATTTGGCATCAATGATTTTCCTCCATTTGATTCTGTGTAAAACAATATCGATTTGTTTATAAAATGGAGCGTTGGCTTTCCATTGAGGAACGCTTTAACATCAAAAGGTTGAAATCGCAAAAGTAAGTTTTGTTTTGCTTTGAAGGAATGAAAATAGAGAATTCACGAAAGATTATATCGATGAGCTGCGCCTACATTTCTGAAACAAATTCTGTAGGGAGGAAGGAAACACAGCGCCAAATTGAAGCCATTGCGACCTTAGCTGATAGGTGAATATTTCAAAGGTGTGAGGGTGCGTTCAAGCACCGGAGACAGTCAAGTAAGCGCAAGTAAGTTTTGTTTTAATTCGGAGGAATGAAAATAGAAAATTCACCAAAGATTATGTATTGGTGACCTGCGCCTACATTTCTGAAACAAACTCTGTAGGAAGGAAGGAAACACACAGCGCCAAATTGAAACCATTGCGACCTTAGCTGATAGGTGAATATATCAAAGGTGTGAGGGTGCGTTCAAGCGCCGGAGACCAAGTAAGCGCAAGTAAGTTTTGTTTTAATTCGGAGGAATGAAAATAGAAAATTCACCAAAGATTATGTATTGGTGACCTGCGCTTACATTTCTGAAACAAACGCTGTCGGAAGGAAGGAAACACACAGCGCCAAATTGAAACCATTGCGACCTTAGCTCATGGGTGAATATTTCAAAGGTGTTAAGGTGTTCATTTTATGTATTACTGTTCAAGCAGCGCTGAAGATAGTCCGAGATAGCGCGGATGGTCCTCCGAGCTCTATATTTAATATCAACGCCGTAATTATACTCGTAAAGCCGGCCATATTAGATAATGTTTATAACACGCGGCGAGGTGCAGCAGAGACGGTGGCACGGAGAAGCAGTACGGCAGTTAGTACGGTAGTTGAATGGAAAGTGTCTCTTGCCGCGCTGAACTTGACACAGTTAAAATCACCGCATCATGGTCACTTGGTCATTCTAGTAATAGTATTGAGAACCTATCCCACGCACTCTCGCACTCGCACTGCTCATGCGCAGTAAGCTAAAGTTTGCTAAGTACTCATTGTCAGGTGCGTTTACATGCGATCCCGTCCACGCATTGCTGACTAAGTATGCGTGTCTCGGGAATTTTTCTGTATTTTTATTGTTTATTTTTATTTGCTTTTGTTTTTCTTCCTCTTCTTTCCTCATCCTCACGGTAAAGAAATAATAAGTTATGATATTTTGATGCTATAATAGATGAGAAATATAAAATGTTTTTTCGCTCATACTATATGATTCCAAGAGCCCGTATAGTCGCTTTTAAACTTAAACACGAGGAATAACTGAAACAAACACAGCTCCTTAATTTGAGGACACCTTATATACACATAATAATAATAGGGCAGTTGAAAGGGTCTGAATTTTGATTATTTTTTTTGGTGATAAAATGAAAATACACTATGAGCTGAAAACAAGGATGTCTTCGGATTCTAACTAGGTTTCATTGTTCCGGAGATGCGATTTTGGCCCCATATACATGTATTGTTTTAACCCTTTCATACCTGAAATTATTTTTGTTCAGAAACAGATTTTTGACCAACATGGTTGATCTTAGCGCTGTCTCCTCGTCTAAATTGATGTGCATATTGTATTTTTCTGTTTTCCACAAGATTACATGTTATTTAAAGGTCCATTGGAATGGACTTCAGGTTTGAAAGGGTTAAATGCGGGATGGGAATTCCGTGTTGTGACGTCACTATGCTCACGATTTTTGGCAACTCTACGCGAGTGTATTTTGGAAACTTAAGAAAAAATCATAGGCACCATTGTTTCCAGCTCATCATTGTACCCTTGTATCTGCTCCATTGTATATTTTCCCTCCCCCCCCCCAAAAAGTTGATTGGGTCTGAGTTTGAGCTCCCAAAGCTCTCTGCTCTCCCACAGACCGCCCCGATGCATCCCATAAATAATAGCTTCGCAGCGAAATCAACATGGCACGCTATGGTCAAGATCGAAAAAAGGAGCCAAACATTTTCAATATTTTAAGCTTACTTCAAAACTTACCAGTGACATTTCTTGGTTTAAAATGTAAATTACTTGTTGAAAGTTTCCTCTGTGATTAAAATTTGGTTTGAAAGTTAATAAATGATGAATTGATGAGACCCATGAGTGTTACGTAATTTAAAAGGGAGATGATTCCTGAGTTACATTACGAATGCGTTACAAGGAGAGGGCCGGGGGGGATGGGCATAAAAAACTGGAAACATTGTGTTACGTGTAATTTATGGCTCCTCGATCATATCAGATGTAGGCATTTTCCTTCTCCCTCGAAAATTAGCCACCTCGATGATTTCAAAAATTCATAGGCAAGGATATTGACCTGGCAGGAAGATGATTATGTTGCGTGATCATATTCGACATTTCAATAAAAAAGTATGCGTATAATTTTATAAAACGCCGGTCACCGTCAATAGCTTAAAAAAAAAATGAAAAAATGATAGATGAATAAATAAAAAATAATACGAAAGAAAGAATGAAGATGCTCTGTTTTAAGCATCGTTAAAACGGTGTCGTTTTGGTAGACGCGCGGTCTATCTTAAATATTGAATACAGACGAAAGAGGCCGCACAAAATTGGATGAATAAGAAAACGATATAGAGGAGGATGAAAAAAAAAAGAAAATGCGAAAAGCAGGCAAAAAAAAAAAAATTGAATGTGAATGATTAATCGTCAGATTTGTGAAGCCAAAATAACGAGCTATGATCTCATGTCTAATGTGATTGGTCGCGCGACCGGTCATCCATCAAAAATCTGTGTAAAAAGCGTGTCTCTCCGAAAGAAACGCGTGTGGTGTGAGACTGTGAGTATGTGTGACCTTGACAAGTTTGACAGCTCTACCTCGTATAATATGAGACGAGGAGCTCTCCAAGCGAGACACAGGTCTCATATAGGAGACTCTCCGCTATAACGCGCACAGGAGTAACAATTTACTGATATTCTTCCTCTCAAAAAGGAATAAACTTAAATTTATGGTTATTTTATCTATTTCAATAGTCTGAAGGTATGAAAAAAAAAGTGTGCCAAAAGAATTAATTTCCTTTTTACTATCTAACACATTTACAATTATAATCTTTTACAAATGTCAACACTCCATATTTTAAGGTAGAGGTCGTTTCAGAAGTGTAGGCGCACCCAGACCGAAAATCTTTGGAATTTTCCGACGTTATTTTTCAGATAACATAATGAAAATGAATTTAAATGAGTTTGAAAGTTGACTTTTTGTTGAAGAACGCTTTAAAATCAAAACGTCAAAGTCGAAGGTAAGTTTTGTATTGCATGAAAATCAGTGCCGTAGCGTGCAGTTTGGTAACGTTGTACTTTGTCCACTTCGGTCCATGTAAAAGGTCGAATGCGTAGGTGTTCACCAAACACCCGATAGTTCCATCTTTTTCGTGGGTTCAAATGGACGAACTGCAACGTTACCAAATTTGCACGATATACTACTGGTGAAAATGGAAAATTCACCAAACCTAATTCTAGCACGATAATTATTACACGATATTACCAAAATCCTTGTATGCACGTGTTTCGATGCACTTATAGCCACGTTCCACGTTCCACCTCTTATAATCTTAATGTCAAAATCTCAATTTTCTCAAAAATGTCAATAAGACTCCTTGATGTTGATGCACTATATCTGCAGCCTGCAAGTTTTTTATATTCTCATCTTTCACTTAAAAGCCTGTGAGTTCAAGTCAGTTGAGCAAAATAGAACTTGAGCAAACAGTTTGTATTTCAAGTGCATGGCTGTCCATTTCTATCATTATTATTTTTTATGGAGATGTGATGTAATCAATGTGTACCTCTAAACATGCGAGTGATGGACAAGCTCAAGAGTATAGCAGCTTGATTGCTCTCTGATACCGGTTTGATGTAAGAATGTCAATTGCGAAGAATATACTCCGGTTCTCTTCAACTAATGGGTCAGTTGCAAACTTTTGCTGCAACGTTATGTAGGGTTGATTTTTATGTAAAATCACTTGTAAATAACATATGAGGGCAATTATAATAGGAAGTTCCAAAAACCACAAACTCAATAAATGCGTTTAACCCTTTCACGCGGGAAGTGATACACATATGTACTATCGACGAATTAAAGATTGTCGCGAGATTTTCACTCATCATTTATGAGTGTGAGTGGGGGACTGATCTGCAACGGCTTTCCCGCCCCATCCCCACTGGACTCCCACCTACATAATGTGAGGAGTATGATGAAGATTGGCCGAACCAGAACCTTGGAGGCGAAACTTAGCTCCTGAAAATCTCGCGACAATCTTTCATTCGTCGATAATACCATTTTATGTAACATGGGATTCAATGGAATTTAAATGGAGATTTTTCAAAAAGTTGTGTGACCCGTCAAAGGTCTTAGAAAATTGTCCTCTTTCTGAACAGTCTAAAAAGTCTGAAAAAGACTCAAATCGCAATATGCGTTCGTGAAAGGGTTAACCTTCATGTAATTCACCCCAGGCTAGTTTTTTGAAGATCTAAAGCTAAAATTCAACAATTCAAGTTTTCATGTATTTGTTGATGCGGGTATTCAGAAGCTTTCTACTTTCATAAAAATGTTCCGCATGTACAGACAAGGAAGTATAATAATATGGGGTGAAAATTCACCCCCCTCCCCCCCCCCTTCGACGTCAACACATTTTCCTGCAGTTTGGAGGGGAGAGGTTTTTCTTCGGTGATCTTATGCAGCTTATTTTTTGTAGTTTTAGAATATGCACCTTTTTTTTGGGGGATTATCTCACGTATAAATTTCAAAATATAAAGCATTCAAAAAAACGTTTGTTACAGATTTTTGGAATAATTCCACCTGGTCATTTTTTGAATATTTCCTCCCCAAGCAATCAAAATTGAAACAGATTGGGAAAAAATGGACATACTATTATTTCTCAGAAAATACTGGACAAGATGGTTTTTACAGATTTGAAAAATATTAAAAAATAAGCCATCAGCAATATTTTTAATTTGGGGTGAAAATTCACCCCCTCCTCTAGTTATCTGAAGGCGTGAAATACCTTTGGCACACACATGTTGACAAAATTCAAAGCTGGCGGTCGAATGAACGTGTCACAGAGGTACCGTTCTAGAATTCATCCCTTTATTGTCTCGATGCAGAAAAGATTATGAATAGCAGCATTTTCCAATGTACATAGATATACAGTATCACAGGATAATGTAATCTTTTTTGCACGGATGCAGTAAATGGTTGAATTCTAGAACGCTACCAAAAGGGGAAGGAATCCCGTATATAATCGTATATCATTCTCTATATGATGAATCACTTTTCTCAGCATATAGAAAGTTGCGAATATATGGGACAATGGGACTCCCAAATTGTGACCAGTTCATTCGTCTAACATCCTCCTCTGTGCGCCACTCCACCCATGGAAAAAAGATGATCCATATCTCTCTCTCTCGCGAATCTCCGAGAGAGAAGTATGAGTGTTGAAGATTTTTGAACTCACGCGCGCAAAATCTGCGAGTCCGGGAGAATAATTTCAAATAACGTGCTGTGTTAGTTGCTCTTGCTACATTATCTAGTCGATTCGCGCTCGCAGCGTACCAGGAATTCTAGAACTGCCTTCATGTACAGTATGACCCAAAAGTCCACGACTTCACACTATGAGCCAGTTGCATGATTATGATGACTCCGCACTTATGATGTTTGATTCTTATGTCAAATATGCCGAGAAAATGGGGCTGTTGCACACTTTTGCTATAAGCGATTTAATAGTCGACATTGGTGTAAAAACCTCCAAAACTAACGATTGCAGCACTAAAAACTTCCGAAATCTACTCCTAAACTCAACAAACGCTTTTTTTTTTTTTTTTTTTTTTTTTTTTGCGCGAGCGTAAATGGTGTTTATTATTTATTGTTTGCTTGTTTAATGGCTTATACTCCATTTGAGGAGCCTACAGCCAACTATAGACATAAATGTAGTGAATCAAGGGACTGAGTTACATTCATGTCCTTCCGAGGCGACACGATTACTTAAAGTCCATCAAATCTTGTCGCCTCGGTCGGGATTCGAACCCGGAACCCGGGACATCTGGGTTAGTGGCCAGTTGCGCTGACCACTAGACCACAACCTACGAAATTAAAGGTGAGATTTGGAGAATTTGCTTTCAAGAAGTAAATGTGTATGTCATTTATACTTATTTTGTCGCCAGGGGCGTCATTTCAAGTTCGGCTTGGGGGGGGGGGGGGGCAAAAAATCTTATGACTTTTTTTTTTTTTCTTGCTCATCAATATAATTCGTGCCAGTTTTTGAGCCTGACTTCAAATCCTTGGGGGGGGCAATTGCCCCCCCCCCCAGCCCCCCTAAATGACGCCCATGTTTGTCGCTAGGAGCACGGTGATAACAACAGAAAAGTTCCACGTTGCGTAGTAAACGAGGAAAGACGGCACTTGATTTCATGTTCTGTTCTTTTGTTTGGGGTAGCAAAACTTATAAGCAGTGCAAACATACACGGGTGGTCTATCTGAACTTTGAGTTTAGCTTTCTCTGCGAGGAGTGAAACTTGGACTTTATAAATGGTCTCGTCGTTATTTTCGCAGCATTTCACATCAGAATTGATAGGCCAATTGTCTATAGCAAAACCTTGCAATAAGAGCTCCATTTCAGAGTTCTTTGCGACTAGAGAAGGTTCTAGATTTTCACCAGATGACCCACATCTCCAGACCATCATGATTATGTTCATTACATTGTTCGTGTTATTTAGATGAAGTGAAATTGAACGTTTATCGCCACTAAGAATCATAGCTGTAGCCAGAAATTTTTCTTTCTCTGGCTTCGCCCATTTGACAGCATATGTTAGAAAAGAAAAGAAACAATAAGGGCTTGAATCACGTGACAGTCCCTCTTTCCATCCTTGTCTAACACATGCGTTTAAACCGACAAAGAGAGAGAAACACTATTTATTGGCCACGGCTATGCTCAGAGTGTTATCAAACCCCATAAACCTATTCGTAATATGAATGGACGGAGGCAAAATTGAATAAGTGAACACTCCTAACAGTCCTAACGAGTCATGTACATATGTATGTACTACAGTGTATACCAATTAAACACTCGCGAGATGTTTATCATTTATATGAAAAATTAACGGAAAATGATGTAACACAAAGCTCAGTGCTACCTTTTAACAAATTCACGTACTGCCGCTAATTAAGAGTGTTAATTATTTCACTTTAACAGTGGCACTCGTACTCAACTCATACACTATGGTCTGAGATCGAAATTCAGTTTCCAAAATTCGGCGGAAAAAACAAGTAATCAAAAATCATAATTTTAAACATTTTAAGCTCAATTTAAAACTTCTCAAAGACATTTCTGGGGTATAGAATTACTTGTCAAAAGTGTTCGATTGCTGTCATTAACTTGTGTCTTAAAAGTTTATAAATGATAAATTTGAAGAGAGACTTACTTGCTGATTTTTGGCCACTTTTCGCAGGTCTTAGGCCACGGTGCTTCGCTTCACGTACGAAGGTTCAAAGCGGTTTGATCAAACATCCTTACTCACTTACTCTTACTACAATCAGTGGTGGCTCGTGCGATCTTGCAACATAGCCGTTAGCCAGAAATTCCTCCCTCTCTCTCTCCCTCCATCCCTCCCTCCCCCTCCCTCCCCCTCCCTCCCCCTCCCTCCCCCTCCCTCCCCCTCCCTACCCCCCCCTTCCTCCCCCTCCCCCCCCTCCCCCTCCCTCCCTCCCTATGGTTTGCTATGGTTGTCAACAAAATTTTGATGGTCGGCCAGCAGAATTCTACTGGCGGTACAGCAAAAACATTGAGAAATGGAACATTGACCGATCAACAAACTGAGGGGCCAACAAAATTTTACGTATTTTGTACATTTAAAAACCGTTGAAAAAGGTCGAAATGGTGCACAGTGCTCTACCTCGAATCGATATTTTCTTGGTTTGAAAGGACGTATAATTAAATGCAGCGTTGCCAGATTGCAAGCAAAGCCACTTACCTTACTTAACATTGAAAAAATAAAGAAAATTTAAAAAAGATCTTACTATAAACATGTTACTATATCTATATGTTCTACTATGATGGAACCAATTATGTTGAAAGCAAGAACGAATCAAGAGATTCATCTTTCTTTTTTTTTCTCCCCTTTGAATGTATGTGTTAGAGAAGGACAAAAATTGGGGGGGGGTCACGTGATCCCTCTTTCTTCCCCGTCTTTTTCCAACTCATACGTTCAAATGGGCATAGAGAGAGAAATGTGAATTCCTGAATCAACTTCTAATTCATGTCAAATAGCTATGCAATTTTCTTTAACCACAGTATATACATGAATAATTACACGGATTGTTGCTGGAGGGGGGGGGGAGACAAGGTTGCCTTTTTACTGCTCATGATCAATCGATTTTTTGTTTCTCTCCCATTTGAAGCTATACGAAAGTATCGATTCTGCCGAGTTTAAATTGAAACAATCAAGAGTCGTTTCTTTTCCATAGGTTTTTATGGAAAGGATTTCGATGGATCGCAACACATTGGACACCTTGAAGCTTCGCATGTGAGTACCTACCGCGTTTATTCAGAATTCAAAACTTCCCCTTTATTTTTAAATGTACCGGCACAATTTGCATATAGTGTAAGCGAATTATGGAACATACTGTGCACCCATCTAGAGTTTATTAGCATTGAGGTACTGTCGTTGACTTTAAAATTCTTCTCGAAGGAATTATGTTTTACGTTTTCTTCTTTTTTCTCTAATGCTTATTGGCGCACGTACCAGAATGTTCCGCGACAAAGTTTGCTGGCCTATTTTTCCCCACCTTCATTTCAAAAGTGAGTAACTTCTGTTCAGAACATCTTGTTCAATTGTGTCAAATGATTGACAATCTGAATAGTCAATTCAGAATGTACAGTTTTTTTCTGCTAGTATTCGCTTTCATGAACAATAAACTTCAAAAGAAAGTCCTCTCATTGACATTGTTCTTATAAAATTTTTCTTTTATTTTCCTTCGTTTTAAATTTTTTGAGGCACAATGTCAAAAGTGGCAATACTGTGAGACTCTGAAATACCTGAAAACCTAAAAGTTTCTCAAATTGGTCGAGAAATGAAAAAATGAAAATTTCTATCTGGATACTTTCTTTTGAAATCCATAGTACCCACGTTCCTTTTCTCCTCTTTCCCCTCATCGATTTCTTTGCTTTGATCCTTCAATGTTTTCGAGTCCGTTCACGCCTTTGTGAAAGCTTAAAATCCATTGGGGGATACAAGGTGGTGGCGAAGGGGGCGATTGCCCCCCCCGTTTGGCCAAAAAAGTGCGAAAAGAGGGGGGTTGAAGGGGGAAAGCAAGAGTGAAAGAAGAAAAAGGGGTCGCTAAGGGGCAAAAATCCCAAGTTCGCCCTCCGTTCATCCAAAAGTGCGAAAAGAGGGGGGAGGAAGGGGGAAAGCAAGACTGAGAAAAGAAAAAGGGGTTCACTGAGGGGCAAAAATCCCATGTTCGCCCCCTCCGTTCGTGAGGGCTGGATCCGCGACTGCTAAAATCAGCAACCAATCCCTGGTAAAAATGATGACTATACGACTATTCCAAAAACGACTATAAACATAGTTGCCGACTATAATCTATAGTTGGCCAACTATAATCCATAGTTGGCCAACTACGTTTATGGTCGTTTTTGGAACGGTTATAGTCGTCATTTTTACCAGGGATCAGAGTTCGTTGATCCTGCGTCTGCACCCCCTTTATAATTATCCATCTAGGGACTCTAATGCACTCATCAATGGATTTAGAAAGTTTGTTTTCTGAGCAGGGAGGGGGGGGGGTCCTCCAGTGGATACGGCTTTGTAATTTAAAAAGTCACAGGATGAAGCAGTTTTGGACTAATTCCTGTTTTTAAAAAAAAAAAAAAAAAAAAAAAATCGATTTCTATGAGGATTCGGGGAAAGGTAGAGGCTACAAGGGCACGTGCCACAATGTTCCTGCCCCCCCCCCCCCCCTCAGTTCTTGAGGACTGTGGAGCGTGGAATTGTTTGACTTTGACTTCATCTTTTAAAAACTCATTATATGGTATGCAGTGACTAGCAGCACGGACAGCACGGCCGATGAGAAGATTTAGCGCAAACCATGCACCGGCCAGTTGTCATCAACAGGTCTAAGTTGATAAACACGTACCTCATTACGATTATATTATTAAAAAAAAAAAAAAAAAAAAAAAAAAAAAAAAAAAAAAAAATGACCTGCTCATTAAGGAGCAGTAAGACCGGCAGAATCTGCTTCTATTGATTCAAATGAGAAAATTCTTAAAACCATAAGGGGGAAAAAAACTCACCATCTGCATAGCTGATTTAGGAGTCTCTGCTATAAAAAATGGTAAAATGTATCAGAAAGTTACCTTAATTTACCACAAGGTACGTTGCATTTACCGTATTAGAGTAAAATTTACCAAACTTGCTAGCAGACGCCAAAATCAGCTATTCAGATGGTAAATTCTACCAGTCTATTTTTTCCGTGCATGCACAAGCTGTATAACGGGCAGACCCCGTCGTTTATCGAAATAGGACATGTCTTTCAACTTGAACTTGGTAAGGACTTCTGTGAGTTCTGGCACATACTGTATATATTATTATATAGTGGCAGTATAGGTAAATGCCATACTCCTCTAATTGAATTTAAATGGAAATGACAAATGAGCTTCATCGCGAAAAATCACCAACCGGAGAAAACGACAAATTTTCTGTTACATTTTCATTTTCTCTTCTCCTTCGGATGACACTAAACTTGCTTGAAATGACTCATGCTTAGCCAGGCAATGGGTGAAGGAAGAAGAGCTTGTCGATACTCATTAGAGTCGATGCCGCTGACTTTATGAATGGACGATGGACGTAACCGATATTTATGTAAATACGCGTAACAAAACAGCTTGTTACGCACGCCGCTGCGCCGCACAGTGGAGCGATTCAATGGGAGGGGTCAGACATGGACAATTTTACTAAAACTGATAATTTGAATGTTTTTACCGTCAAAAATCAAACTATATAGGGTGATTTTGGTAGACAATTTTACATTAAAACCAATTAAATCACTTTCAAAATTTTATGTAGCGTATTGAAAAAGATATACACATTTAAAGTGAACACACTATGTCCGGCCTTTTCCATTGACTCGCTCCTCTGTGCGCCGGTCGCCGCGCTCGGTACATTCTAGAAGTTCTTCTGGCGCGCGACTATAAACCATAAAGACGGTCGCGCGTTTGACCTGTCTCTGTGCCAAACTACGTAAGCGTGGGGGCCTTGATAAAAAGTTTACGTCTTTCTTTTTTCTTCGGTTTTGGCGCGCGCAATTTAACAACCGACTCCTGTTCTAGTTAATCGTTTTGATCGTCCCGCGATTTGCGACAACGTTCGATTTTATCGATTTATTTGAATTGAGGAGATTTTTGGAAGAAGGGACGATGAAGGAATCAGTGGCGTAGCGTGCAATTTAGCAACGTTGCAATTTGTCCATTCAAACCCATGAAAAAGGTCGAACTGTTGGGTGTTTGGAGAACACCTTTACATTCGAACTTTTACATGGGGTTAAATGGAAACAGTACAATTTTGCCACATTGCACGCTACTACATGCATGGTTGATGGAGTTTATCAAAACGTAGCCAAAATTCAAGAATAAGCGAACTTCTCATCAAGTTATAGAATTTATAGACTTTCTTTAAAAATTTCATCTCAGAGAACACATCTAACAAGGAATTAAACCTAGAAATATATCATAAAAAAATGCAACGTTGTCAGATTTAACGATAAGCAAGCAGAAATCTTTCCATAAGATATACATAGATATTTTTGAACGAAAATTTTGGCATCTACATAGCTTTAGAAAAGCGTTATTTACAATTTCAATTTGCAATAATTAGTTCTTTCTTCGCCTAAAAACTGATTTATGGTGAGTATGTATGTACCCGTATATTCTTGGACTTTTGGACTTAGCCTATACAGTGGCTACCGCATAGTGATGGCTTGGGTGTGCCTTACCTGATTTCCAGAAATAACAGGTCTCCTCATTATAGCTAGTGCGGTTGGCAGAATTTCTCCCATAAATCACTATAAAACCTGTTAATTGACAAATATAGCCAGCAGACCTGATGTCATTTTTGAAAATGGTATATACTTATTTTCCAATCCAGCTTGCTTTCATAGATCGTTCACGGGTCCAAATGACATCAATCTGATATTCAAAGCTCCAAGTCAAATATTATTCAGCTTGAAAAATTATTCCACTAAAAACTTATTCAGCTTCTGGAAATTACAGCGATTGCGTGTGAAGAAAGAGGAAGCAAAGCAGCACGGACGAACACCACACTTCTTTAAAAAATTCCACTGTATCATAATTCTATACCCTTAGAATACTAGACGTGAGAGACACGTTGAAATGGCTTGGCTGATAAATAGTAATTATTGTTTGTACCTATGTATGTAAAGGTGTAATGAGTAAGCATCCATTCTTTGGAAAATTTTGGATGATGTAGATCATGGAAAGCGGGAATTTTTCCGATATTTTGCTAGCAATCTGTCGATACCAAAAAAAAAAAAGACGCAAATGATCCGGTTTTTCGATTTGAATAATTGAATATAGCTGTAAAAATACTTCCACTCCAAAAAAATATATTTTGGTCACTTTTTGCCTTTGAAACCTCTTACCGTTTTTACTGTTACCATGATTTTGATTTTAAGTGACTTTTGTGGTCAAAGCAAATACAAATCGAATCTGTCAGACCTCCCATTCTTTCTATCTACATTACTTTATTGCTTCTTCCTTCCTCTCTTCCTTCTTCTCCTTCGCTCCTTCGCTCCTCTCTTCCCCCCTCTCCTTCTTTATTTATCTGACCCCCTCTCTCTCCCACTCTCAAACTTTGCTTTCCGTTAATTCTTTTTCTTTATTCAATAAAATCGAATCATAATCATCATCTCTCTCTCTCTCTCTCTCTCTCTCTCTCTCTCTCTCTCCTCTCTCTCTCTCTCTATCTCTCTTTGTTTACTTAGTGTTAGGTTAAGTGTAAGAGAGGGCCTGGAGCCCTAATTTTGCCTACTGCTTTGTGAACTCTTTATTTATCTATTTATTTATTTATTTATTTATTTCTCTCTTGTGGTCTAATTTTGTTTCTAAAGTGTTTCTGTCTTTGTTTCTTTTTGTGCGTTTGTAAATCTATGTTTATCTTTAACAAAAAAAAAATCGATTCATCATCTCTCTCTCTCTCTCTCTCTCTCTCTCTCTCTCTCTCTCTCTCTCCCTCTCTCTCTCTCTTTCTCTCTCTCTCTCCCTCCCTCCCCCTCTCTCTCTCTCTCTCTCTCTCTCTCTCTCTCTCTCTCTCTCTCTCTCTCTCTCTCTCTCTCTCTCTCTCTCTCTCTCTCTCTCTCGAACCTTTCTCCTCCGAATTTTGGCGCCCCCCCTAAATACATACACCCCCACCCGGCCACCTCCCGCCTGCTGTTGTGGAAACTTTGGTGGTTGTATGTGTACTATCGATGAATTAAAGATTGTCGCGAGATTTTCACGAGTTTAGTTTCGCCTTCAAGGTTCCGGTTCGGCTACTCTTCATACTTCTCACTCCTTGCAAGCGAAAGGCCACTGCGAGCGTGGCGGAAAAGCTGTTACAGATCAGTCCCACACTCACACGAGTCCATAACTGAAAGTGAGTGAAAATTTCGCGACAATCTTTAATTCGTCGATAGTACGTATAGGTACGCGAATGGCACTATCTTGGTATTATATAGCAAGTTTTTAGCAAACCATGTTTTTCAGACTTCAAATATTTTCATTCAACGATCCGAACTTTTACCCCACTCATCAGTCGGAACAGTACAGAGTTCCGCTCGTGTCCTCGAGATTTCTGTGCGGGTTTTTCTCAAGTAGTCAATCACCAGATTTTTCATTGATGAGGTGACTCTATGGTTGCGCAACCTTACCTCCAGAGGGAACAAACCAGAGCTATACGTATACCTATATGTATAAACTCACGCCACTATTTTCTCCTTTAGTTGTAATCCTCGGAGATCGACACTCTATAAATAATCTTTCCACCATTATTAGTGATACCGCGAATTACCGATTCATTGCTGGTAAGCGCAACATATTGCAATAGAATCACCTCATTTGTTTTGAGTCTGCGAGTGTCATAATATGGTGCGATAAATCGCGCGATCTGTGACAATATAGGTCATGATTTAACTTCGTGCAATCTATCGCTGATGGTTCCTAAACAGTGGCGTAGCGTGCAATTTGGCAACGTTGCAGTTCATCCATTTAAACCCATAAAAAAGATCGAGATATTGGGTGTTCGTTGAAAATTTCTGCATTCGACCCTTCACATGGGTTCAAATGGATATAGTACAGCGTTGGCACGCTACGCCACTGTTCCTAATGATTCTGAAGCCCATTTCATCTGAAGGTGAAATTTTCAGGCATTGAAATTGTATCCTCGAATCTTCGAATCGGTTCATACGTAGATGTGTCCATGGTAGCAGCCGCCACACGTGGGTATCTGATAAAAGGCAAGGCTACAGCCCCCCCCCCCGCTCTCCCTCCTTCCGAAATTTCAGAAAAACGATGGAAAATACCCCGACAAAAATTCTAGATCTGCAGCCTCCCCTCTCGAAAAAAAAAAAAAAAAAAAAAAAAAAAATGCTGCATGGCAAACGGCCATTGGTTTTGTCGATGCTTTTGACGTCGGAGAAGCAAAATACCAATTGATTTCTCTTATTTGGATAGAATAGGCTAACCTAGTGGTGTCGCATGTACCGTGCAATCTGCGACAGCACTGCATTACATTCATTTAAAGCCAGGCAAATTCTTGATTCGTGGGAGTGCATTCGATGAACTAAATGCAATAGCAATGCGTTGTCAGATTTTAGTTTGAAACCCGTATGTTTCGCATTGAGTCTTATCAGAATCATACAGCCTAAAGCTGTGGATCACTGTGTGGAAATCTATGTGGAACACTATGATTAACCCTCATTTTCTCAAGCTCTTTTTTGTAATGTAGTTTCTCAACTGGGGCTCTTTTTAGACTCAAATTTTGAATTTTTTTATTTCCAACACTTTTCTCCCTTCAAAACTCATGAAATATGCTTTTCAAGTCCTCATTGTATGTGTACTTATGAAAAAATTGAAAGTTTTCATAAAAACTTCAAAATTCTAGGGTTTCTTTTTATAAATAATATAGGAATCTTTAATATGGATTTTTTTAATGCCTTCATTTTAGCCTTAGGTAAATTTTTCTGATGCATAAGCATTTATCATTCAATAATTTTTTACTTCAATTGAGCATGTGAAGGATGCTGA
Source organism: Trialeurodes vaporariorum (assembly GCA_011764245.1). Taxonomy (NCBI): domain Eukaryota; kingdom Metazoa; phylum Arthropoda; class Insecta; order Hemiptera; family Aleyrodidae; genus Trialeurodes; species Trialeurodes vaporariorum. The sequence goes on along the minus strand of VMOF01000369.1, from coordinate 40,625,032 downwards.
TCTTTGCGTTTTTCTTTTAAAACGCAGATGAATTTTAAGACGTAAATGAAAAAAACAAAAGTAACAACAACACTCATAATTTTTCTCGTGCTTTACTCGGAATTCGATCATGTTAACATTTGCACTTTCTCTCGGAAATGTGCCTGTTCCTGTAGAAATGAGTGGATTGAGGACATTTTCATGATTTGGTAAATAAATTGAGCTAACCACTGACGTAGCGGCTCGTTGACCTCAGCATTATCGATGAGACGACACAAATGAAGACGGTGGCATCGCGTGCCATCTGGCAACAATGCAACTGCTCCATTGAAACTCGTTAAATATATCGAACTTTCCTTGTGCACTGTGAACCCCCTGAATTTGATCTTTTACATGAGTTTAAATTGATAGAATACATTGTTGCCAAATTGCACGTGACGCCACTAGGAGCGGAATTCAAAACAGTCAAAATGTCACGATGAAAACTGAAAGGCACAAAGGAAGATACAATGTTAATCAAAGGAGTATAACAGTTGACAAACTTTATTATTAGTTTACTTTGTAATTTTAACTAATTTATTGTAAGGAGTTGGAGTAGTATGCACTTTTCTTACTGGACAAATTGAGTTTTATCTCATTCCTTTAAGGGGGGAGGGGTCCCCAGACTTCCGATTGGGAATTCAACAATGTTGCTCCCTCTGGAAATATTATAGCATGTGCCCATCTCACCCAATGAGTCACCACTAGCTGAGCCACCGATTATTTTACTTACAAAATAAATGCAACGACAAAAGAAATGATAAGTTTACAGAATGTTTTCTTTCCTTTCCGCTCTAATGGGGCAGTTGCAAGGGTCCGAAATGTTTTGTTTTTTATAGAGAAAACAATAATACTTGATGAGCTAAGAAAAATAGTGCCTTTGGTTTTTTCCTAAGTGTCCCGGTTTTGGAGATACACCTGTGTAAAGTTGCAAAAATCGAGCAGGTAGTGACGTCACTACGCGGAATTCCCATTTAAAACAATGTATTTTGGGCCAAAATCTCATCTCCGGAACAATGCGACTTCATTAGAAACCAAAGGCATCTTTGTTCTCAGCTCATCAAGTACTTTCATTTTCTTTACGAAAAACATAACATTTCAGACCCTTGCAACTGCCCCATTGACTCTGGTTTTGAAAGGAATCTTTTTAAATTGCATGAGATCAAAAGAAATTCGGTAAAGATTTTAAGTCCGTGACATTTTTTTTTTTTTTTTTTTTTTCGAGAGAGGTCAGAAGTGGGTAAACTCAAAACTGTCGTTCGTGGCCTGCTTATAGTAATCAATAATCTGATGGAACGTTCGAAAAAATGCGATGAGCAGCCGATATGAAATCGATGAAGCTCTTCTAAAGTTTTCATCATGCAGCACATCCAAGCCAAGGCTACTTAGGTAACGCTGATAAGAGCAGGTGAGAGTGGTTAATTCCATTCTCTTTATACGATGCGATGAGCTGATATCGTATGGTAGTCTGTCTTTTTGACCCTCGAAAGAAAGTTCCCGAGGCGAAATTTAACTGGTCTTCAATAATCTTTGTCCGACTTTAGAGTAAATGTCAAGGTTTCACTTTCTGACGACACTTCCGAAAATTGGCCGAGGTCATCCCAAAATGAGCACCAGAAAAATAGGTAATGATAACAAAATGCCACAAAAATTTAAAAGCAGTTTCCCATATGTTTGGCAAAACATTCCGAAAATGTAAATCTTCCGATCAATATGAGACCAGTCTGTTTTCATACAATGCCTGGAAGACCTGAAATTCCTAGATGAAGGGGGGATTTCCCCTTTGCCCTCTTCAAAATGGCGCTCCTTTCCCAGTTACCCCTCAAACTTTTTTCATCCTCCATGTTTCTCAAATGCCTCTCTAAATTCTCCTTCGAGGCAGTTTCAAAGAAAAGTCGAGGAACCTGTAGAAACTTTTGCCCTCAGGTTGTTAAAATGAAAAGGCTACAGCTTTAAGATAGCGAGTAATCTAAAAAGGCTCGATAATTTCAAATAGTTGAAGATGAAGGTGGTCATACTGCTACCACTGATTCAATTTATTGATCTGTGGCCAGAAATTAAATCTGGTGGTGCAGTCACATCCTTTAGCACAAGTAAGTGTATTGAGTGTCAAACTAGAGATTGATGATTCTCCATCAGACGAATATGAAATTAATCGGACACGATCTGACTTGAAGGTTATGACTCGCCGGTGCTATGTTATAGACCATAAGGAAGTCTGGGCTGGAGGAGTAATACTCCCATTCTCTTTCTTACAAAGCTATCAAAAGGTACGTCGTGGTACGCCCGCCCGACAACCTCGCAATCATGAGTCACACAATCAATAGACGGAGTCACTGAAATTAGATGGATCACAATGGTTATAGCTATAATTAAAGCCACCGCGGCCATGGAAGTGTTTTCAAAAAGTTTGATTACCTCTTTTTTTTACTCTGAAGATCGTAATACGCATTTTCACTGAATTTTGTTTTAATTTCAAATTGAGACGAAAGCCCAGTTCAAATATGGTTAGTTGAACGTACTCATCAATAATTGGTATTCTTTATTTTCACTTAAACCAAATTTAATTGAATTGAAATGAAAAGGATTGAGCACTATAGCGCCGCCGAAAATTGAAGCCGGTCATTTTGATGGGCGGGGTGAGGGAGCAAAGGGGTATGACCATGACCTATTTAACATTGTGGCTTATGGAGCCGTGAGATACAACAAACTGTTTAAAAATAACGCAAATTATACTTGTAATTTTTGAAAGTATAAATATAAATATGATACGTAGCAATTATAAGTAAAAGTTAAAATTTAAAAGTTTAAACGAAAGGTCGACCGACCGATCGTCAATTCCGAATTTCGACAAACTTGCGCCCTAAGTTGACCTTATTTTCGGTTTAATGGTGTAGTATCGACGTCTTCTAAATACGATTGTATCGACAATCGACATTACGTTATTCGCAAAAATAAAAAATAAAAAATAGACTATAACAGATTTGAAGAGCAAGGCTCCATATGGGTTGATGTTAAATTGGTTTTTACTCACGAGTAGGAAGCCCCCTGCCCTGCGAATCAGCCAGTATCAAGACCTACTTCGCTTTTTTCTGTGTTTCGAGATAGCGGCGGTGCCCATAGTCTTCTTCGATAATGTCTTTGGGGAGAGCTTAAAGCATGGTGGACCTCTCTATTACCAACGAAGAGTACCTGGATGGTTCTATTGATCCTCGCGCCTGATGGATGTTGACTAGGTTATAGGTTAGGTTAGGTGACTGTTGAGGACTTACGACTTGCGTCGTTTAGCCAGAACGCAAAGTGCCGTGAATAATAAGCTACGCATATTAAACTCTCAACATCCATCAGGCGAGAGGACCATCCGCGTCCGCCATGTGCTTTATTTGACCCCAGAATTTTCTTTTGCTCGAGTTACCTATCGCCCATCCAAAAGGAAATAGTTATAAACTCCTACTCCGTGGTACTCATTTTTGCCTACATCACTAATTGAAGGCGCCCAATGTTAGACACGTTCTATTGAAATCTCTAGATAAATTGAAGGTTCTTTCACTTTCAATGAAAAATGGGCATGGTATACTTATAGTGGCATCGGAAAGGGTGAATTGGCTTTTTGGGTCTTTACGTACCTTTGGTCCTTTGAGAACAGATCTTTCTTAAAAATGTTGGTTTCTTTTATTTCTTTTTTTTCTTTTTTTTTTCAAGTTGACCGAAATCTGTTTTATCAAGGGCAATCCGTTCAGCCTTAAACACTTCGAGATAAAACAGTTTAAATACGCTGTTTTACGAAGGAAAGGCCTTCAATTTATCTGGAGATTTGCAATAGAACGTGTCTAACATTGGGACGGCGAGTTGCACCTTTTGTAATTTTATTGCGGCATTTTACATGAGAAACTCATGCGAGACGGCCTTTAATCGGAGTCGACAAGTCATAGACAATGTTGTTTCATAAAAATGGTAGAATATTTCATACGTGTTTTAACACGTATACACTATGAATTCTGCCTGATATGAGAGTGACTTTGGACGGGTTATTCATAGCTAAAATACCTACGTGAGGGAAGATGTGTTTGCGTGCATGCGTTCACAAATCCGAAGGGGCTGACAAGAAGAGATAATATCTGATAAATTCTATTTTAATCTTAGAAATTACCTATCTATCAGGAGTCGAGAACCGCTATCTCCTGTGGAGGAAAACAGGATCTCAACTTGATACTTATCGATCACTCATTCGTTATCGTTATTTATTGAACTGACGGTACTGGGTTCGAACCTCTGCTTCGCTCACGTTTTTTCTACACTCCTTAACCGGTAGGCAACATTGTTATTCACAACAGCAATTTCAACGAAAGCTCTCAACATTGCCTATCAACCAGGCGTCGAGGACTTTCCCCAATGGAAAATAACTCGCGATAGTTTCATCATCCAACTTCTATCCTCCAAGCTCAGAGTATCGGGTTCGAATCCCACTAGAGATATATTTTCAATCACAGCTTGAGAGTCTGATGCCATCAATAACGTTGACGAGTTCTCAAAAATGCCTATCCTGTCAGGCGTTGAGGGCTTTCATCCGCATGAAAGATAACTCTCGATAGATAGTTCAATGTTCATGTACAATCTTCATCTTTTGAGCTTAAGGGTACCGGGTTCGAATCCTCGAAATAGATTATATTTTTTTTTATTTTAGTCTGAAGTATTTACCACGAATTTTAGATAAAAAAAAAAAAATCGAGTATAGATAACTGATACCTCTATTTCAAGTACCTCAATTTTTTTTGTCGCTCCTTCTATCGTTTTTACTCTTTCTTAGTTTATGATCGATGACCTCGCTTGTATTCAGAGTGTTGATGAAAAAAGAGGCAAATAAACCCTAAGGCATTTCATCCAAAAATAGAATACAAAATGTGTAATCTTTGATTTAAAAAAAAAAAAAAAAAAAATCAATCTCTAAATGCCCTTTGGTCTCTTTCTCTCTGCACAGGGTGCCCACTTATGAATAGAGCCCTCTTCGATCTTGTTAAGCTAGATCTATTTTCATGAGTGGTTTTGGACAAGCGAAAAACAAGGCTCTAGTATGTAAATCAAACAATCGAATGCTCGGCTTGCGTCAGTCGAGAGTTAGAGCAAATATGGAAATTAGCCGTAAACACAAGAGGAGGTGAGCTGAAGGATGCAGCGGAGGGGTGGGGGGGATTTACTAAGATAATAATAAGATTCAGGGAATAAGAGAATTACATACGCGCGTCAATGCCTTTCAAGTATTTACCTCGGAAATTGATCCACCTTAATGAGTTTTTAATAATTAGGGATTATCTCTCCATAGCGCGGATGCAAACATCATCTGATCAAGATAGAGCCAGGATAGATGGATGTGGGGTTGTTTATTCGGTTTGGTCCACTATCTATTCGCTGCAGATTCTGAGATCGGTACTTGAAAGAGAGAAAAGAGTGGGTGGAAGAAAGAGAAAGAGAAAGAAAAAGAGGGAGAGGGAGAGGGAAGCAGAGTGAAACATTGAGAGAATAGAAACGCACAGTGGGCTCGAAAGGCATGCAAATTCGGACGTTATAGTTACGGGTTTGCGTCTCGCCCAAATTTCCAAGGATCCTTTTCTTCAACGTTTAATTTTTTATTTTATTTTATTTTTTTATTTTTTCATTTTTTTTTTCATTTTTTTTTTTTATTTTTATTTTTTTTTTAGCGTCAGAGATTAGTTAAGTACAATAAGATCTCTTAATCAGAAATTTGTCATTATTTTAGCAAAGAAGACAAAAAATAATATCAATCCTTTCTTTTGCTGCCATATTTGGCCGGAGCTTCCACTTTTTTGGGCACATTTGGTACGCGAGGCTCAAGCCAATCAGGGCTTAACCCCTTATGGGCCAAGCCCGAGTGTTCTCATTTTTCTTCTTTAGTCTATTTCATTGTTTCAGTCTTCCATTCCAGAAAACGCGACTATAGATGAAAACACTGACTAGATAACGTTTCTTCGGGCGCCTTCAATGTACTGTGTAGGCAATTCCAACTCCCCTGAGTACGAACAGTTAACTACCTTCCCTATGTAAACGGAAGAGATGCGTTCTTTGGAACTAATCTGGCCCTTAGAAGGTTAAATCTCACCAAATGCGCCCAAATAGTGAAAGCTCCAGCCAAAATTGGCGTCCAAAGGAAGAATCCATAATTTTTAATTACTATTTTGTTTTGTTTTAGGTTTTCGTTTACTGTTGAAAAGATGACAATATACTCACAATCGGAATCGATACCGCCGATTGCTGGTGTTGATACTTACAAGTCAATGATCCGAAATAATTTCATTGATAGGATTCAAAAAAGAACTTCCTAACTGTGCCTCATTGACAGATCCAGCCTTCACGAACGGGGGGGGGGGGGGGTGAAGGCAGGTTTTTTCTCCCCTACTTTACTTGTTCTCTCTTCCTTTCCCCCTTACTCCCCCTTTCTTCTCCCTCTTTCCCCCTTTTTTCAGCTGACCGGGGGAGATCGTCTCCTTCGCCCATCCCCTGTATCCGCCAATGCTGTGTCTAGTTATACGACAGCCATATTGTAATTTTGTTGAAACACATTTAATGAGTTTGTGAGTGAATCTTGGGACTCTTTTATGCCCCCAGTCAATTTACTGTCAAGTGATTCTATTTTAGAATTGCATTTACGTATTATAGTAAAAGTTTGTAACACATTTTTACTGACGAGGACATCCCATGTTTTATGGGCCATTTACCCGGCAAAATTCTCATTATGGGGCAGTTACAAGGGTCAGAAATTTTGGTTTTTTTTTTTTTTTTTTTTTATAAAGAAAAATAAAACTACTTGATGAGCCGAGAACAATGGTGCGTTTGATTCTTTCCTGAGAGTCCCGGTTTTGGAAAGACACACGTGTAAAGTTGTAAAAAACCATGTGCGTAGTGACATCACTACGCAGAATCGGCAGAGTTCCCATTTAAAACAAGGTATTTTGAGCCCAAATCTCATCTCCGGAACAATGGGATATAATTAAAAACCAAAGGCATATTTGTTCTCAGCTCATCAAGTATTTTCATCATTATCTTAAAAAAAAAAAAAAAAAAAAAAAAAAAAAAAAAAAAAAACATTAACTTTTCAGACCCTTTGTAACTGCCCCATTCAGTTATGGTATAAGTCTGGAGAATAATATCAGTTACTCAATGTGTGACGGATTCGAAATCGTCTTCCTAATGAAAACTCTCGCGGATTATTCACGTTGGAAGAGATTTACGCCCGTGCTCCAATTCTTTTATCTTATTTCTCTTGCCCATCTTCCCTCTCTCCCACTATACCCTTCTCCTCTCCTCCCTCCACTATAGATGTGCAAAATATTCGATTGTCGTCGTCAAGAGAAAATGTGACCCTTTGGCTAAACACTTGAATTTTTAACCCACTTGAAAGACACGTTTTGTACCCTCGAGTATCTCCAGCAGAAGTATATAAAGAAGTATCCTATTGACTTGTGCCCCGAAACCTTCCTCTCTCTCTTCACTCTCCTCTTGCACCCACCACGAAGAGATTAAAATTATATCACCGCACAAGCCGCTTCGAGAAACTCGAGTGTTTTTTGCAGCTTTCTCGCGGAATTATCTCACCTGGAAAATATGCCCTCTCTCATCACTTTCAAGTGGGGGGTATTAGTCATTTTGACACTCTCGTCCGATACCCATGATGATCTGTGTGAATGTATATTTCATCAGGCCATTATTACGACAGTGTATCCTCTCCCTTTGCGTATGAATTCGGTCAAAAAATCTCTTCAGAAAATATAATAAAGATTTTTATCTTTCGCGGAAACTTGTTAAAAATGGAATTGGAACAGAATTTATAGCTCTCTACTCCACACTAAAACCCCCCTTTCCTCCGCTTTTGAACTGATCCAATTTAAATGGTGCCAGCTTTCCTCTAGACCCATTAAGTGACGTCACTCAAACTTTGGCCTCAATCTCCTTCGAAGATATACCCTTATCTCTTTTTATAACGTTGTATGCCTACCGCAACTGTTCTTCTTATCTTCGTTATATTATGAGAGGGATTTGACGATTTATATGGATATCAAGCGTCGAGCAATAGTAAAGAAAGAAAGAAAGAAAAAAAAACTATTTTGTAATAAATTATGTAAAGTAATTAAAATATTACACTTTTTTCGAATTAAATATACGTAACTGACACTGTACAGTATAAATATTGGATTTGGAAATCTCAAGTACACGGAAAAAAAAGATTAGTGAAAATAACCATACGGATACCTGATTTTGGCACCTGCTAGATGTTATGATAAACTTGACCAGAAGTATGATACATTTACCGATACTTTCAGTAAATTCGACATCCAATCAGGTAACATCACCTAGTACCGTGTCAAAACATAATATACTTCTGTTTAACATTACCATAACATCTAGCAGGTGCCAAAATCAGGTATCCGTATGGTTATTTTCACCGTAGTTTTTTTCCGTGTAGCCACCATATGCTTTCCCGTATCTGACAAAGTTCAAAAATTTTTTCTCCTGTAATAAATTTAAGTAAGTTATCTGCGCTACGAGTCCATGGTTAGTTCCACTATCTTTTTTTGTTATTCACTTTCTCCATTAGTGGAAGGCATATTTTCCACCTAATTGAATTATGCTGATAAAGTGTCCACCAATCGATATTCGCAGGCTTTGAAACTGACATGTTTGTTATAAGCAACAGAAATAATTGAAACAATGAAAAATATATCGAGGCCAAAATAAATTATTAAATCCGTCGCTGGGAGAAGGGTTTAAGACACATTAGCGGATTTTCGGTGTCACGTGACACCATTTCAATCAATACAATTAATAGGTCTCTGATTTTGTAAAGCTAAAAGTAGACTCGGGCATGGGTTAAACTAGTCGTGAAAAAACACTATGTAAATTGTTAAATTAGCTTAGCAAGAATTTAGGACTTCGTCAATTTCGCAATCTGTTTCCACGGAAAATTGGCCATGGAACATTTTTACCATGGTGCCTTTCAACAATTCAATTTTAAGGTTTTAATCCCCCCCCTCCCCAAATTGGAAAATTTTCTTCCGGCGCCTACAAGGAGATATTGGCACACACTGCACAGGTTCACCAGGCGCTCTGACAGTGAAATAAGGAACGTCGTATACTTCACTGAAAAATAGCTCTGAATTTAATTTTTTATGGATATACTCAAAAGTATAGACAAGAAATAAAAGCTATACATATTAGTTTCACCACGGTATGGACGTAATTTTTCTTATTATTTAGAATGGTAAAACAAGTTATTTCTAAGTTAGGCATGGTACCTCAATTAAAATATAATATCCATTAAAAAAAAAAAAAAAAAAAAAATGGAGAACACCGTGACGGTACTCATCTGTTATCTCATTCAAATTACCCAAGAAGACGACTTTCTGGAAAGTGACAAGTAGCGCCATCTGGCGGATTAAAAGGTCCAACAATGGGGCTCTTGCAAACTTTTTCTACAAGCAAATGAAAATAGCAACATCTAACGTAAATACCAGCGAAAATCGCACGAAAATCATACTGAAAAAGTCGAACATTCAGTAATAGACTCAGAAAACAGATATAACGGCAAGATCGTAATGGCGGAACTACACAGGTATCATGGGAGATTCCTATTAATTTGTCACTCTCTCTACCGAAACACAAAGATGTGTCTAAAATTAGATAGGAGTCTCCCATGCACTGTTGCCAGATCGAGGGTAAAAAGCCGTATCGTCCCCATTTAAATCAATGTAAAACGTACGGCTTTTTCACCCCAATCTGGCAACACTGCTCCCATGATACCTGCGTAGCTCCACATTAAGCCCGAATCTGAGAGTGAATGTTGTGATTTTTTAGAGTATTCATCATTATTTTTACAGGTTTTACTGCAAAAATCAACTCTTCAATCACCTGAGTAAAAGTTCGCAAGAGCCCCATTCTGGTGAAATCGCCTTAACCCTTTCAGACCTAGTTTACATTTCAATATATATCTGAATAACATTGAATCTTATGGAAACCGCATAAACAATACAATATGCCCATCAATTTAGATGAGGACACAGCGCTGAGATCAATTTTGTTGGTCAAAAATCTGTTTCTGAAGAAAAAGAATTTCAGGTATGAAAGGGTGAAATGCAATTATCAGAAGGGGATGGAGGTGGGGGCTACCCACTACAGTTACATTTCATCCTTTTCCAACGCATTCTTTCTCATGGACGAAGAGAGGGAGAAAGACAAAGTCATTGGATGTGTCCGCCACTAAATGGGTAAAGTTTTTTTTTTTTTTTTTTTTTTTTTTTTTTTTTTTTTTTTTTTTTTTTTTTTTTACGAGAGATATAATAATTAAGTTGTCTCCATGAAACTCGTCAAAATAAACTCATCAATTCTTGCTCCTACGCTGAGCCGATGATAGCAAATTGGCAAGTGTTTTTTCCTCGGTACTTTGAAAATACGATTATACGTGAGAGAAGAAGCAGTTGAAACTGCTTTACTTTAGTTAACTCACGTTTCTCTGGATGAAGTGATGGAAGCCCATAATAGACCGCACTGGTATACAGCAGAGGGCACTCATTCAAGTGCTTTGATAAATTCAATTCGGGGGCTAATGTTTACCCCTCGGTTCAATCTTGTTTCAATTTATTTTTATTCTCTCAGCTTATGACCTCGGTTTCTGCAATGGCCATTAACCTTTCAGGTACGATGTGAGCGATTTTTATGCGACCTTGGATTGAATACTTATGGACTTATGCTATACACCACTACGAGTCTATAATTTTCATGAATTTTATATAGTTCCTATAATTTTTTAATGGGGCAGTTGCAAGGGTCTGAAATGTTGTGTTTGTTATAAATAAAATGATAGTACTTGATGAGCTAAGTACAATGGTGCCTTTGGTTTTTTCCTAAGTGTCCCGGTTTTGGAGATTCACACGTGTAAAGTTGTAAAAAATCGTGGGCGTAGTGACGTCACTACGCGGAATTCCCATTTAAAACAGTGTATTTTGGGCCAAAATCCCATCTCCGGAACAATGGGACTTAACTAGAAACCAAAGGCACCTTTCTTCTCAGCTCATCAAGCACTTTAATTTTCTTTATGAAAAACACAACAATTCAGACCCTTGCAACTGCCCCATTCCTTATAACAATTGATAGTTTTAAAATAATTAATCAGAAACCTTTATCGTGACAAAAAACAAAAACCGTAAATTTAAACCACAAAGAAAACCTAAAACCTACACCACAAAGAAAACCTAAAACCTACGTCCATCACTCACCCTGGTAAAATTTTTTCATTGGCGACCAATAAAACGGTCCCAATTCTCCATGAAATCATCGGTGACAAATGAATATAACATTGGTCACCAATGATTTCATGGAGAATTGGAACCGTTTTATTGGTCGCCAATGAAAAACTTTTACCTGGGAACTGTGAACAACAGTTAGCTGTCAGTGAGCTGTGTTGTTGTCAGGGGTGGAGCTCGGTTTTAGGTAGGAGGGGAGGGGGGCAAGATTAAGATTGCCCCCCCCCCCCCGTTGGGAAGTTTTTCAATAGTGATGTACTTTTCTACTGCTTGTTGATTTTCATTTGATCCAGTGACCGCTCGCAATAGTCAGCATTGCACATTGGTGAGGCAACAAAAACAATGAACTATAGGCCCGAGGATTGCGGGGGAGGGGAGCAGAGGCGGACTGGTCCACCGAGAAACTGGAAAATTTTCTGGTGAGCTTCGGCCCGATTTGGGTTGGCCGCCGGCCGGGCCGTGAGAGGAATAAAACGGAAAGAAAGTGAGGAAGGAAAAAGAGGAGTGAATTGAGAAAAATCCGGCCCGTGTCGTGTGGTCCGATCTGAAAGGGGAAAAAGGTGGAGAGGGGTCATACGCTGATCACGTAATGTCAACGCGCAACTTCACGTGTCCGATTCAAATACTCCTTTGCCGGAATATCCCTCAATGTGATCAAGAAATCGTGTCTCGCTATGATGGGTTCGCCTTCATTTTTTAAGGTAGACGAAAACGGTACAGTTGCGTACGAATAGTTAACTACTCTCTAACTCACAACCAGCAGCGGCGTAGCGTGTAATTTGGCAACGTTGTGCTGTGTCCATTTAAATCCATATAAAAGATCGAATGCGAAGGTGTTCACCGAACATCCAATAGTTCGATCTTTTTCATGGGTTTTAATGGACAAATCGCAACGTTGCCAAATGCACGCTACGCCATTTGCTCACAACTAACGCCATCCGATTCAAATTGATGGAAACCATTTCACTTTTTCATGAGATCAGACAATAACAAGCAAAATAAAACAGAGATATAGAAATATGGAAAATCTAGTAATCGTCACTCAATGCCGTAAAATCGTATATCAATGCCGTAAAATCGTATGTCACATCAATAATGCCAAAGTTGAAGTCTGAATTCTGCGAAAAGGCAGAAGGTCAGGGCATCCGCTAATTAAATTTATTCTCGCAATATGGTTTAGAGCGGCACTTTTGACCGTGGAGCTCGTCATCAAATTATGTTCAACAGAAGAGGGAGATCTCTTTCCACTCCAAAGGTGGTGGGGTGGGTCACATTTTCTCAATCGCTGCCAGTTTAAAGTGTACGTTTCGGCCAGACTTTTGGAATCAGACCGCTGGGGGGGGGGGGGTATTATTGGACAATCTCGAAAAAAGTTTGGAGAGTTTAGGAGTCCTTCTACGAGAAATTTTGACAAATGGCTGTTGTATGGGTGATTTCCAACCTTGAAGCTGAAAAAAGAGGCACCTATCGCAAAGTTTTGCGCTAGGTTTTTATATTTGTCTCCGTCACGGACAAAATGTGTGCTTCAACTATTATTTATGTTTGATTGCTGTTTTATTGTTTTGTTTACTCAATGAGTTTTTATTAGGTATTCCATTTTTATTAAATAAGATAAATGTGTATTATAAAAATATCTCAATTGGATAAAATGACTTTTCAGTTTACTCCATCATTTTTGGAATAACGCCGTCGAACCAAAGCAGTGACTCAAAGGGTTTTATGCTCTTTGAGAACCAGATAAAAGATTATAGATGCACACACTGTTTTATGAACGCGCGCAACTCAGCGCAGCGCGGCGTGACAGCTAGTACACGACTGCGCAGCGCGCGCATTTCTTTTCATCACTGATTGTGAGCCTTTCATTCCACAAGCTTCGCGTGGCACTTTACAGTTGGAAACAAATCGTGTACTTTGTACCACTGCAGAGTAAGTTGTTTACTTGCGAAGGATATTACTCGGGTGAAGAGTATAGCTCCACGTAATTATTTATTTCACGATGGAAATAGCGAGCACACATGTCTATTGGATATAGAGCTTTACGGTGGAGTAGAGTTAGAGTAGGTCAGTAACTTGCCCGTAACCATATGTATACTCCTTTGCTCACAATGGGTTGAAGATAAAGATTTTCCAGACACGACAAATTTTGAGTGTTCTCTATACTCAACGATGTTTCATTACATCAACGAGTTTTAAGGTTGATATCAGGATGCAGCCTTTCATAACGAATAGAGGTGCAGTTTTCCCCCCGAAATTTACCTTCTCTCTTTCATCTCGCCTTCTTTTTCTTTCTTCCACTTCGTCTTTTCGGCCCTAGATGGCAAACGAGGACACTTAAACTTCCGAAAAAAAAGAAGAAAATAGCTAAGACGTCTTTTTTGCGGGGCCTTATTGTAGATATTTTGACAAGTGTATAATGAAAGTTTTTGATTACATTTAACCTTTACGCGGAGAAAAAAGAATTGTTAAATTGGCCAAAACGCTTGTTCTATTTTATCCTAGTCAATTCTCGGCCAATTAACCAGACGTTCTAGTTGAACTAACTAGAACTTTGTTTCCATCAACAAAACTCTTGCTTGTTTAATCATAATCTTTGGTTACGTAAACAAAAATTGACGTCGAATAAATGGAACAAGCGTTTTGGTTAAATTGACTATTTTTATTTCTCCGTGTACACTGTACAATGTACAATTGTACGCGTAACGCACAATCATCCGGAATTTCCTTGTAATATGAGAAGTTCTCTGGAAGAGGGGCGTGATCGCGAAAATCGAGTTTTGAGATAATCAGCTTTGAACATTTCAAACTGATGCCAACTAGTTAATATAAAACTTACAGTTTGGAAACTCTCATCAATGATGGAGCATATCCATAATTTTGTGTTGGCACTATTGTTTTTATCAGAAAACATATTTAAAGTAGAGAAATAAAGATTTCCTGAAGCTCTACTCACGCCCTTCTTCCAGAGAACTCAAATTTTTTTAATACTAAGCTATTAAAGGTCATGTAGAGAGTGAATAAATCCAATTAAACTGAAAAAAATGTTTTATTGTCATTTAAGGACATATTTTGGGTCATGACAATGAGTTTGTGAATTGTTTAGTCCCAATTTTGGCGTTTCGTTGATCAAAGAATTCTCGGATTCCTCACATTCACTGGTGACATTATATTCACAATCTGCACTGTCACTATCGCTCATTTTGATGAAAACATCTTTAAATAAACAATATTTACTTTAACTTCTTACAAAATAACTTCAAAAAACGGCCGAACGCGGAGCGAAACCGTGTAATCAAAGCACTGATAACAGCTAACCTTAAAAATTACTGTTATTGTTTTCCTCAAAAAGTGCTACCAACCGAAATTCAAAATGCTATATTTCCCTCAATTTTTTGAGATATCGGTATGAAATTTGGTACGCATGTAAACTAGGATACGTAGAATCGATTTAGCCGTTCTCCCGAAAAAGGGCGTGAGTGCACTCACGCCCTTCTTCTTCCGACCTCCTCATATGTTTTCCCCCGTCTATTAAATACATGAAATACATCACTAACAATGAGGCTCTTACAAACTTTCGGCTCTTCTATAGACAAAGTAAAAAATCAATCATGGGTAAAAATCTGCCAGAACAACGATGTAGGTCCTGAAAAAGACTGAAATCCACTCTTTCAACAAAATCTTTTAAACTCCCGATAGAAAAATATACTGACTTGCACCTTTATATCTGACAAAGGTCTTCCCATCTAAAATCCAACACTCAATGCCGCGGCAGTTTGCCCAAATGTCTATGTTCTCGGATAATTTGAATAAAAAAACGGGTCACGGAAAAAAACAAAGTTTAAGTAGATCAGCATTTTAAAATTTAGCTTCGCAGAGCAAAAGTTTCAGATCTATATTGGGAGCAAGTTGGGGTCGTTCTGATTGAAGCACTACTTCGGCAAGAAGAAAGGCAATATTACTTTACAGAAAATGTGCTTCGGTACATCGCAACCTTTTCTGGTAGAGCTAAAACTTTTGCCCTGCCAAGGTACTGCGTCGGCTATAGTTCAACTTTATCAGAGGCCTGCAAATACTTACAAGTGTTTGTTTCCGAAATTTTCCTTAAGCGCCTCCTACCCTAAAATACTAAAATTCTACGTTTTTTTTTAATTCCACCTCCACTTGAAGCGCTGTTTTAGGAATGTCTGCGGATACGGTGTGATCTATTGATTTCCCGAGACTAATGGAAAAGTTTAGACTCTTGTGAAATCCTTCGCACGGCAGATTAAGACATCTATTTAAGTAACGAGTCCGAGGCGCATCTTTATCTTCTGGAATAAATAAGCCACAAAGCACACATATCCACGGAGAGAGAAAATAGGAGAAGAAGAACGTGACTATCGTCGGGTATGCAACCCGCAATCCGCATGTTGACTCTGATCTCGCACTTTAGCACATCACACACTGGATTAAAACATGAATTTTTCTGGACATGAAAAGTTGTTGTATTTTCGTTTTAACAACTTTGAAGTGGGTTCATATTTCTTTAAAAATCATGTTTTTTTACTCATTTTAAACTCTAACATGAATGATATCACACATTCTTTGAGTTATCTTGCTATCTATTATTCATAATTAATCTTGATTTTTATTTGTAAAATCATGTCTGAGAAATTACATCTTTCGATCCACCGTGCGTCACCTTTCTTTGCTTGCACTGGAGCAGTGTTGCCAGATTGGGGTGAAAAAGCCGTACGTTTTACATTGCAGCAATCGATCGACATTTTGATTGAATTGATTTTCCTGGGCCCTATAAAAATGTCGGTCCTCTTATACCAACTGTTGTCATACCTATACGCAATAGCTTTGATTCCTCGTCTCTGGTCACGCGTATGCTTTTCAGGACGAGGCTTGATTTCTAGTGGATTTCTCGGGAGGCATTCTTGGTTATGATTTCGCATAAAAGAAGAGAAACACCCTCATTTTCAGTCATTTAACCCTTTACTGCATGATTTTTTTTTTTTTTTTTTCAATAAAACAATTTTTTTCAGTACAATTTTGATCCTTGAGACAGGGGAAAATAGTGAAAAAATTCTTTCCATTA
This sequence comes from Trialeurodes vaporariorum, assembly GCA_011764245.1. Lineage (NCBI taxonomy): Eukaryota > Metazoa > Arthropoda > Insecta > Hemiptera > Aleyrodidae > Trialeurodes > Trialeurodes vaporariorum. The sequence continues at coordinate 40,608,625 of VMOF01000369.1, read as the reverse complement.
TATTTCAATGGTAAAGAGCCTGAATATTAATTGTTCCAAATATGGCCTTACCCGCATTTAGGTATCCATGCAACTGAAAATAAAGTTTTCAGGCTAAAAAAAAAAAAAAAAAAAAAAAAAAAAAAAAAAATTAAAGTAGTAAAAAATAAGTTAGTAAGTTTCAATAGTTGTTTTTTTGTATATGGTACACCTGCGTTACTCCAAAACATAACAATAAAATCGGAAAATCTCTATCAGATTTTCAGAGAGCTATTTTCAACCACTCAGCACGTTTTCTATCCTGCGCTGCGCGCTCTAGGACAAAATCGACAATTCTTACTTAATTGTTTAGTATCTGTTCCACATGTGACCCACCATGCAGCGACAGTACAACTCAAGTCCCCTACTTTTAGATAAGGCTTCAAAGTAATTGTTCCAGATCTGGGCTCATCTGCAGTTAAGGGTTAATAATACCGGCTCTCTCGTATGTCACGCAAGCTTGAACAGATCCGCTCATAGAAATGAGGCACTATCCCCAGTAGAAGTGTCACATGGGAACCCACGAAAAAATTCCCAGGGGTTCCCCTGTGAATTTGGTCATGGGTACCCAAGGAAAATAGCACGACCATTCCCACGATGGGAACACATGTGAACCCATGGGAATTCGTGAGTAACCATGGGTTCCTATAGGAATGGTCGTGTTATTTCCCATGAGCACCCATGACCAAATTCACAAGGGAACCCCTTGGAATTTTTTCGTGGGTTCCCATGTGCGACACTTTTACTAGGGCTGTGACTTTCAAAAGAAAGTATCTTGGTAGAAATTGTCATTCTTTCAATTTGGAAGAGTTTAGAAAGTTTCAGTTACTTCAGCTTTTAACAGATCTGGCACTTGAAAGTATGCCTTAAAAAATCTAAAACTTTTAGGAAAATACTAGACAACTTTATCAAGGTTGTTTTCGAGTAGTGGACTTTCTTTGGGAAGTTTAGTGGACGAGCTTTGGAATGAAAGTAATAATTTTTACATGAAGAACCAGCTCTTTGCCTCCTATAATGACCACTAAGAAGAAGCTGATGAACCCTTACTTTTTCTTGGTCTTACCGACTTTTGTTTTGAAGAAAGAGAAAATGTCATGGTGTAACTATCATAGTACATTGGGAATATAACTTTTCCCCTCTTCTTCCTTCCCCTTTCCCAATAAAGAAAAGAGACGAAAAATCCTTGAAAGTATCCATTGAATGTCATATTTCTATTCTGAGAAAAGCTTTCAATATGGCATGGATGGGGAACTTTTTAGGTCCAAAGAAGCTTAGCTAAATAAAAACAAAAATAGTTCTAGCGAAGTTTTCATTTTAAAAAGTTTCTGAGTGAGACCTCCCCCCCTTCTCATTTCGGTCACCTAGGAGGTACCCCCCTCCTATCCTTACGCACTTTTTACCCAAATGGCCACCTGCAATGCTTACCTGAATCCATCCTAAGTGATCATTCACCCCCGATCCCCTCACCTGAACTTTCTCGATTGATTTTTTACTGCAAAAAATAGCATAAATTCAGCGGACCAAATTCTGCTTTATCTCAATCAGATAGCCCGTGTCCTTATTGGAAATATTGAAGGCATCGTCCGGCGATGATTATTTTTTCAGAGAGTACATAACCGTGGGTTCATTTTAACTAACACCTCATCGTGAGAATTGCTCAGAGTGTTACTATACCGCGGTGCTCTTGAGAGCGATGAAGTACTTGAAGCAGCGAAATCCTCAAGTTTATAAGATAGTATCCAAGTCCAAAGTCCTACATACATGGTCAAAATATCATCAAAATAAGCTCTCTGTTGATCGACTGTTTTGTAAGAACAATAAGTTAATCCCAGGCCATCTGGTGACAAACAAAATACCGATCATTGTAACTTTCCCATATTTCAGATTTAAATTTTAGTTTAATTTTCATTAAAATTTAAAAAGTGTTAGAAAAAGAAAGAAACAGGGGCTAGTCACCTGACAGCCTCTATATCCATCATTTTCTAACGCATACGTTCAAATGGGCTAAGAGAGAGAAAGACAATTTCCTGGCTGCGGCTTTGCAGATTTAACGATTCGAACTCAGTTAAATCTCGCAGTGGAGAAGCGTATTATACAGGACAAGTTTCAAGAAATTAATTTTGCCAAGCATTTAAAATCTAATCTCAATTTAACGAATTGCATTTCGAACAAATATTTATTAATCATTCAAATTTTTAGCTTGGAATGAATTTGGTCCGTTACACTCTTTAATCCGTTGACGTTTTGTCGTTATGTAAGCAGGAACATTCACCATAGGTAAGGTGTATGTTTTGTCGCCATCAAAACTTCACTTTTTAGAAATGATTACCAATAATAGTACTGTAGAGTTACGAGACATTTGGTAATTAATTCTGGGCAGGCATCGAGCCGGCCCATGGGACAGGCTCGGTGCCTGCCCCGAAGGATTAAGACTTCAGGAAAGAACGACACAAACAAGAGGGTTTCGGTCAAAAGTAGTGGCCCCGGGCCACCCACAACTCACTCCATTACACTAAACTTTCACCCCTGAAGGGGGTGAATATTGATAAACTTACATTATTATTAGTGAAGACGAACTCGCGACAAAGACGTTACATCACGTTGACTTGAATGAATGTCCTCTTGTTGTTGGTTCCGGCTCTCCTCACCAGGGGTGCGGAGAGTCGGAACCGCCAACCTTTGAAATCTGACTCGGGGTGGAGCTGTGCAACGGAATAGCATGGAATCCTATAACGTTACAGTACGTTAATTAATGGATTCCATTAATGGATTAATGGATTTGAAGTTTTTAGAGCGACTATCGGTCTCAAGTCAGATCAAGTGCAGCCGTTCTTTGCAACAGTTTTTACTCGCTCTCTCTTCCACCATATTGTAAAAAATGGCATACATTTTGTGGATAACGTTCCATCAGATCTCAACTAGATACCTTGCTCTATTCTTATCAGAAATTTCGACAGCTTTGTCCGGAAAATATTATTCCGCCATCTCTCACGCAGTGTTTAAAAATTTTGTCAAAAATTGAAATTGGGAGCACATGGCCATGGAGCCGAGAGCTTTTTACTATACCGGCGCTCTTGAAACCTTCAAGGCAGGTCAGTAAGGCACTCAAGGAGCGAAACTTTTTACTTGAATATTTAAAAAAAATTAAAACCTATTTGAAAAGAAGTGAACATCAACAATTAGTAACCTCTTCCCATCCATTTATTCTTTCATCGATGGGTATTACATAATGGAAAAAATATTTATTTGAAATTAAGCTAATCAAATTCCGCCGAATCTCAAGCAGTTAACTGATATCCGCAGCAGAAATATTGACGGCAATCTCTGGCATTACAACGCTCTTTACATCTATGACGTAACCGTGGAAAACGTTTGAATCATCACGTTTTGGTTTACTACACACACACTTTTGAAATTACCGAGGCACTTCAGTCAACATGATTCTAGTTAAATCGAAAGAATTTTTGAGTTTCTTTTCCTAAAATTCCGGAGTGAGAATGATCATTAACGTGAAACTCGCACCAATTTCCCTCGTGCTCAATGGGGCAGTTGCAAGGGTCCGAAATGTTTTGTATTTTATAGAGAAAACAATAATACTTGATGAGCTAAGAAAAATAGTGCCTTTGGTTTTTTCCTAAGTGTCCTGGTTTTGGAGATACTCCAGTGAAAAGTTGTAAAAAATCGTGTGCGTAGTGACGTCACTAAGGGGAATTCCCTTTTGAAACACTGGATTTTGGGCCAAAATCTCATCTCCGAAACAATGCGACTTCATTAGAAACCAAAAGCATCTTTGTTCTCAGCTCATCAAGTACTTTCATTTTCTTTATAAAAAACGTAACATTTCAGACCCTTGCAACTGCCCCATTCAAGGGATCGAGAAAAACTGTGACATCAGCATGAATAAAATTCCGCCGAATCTCAGTATAAATAGTCTAAAATCCTCTTTACGCACTCTTATCAAAAATATCGACAAAGTTACAGGTGTGCTCAGTAATGATTGCTTTATTACTTGAGTAACGCGCAACCGAGTAAAATTGTCGTAAGCTTTACCGAAAGCTTCATACTTACGTTGTTAAAACTATCGAGATACTCCAGGAGGCAAGGTGTTACTTTGTGCCACCACAATGCTTTCTTTCAATCCACAAAGATTTTTGGCCTCACTAATTTTAAACATCATTGTGGAACCCCCTGCCCCCATGAACTTTTTCCCCAGTTTTTCAGGTTGCAAGAAATTATATAAATTCAGCTGAACCAGTTCTGTCAAATCTCAAACAGATAGCTCTTGCCCTAATCAAAAATATTGACGGCACAGTCCTGTGATAATTCCCTTAACTGTAGCGTATAGCCGTGCAAAAATTCAATATCATCTCATGGTCGGAACATCTGAAAGCTTTTTACCAAAACACTACCGGAGCTCTCGAAACTCCCGAGGTCCTCAAGTTAATGGGAATTTTTACTTGAACACAGTGGAACTGTAACGTTCTCTCTAAAATTCACATGATAATCATAATATTCGTATCACCCTTCCCTTCCAAGAACACTTTTACAAGTTTTTCAGGTTGCATAAATTACTGGAAATTCAGCCGAATCATTTCCGCCAAACCCCAAATAGATAGCTCATGTCCTTATCAAGAAAATCGACTGCATTGTCCGACAATAATTTGCTCAACTCTAACGCAACGATGCAAACATTCAAAATCATCTCATCGTCGGAATATCTGAAAGCTTTTTACCGAAACACTACCGGAGCTCTCGAAACTTCCAAGGTACTCGAGTCAAGGGGGAACTTTTACTTGAACACATCAGTGGAACTATAATGTTCTCTCTAAAATTCACATGCTAATCATAATATGCGTATCATCCTTCCCTTCCAAGAACACTTTTACAAGTTTTTCAGGTTGCATAAAAGAATGGGAATTCTGCTGAATCATTTCCGCCAAACCCCAAATAGATAGCTCATGTCTTTATCAAGAAAATCGACGGCATTGTCCGACAATAATTCGCTCAACTCTAACGCAACGATGCAAACATTTAAAATCATCTCATCGTCGTAATATCTACAAGCCTTTTACCTTACTACTAGTCCTCTTGAAACTACCGAGGCACTCGAGTCGAGGAGAGCTTTTACTTGAACACAGTGGAACTATAATGTTTTCTCTAAAATTCACATACTAATCATACTATATGTATCCTCATCTCCCTCCATAAACACTTTTACAAGTTTTTCAGGTTGCAAAAAATAATATAAATTCAGCTGAATCAGTTCCGCCAAATCCGAAACAGATAGCCCTTGCCCATATCAAAAATATTGACGGCTCTGTCCGATGATAATTATTTCGTGAACTCTAACGTAACCGAGCAAAAATTACAAAACATCTCATCTTCAGAATATCCAAGAGGTTTTTTTTTTTTTTTTTTTTTTTTTTTTTTTAATCTATATAACGAAGGTGCTCTTGAAACTAGCGAAGTAGGTACTCGAAAAGGGAAGCTTTTACTTGAGCAATAGAGCTGCACCTATAGTACTTCCTCTAAAATCTACAGAAAATTGTGAACACACTACATAATAATATATGTCTATAGTATCTTCCCCCTAAAATATGTTAACCATAGTTTTTAATTAAGCAAAAAAATTTATAAATTCAGCTGATACGATTCGCCAAATCTCAATTGGATAGCTACTACTCTCATCAAAAATCTTGACGGCATTGTCCGGTGATATTTATTTCGTCAACTCGATAATGTTATCGAGTGAAAAATTTGAATCATCTCAACGTGTCGAGTTAGTTGAGTATTGCCATTTACCATCTTTACCAGCGCTCTTGAATCTATCGTAGTACTCGAGGAGGGGAACTTTTCAAACCGTTCAAAAATGCGCTTATTGGAAAATTACATTACTTTAAACTAGGATTTGTTTTGAATCAGAGGTCCTCAAACACCAATCGATCCAATACATCGTTTTAAGTACTAAAATTGCTTCTATACTGGCGCTCAAGAAGCTGCCGAGGTACTCAAAGAGGAACATTTTTAATCGAATCGTAGAACTTAAATGAATGCTTTGGAATCGACAGCAAATTGTACACATCTATGTATTATTAGTATGTAGTATCATTATATCCCCCTCCCCACAAAATTTTGTACCTTATTTCATGTTGCCAAAAATAATGTAAATTCGGCTGATATATGTTCCGCCAAATCTCAAGCAGATACCTTATGTCTTTATCATAAATATCGACAACTTTGGCAGTCGTTGATTATTTCGTTCAGTCTGATATGACCGTCCAAAATTTGCAATAAGCTTATCGTCGGAAGATTTGTAAGCTTCTTAGTTACGACCGCTCATGAAACTTTTACCTGAACTCTGTAACACTGTAGTGTTTCTATAAAACCCACCTAGGGGTGACAAAGTTTACTAGAAGGGTAGAAGTCACGCATTTAGAGTATCGGGTTTAGACTAGTGTATAGCAGTGCCTGCTTCTAAAAGGCATCAAAACGCATTGGTGAGCAGTCGTTGTTGCTGTTGTTATTGTTGTTGTTGTTGTTGTTGTTGTTGTTGTTGTTGTTGTTGTTGTTGTTGTTGTTGGTTTTTTTTCTTTTTCTAAGTGTAAGTGTCCTCTTTTTCCAATCAGGACCTAACAGACAAAATGGAAGCGAGAAGAAGGAGCTAACATGAAGCAGAGAAGAGCTATATCCATGTCATTCGCTCGTTCCAAGATGACCACGTATGAGTCCGTCAAATCTTGCCACCTCGGCCGAGATTCGAATCCGAGACATCTAGGTTAGTTCAGCTGCACTGACCACAACACCATGGAGGCCGACGAGGATCAATTGCTTAGCTTGTAAAATTTTGATTCAACCGATGCGTTTTGATTAATTTCGAAAGCATGCACCGCTATACTTGTCAGAATAGAGAGCCTCTTGATGTCCAAAATGCGTAAGCCCTATAGTAATATGAATCCCTGAATCCCAACTCCTTCTTCATAAACACCTTTACCAGTTTTTCAGGTTGCAAAAAATAATTTAAATTCAGCTGAATCAGTTCCACCAAATCCCAATCAGATAGCTCATGGCATTGTCAAAAATATCGACAGCACTGTCCGGTGATAATTTGCTTAACTGTAACGCATAACCGAGCAAAACTTCAACATCATCTCATCGTCAGAATATCCAAAAGCTTTCCACCTTTACAACGCCGGTGCTCTTGAAACTACATATATTGAGGTACTCGAGTCGAGGTAAGCTTTTGCTTGTATACACAGTAGAGCTATATAATTTATTCTCTAAAATTCACGTAGTAATCATAATATGTTTCGCAGGTCCCTCCACCAACACTTTTACCAGTTTTTCAGGTTGCAAAAAATAATGTAAATTCAGCTGAATTAGTTCTACCAAATCCCAAACAGATAGCCCTTGCCCTTATCAAAAATATCGACGACAATGTCCGATGATAAATTCCTCGACTATAACGTATAGCCGTGCAAAAATGTAAAATCCTCCATCGTCGGAATATCTGAAAGCTTTTTACCTATATCCACTACAAATGCTCTTGAAACTATTGAGGTAGGTACTCGAGTGCAGGGAGCTTCCTCTTGAACACAGTGGAACTTGAATGTTATTTTCTCTAAAATCCACGTATTTAATCATACGTATTTAATCGTATCCCCATTCCCCCTTCGTAAACACTATTACCAGTTTTTCATGTTACAAAAAATGATGGAAATTCAGCTGTCTCAATTCCACCAAATCCCAAACAGATAGCTAGTATCCTCATCAAAAATGTCGACGACACTGTCAATGATAATTTCCTCAACTGTAACATTTGACCGAGCGAAGTTTTAATCGTATCATAGTCGGAATATCTGAAAGCTTTTTACCTATATGCACTCGGGCCTATCACATAGGGGGACGCTGACCCCATGGGTCCAGGGCCCAGGCTCAAGAGGAGCCCGACGAGCCGATTTTTTTTTTTTTCTTGGTAAAATGTAAAATTATGTTTTTCGTTTGAAAGTAGATTTTTATTTTTCTCGTATTGATATTCACTTATTGCTTTTCATCTTTAATATCTTAAAATTTACCCTTGGATCTGTTGCAATAATTTAAATTTAGATCAGTTTAATTTGAAAGCGTTCGACTCTGATTGGCTGGAAGTGATAGTTCGGAAGGGAACGGTTGAAAAATTTCTCACAGTTGGGGGGGGGGGTGGGGGGCCTTTCCCGCCTACCTCTCATTAGAAAAGGGCAAAGGGGCCCGGAAGCCTAATTAGTACAGGGGCCCGGTAGTAAGATGTGACGGGCCTGCATGCACTGCTAGAGCTCTCAAAACAGCCGAAGTAACCGAGTCGAAGGGAAAATTTACTTGACCACAGTGGAACTGTAACGTTCTCTCTAAAATCCGCGAATGGTAATATGTATCACCCCTCTTCCATAAACACTTTTACTAGTTTTTGTTGTTGCATATGAAACACCATAAATTTAGCTGAATCAGTTCCGCTAAAACCGAAACAGATCGCTCATTTACGTGTCAGAAACATTGAAGGCATTGTTCGATGATATTTTCCTCAGCTGTCTGTAACGTTAAACCGAGCAGAAGTTTTAATCACATCATCGTTGGAACATCCGAAAGCTTTTTACTTCTGCACCACTGGATCTGGAGCTCTCAAAACTACCAAGGTACTCGAGTCGAAGGGAACATTTACTTGACCACAATGAAACTGCATACCTAAGGTTCTCTCTAAAATCAACAATCAAAATATGTATCACCCCCCCCCTTCCATGAAAACGTTTACCAGTTTTTCAGATTGCAAAGAAAAATCAAAATGCAGGTGATTCAGTTCTGCCAAATCCCAAAGAGATAGCTTACGCCCTTGTCAGAAATAGGTATCGACGGCCTTGTCCGATGATATTTTCCTCAACTGTAACGTGCAACCGTGCAAAAATTTGATATCATCCCATCGTCGGAATGTCTGAAAGCTTTTTACCTACACACTACCGGAGCTCTCGAAACTCCCGAGGTCCTCGAGTCAATGGGAAATTTTACTTGAACACAGTAGAGCGGAAATGTTCTCTCTAAAATTCACATGCTAATAATGATATGTATCATCCTTCCCTGCCTTGAACACTTTTACAAGTTTTTCAGGTTGCATAAAATACTGGAAATTCAGCCGAATCATTTCCACCAAACCCCAAATAGATAGCTCATGTCCTTATCAAGAAAATCGACGGCATTGTCCGTCAATAATTCGCTCAACTCTAACGTAACGATGCAAAACTTTAAAATCATCTCATCGTCGGAATATCTACAAGCCTTTTACCTTACTACTGGTCCTCTAGAAACTACCGAGGTACTCGAGTCGAGGAGAGCTTTTACTTGAACACAGTGGAACTGTAAGTAATGTTCTCTCTCAAATTCACATGCTAATCATAATATGTATCATCCTTCCCTTCCAAGAACACTTTTACAAGTTTTTCAGGTTGCATAAAATACTGGAAATTCAGCCGCATCATTTCCACCAAACCCCAAGTAGATAGCTCACGTCCTTATCAAAAAAATCGACGGCATTGTCCGGCAATAATTCGCTCAACTCGAACGTAACGATGCACGAATTCAAAATCATCTCATCGTCGGAATATCCGAGAGCTTTATTACTGGCGCTCTTGAAACTACCGAGGCACTTGAGGAGGCAAAATCTTGACTTCTCCGTCCGAACCGCGCCAGGCGGTGGGGAGCGGGGAGTTCGGGAGAAGGAATATTCTGGTTCAAAATCTTAGCGATAAAATGACAGAGGATAGCGCGACAGCGGTTAATCTCGACGTCGGGCTGTGTGTACTTTGGTCCTATCAATTATGAAATAGGCAATTGAAATTTCGAGGATCTCAACCACATACTCCTCGAGAGAAAGAAGAAAAAGGAGGAGGAGGAGGAGGAAGAAGAAGCGAAAGAGAAGAAAAGAAAATTTATAGCTCGGGGTACACAAAATACTTGTTGCCTCCCGTCCGGCCGTACCCGTACCTGCTTCCCTAATCTTTGACAAACACTCGAGAATGGAGTAAAGTCTACTCGGTACTTGGCACACTCGTCAAATCTCTCACTTTTACCCTCCTCCCTCCCTCTTTCTCTCACCCTCTCCCTCCACTTCCTCTCTCTCTCTCTCCTCTGCCTCAAGTATGTACCGACGAGAGTTAATTCCGCGGATTTTCGCGGATCGCGGATCGCGAATCGCTCGGCCGACCCCAAGCGGTGACAAGGAGAGAGAGATCTCATTAAGTCTCTCTAGATCTCATCACAATCGTCATCTCACGATCTCGGACCTCTTGACAATCGGAGCGAGCGACAAATAAACCTCTCGAAGAAAAAAAGTTCAAGGAGCGATTGATCCAGGACTGTGGCCTACCCGACACCCCCGCACCTCCCCACACCTCCCCACACTACCCCGCACCTCCTCGCACTACCAATGCCTCTATAATCTGCTATACTCGCGAGATCCGAGATCAACTTATATCTACCTCTTTCCCTTCTTGATAAGCCGATATTTTTACTTTTTTTTCTCTTTTGTCTTCCTTTTCAATGTCCGCTGGTTAACTGCATCAAACTTATTGGTAGAGAGGGATCAGACTGTTCTGCCCTCCCCCAAAAAACTGCGATGAGGGAATGTAGAGAGGAGTAAAGTATATCTTTTGCCCTCTCAAAAATTGGATTGATAGGAGGGAGGGAAAAAGACAAAGAAACAAGAGGGGAAAAATAAGAAAAAACTAAAAAATATAATGGCGTGACATAACTCTAAATTAGACACTTAGACATTCACGCGTGATCTTCACACGTGTTTCCTCTACTTGATGATTATTTTTTGTGAACAGAGACGGTCCATATGAGAGGAAAGGTTGTTTTCCCCTCTTGATAAGCCAATATTTTTTTCCTTCCAGACTGTCCTGTACCCTCGCCCCTCCCCCAAAAAACTGTGACGAGGGAAGGGAGAGTGGTAGTGAAGTATTTTTTGCCATCTCAATAATTTTGGATAGGTTGAAGGTAGGGAAACAAAGAAAGAAGGGGGAAAAGAAAGAAAAATAAAAAAATAAATAAATAAAAATAAAAACATGGCGTGAAATAACTGTAAATGAGATACTCAGATCTTCTCACGTGACCTTCACACGTGTTTCCTCTTCTTCCATGATAGTCAATATTTGTGAGCAGAGAAGGTCAATATGAGGGGGAAGGGTGCTTTTTACCTTCTTGATAAGCCAATATTTTTTTCCTCTCGTCTTATTTTCACTTTCTGCTGGTGGGGTGAACTTAAAGGAAGGGATAAGACCGTATTATTTCCTCCCTCATAAAACTAAGATAAGGAATGGTGGAGAAGAAGTGAAGTGTCATCTGCCCTCTCAATAGATGGATTGCTTAAAGGGAGGTAAAAAGATAAATAAAGAGAGGGGAAGAGAAAAAAAAGGAAGAAACGAATAGCGTGAAATAGCTCTAAATTAGATACTCGCTCTTTCATACATGTTTCTTGATATTCATTTCTTGTGAGCAGAGAAGGTCAATGCGAGGGAAATAGGATGGGGCACGTGCTTAACTTTTGATGTGTAACACGGTTTTGTGCTATTGATGTAGAGTATTGCATTATGATTGTCTTTCCTGAAATCTCATATTGTATTACGTAAATTTGGAGGGGCCTCCTGCCCTGGAAAACGAAGGAAATAACAAAGGAAAATAAACTTGTTTCTAAACAGGAAGGAAAGGTTGCGATTTTGCCGCCCTTGGAACGATAATGACTCAGTTTACCTTTTCTTAAGGGGAAATTTTGGAAGTGGTTGACTCTTTTTCTTGGGTTTACCCTCATTTTCTTACCCTCTATAGGTACCTACAATGCCACCCTGTGGGACCATTCCGTATTTTTTTTTTTTTTTTTTTTTTTTTTTTTTTTTTTTTTTGGATGACACGAATAAGAGATGGCGGGAGTCGATTAATCCCATCAGCTTAATTGGCGTCACGTGATCATATAACAAAGACTCGGAGTCATTCGGTCTGAAACGAACGACTTGAAAGACTTCAAAGCTTATTTATATGGTCACGTGACGCCACATTTTAAACCAATGGGATTAACCGATTCCGCAACTGTCTCGTCTAGTGGTGTTCAAAAGAACGGAATCGGCCTGCAAGGCAGGAGCCTCTTTTTGCCCCCTCCTCCCCGTGTAACTGTCCCTGCCTCGCCACATCACGGTCTATTTTTGTTTTTATTCATAATTGTGATGATTACGCAACTTTGTAAACATGTATAAAGACATTGATCTCTTTCTCAACAGGAACTTTTCAAAGTCTATCGCGTTTCCTACAAATTTGAGTACTTGGTGAAGGAGGCCATCGAAAAAGATCCTTCATTTGGAGCGTTTAATGGAGCTTTCTCCTCGGTATGAAGAGCTTCTTACGTTGTCTAAACAATAACGAAATGTTGTAACAAAGTTGCGTTTGAATTCACTAAATTTGACGCCGTAGAAATTTCCTCTGTACAGTAATAAATATTCATGATTAGCTCATAGTTGAAACTTGAAAGTGGTCGCACGTATTAATTGTAAAATATATTAGATAAAGAACAACGCACTTATTGCGCTTAATTTTTATGTCTAGAGATAACTCGTTTTTAAATCGAAAAGGACAAAAGTTCAAAAGTTGGCAATTTGATCGTAATACCTTCAGCCCTCTTCATATTAAAAAGCTCGTTTTCGATGGTATTTAGTCGTCCTTTCTCCTTTTATTGCATCATCTGGGTTGCCATATGGACAGTATATTACACGGACTCAGTTTCTTTATACCTTCTGAATTTTAACCTAAACAGTTTAAAAGGGAAAGTTGAAAGGGGGGAGGAGAGGTTGTGACCAAGCATATAGATTATACAGGTATGCTCATCTGACTTTGTGCCATAAATTCAGTGGCGCGCAGTTCAAAATCACTGCAGCCAAGATGGCCGACAAAAGCAGAAAACATTGAACGATACCGATACTCGGAGTCACCCGAGTAAGTCGGCCTTTTTTCTGCTTTTGTCGGCCATATCTTATTGTCTGCAGTGGTTTTGAACTGCGCGCCACTGAATTTATGGCGCCAAGTCAGATGGGCACATTTGTTTAATCTATAACCTCGGGTTGTGATAGCTCTATTTGAAATGGGTTTGAAATGAAGGTGCAAGTGTTTTGAAGAGGATAAATCTGAGCATGGAATTCAATATAATTGTTGCTTTTGGAAGGATTTACCCAATAAAGAAACTGACCTATGACAGAAATGAGCAAAACGTTCTTATCTGGATAGTCGTATTAGAATTCTGTACTCATAAATAGCCACTCTAAAAGCACTCTCACTTTCGTTCGAAACCAGTTTTACACTAAATTAATTCAAAATTTTGATTTAAGATTAAAATGAAGGAGGCAAACAAAAGCTTAAACCTTACGACTAATCATAACTATTTGAGCTCTTGTCGGAACTCCCTGACAAAATTTCCATCTAGGGACTTTAGCAGTGGCGAAGCATGCGATTTGGCAACGTTCCTTTTCCCCCATTAATAAACATTAGAAAGGTCGAAATGCCTGGTCATCGCCGATGACTGGAGCGTTCAACTTTTTTGGTGAACTTAAATGGAGAAAATATATTGTTGCCAAACACGCTTCGCCACTGGACTCTAGTTTAAAAACAAAAGATATGTAGGTATTTATCAGGTAATGGGCGGATATACAGGAATTTGTCTTTCTCTCTTTTGGACCGCTTAAACGCATGTATTAGCAAAGGATAGCAGAAAGGGGGCCATATTTGAGACATTAGCTCCTATCTCCGTTCTTTTCTAACGCACGCTATCAAATGGGAGGAGAGAGAGAAAGAGAGAGAAGACAATTTCATTGTTTTTTACAACATCTCCTCAAGCCATCGCACATTTTGCACCTATCAGAATGGTGTATGTTACTTAATCCTACGTCCTTGGAAATTTAGTCTTTCGATATTTTACAATAATTACTGTGTTCAATGCTTTTAGATCGTTACTCTCATGACAGATATCCTCCGGTTTACCTGTCACGAAACGAAAGTATATTTGAAAGCTTATCACCACCGGCAACTATATCAAAGGAACCACCTCCACTTTTACCTACTACATTGTGGGTTTATAATGATTTCTTTGAAATCTTGTCAATGACCACTGGGAGGGGGGATTTGGGGCTCAAGACTCCCTCCTTTTTTTTTTCTTGAAAAAATGATTCCCGTAGATCGTCATTAATCAAACCCCTCTATTTTTTCTACTTTTATAACAAAAAGGGCTGATAAATAATGAGAGGCAAAAAAAGTAAAAAATGAATTAATAAATAAATAGATGAATGCACAGACGAATTGATAAATAAATGAACAAACGAATAAATAAAAAGGTCATAACAGTTCAAGCCGACTCACGTCTCCATGCCAATGATTGTGGAACCGCACAATAAGGTGGGCCGAAAAACACGAATTTTCGAAATTTGATTGGGCACACTCGCCAAATTTTTATTTCAGCCGAATGATTCACGAAGATCTTTCGTTTTTTAAAAAATATTGATATTTAGGGTTCCCTCCAGCCCCCCAAAAATAGGAAAAATCGCAAAAAACCACATTTTTCGGCACGTTTGGCAACACTGCTCAAAAACGACTGCAGATATCGTTCCGAAACTTATTTTAAATGAAAGCTCGCACAATTTCACACCAGGTGGGTGCCCAAAAGTTTTAAAAGTCGACATTTTGACGAAAATACGCTCAATATACAATTAGCCCCCCTAAATACCCGAAACTGAGGGAATATCGTGTTTTTTTTAAAGTTTGGCAACACTGCGTCAAGACAACCGCAGATATTGTTCCGAAACTTATTTTATATGAGATCCCATACAATTTCACACCAGTTGGGTGCCCGAAAGTTTTAAAAAGTCGACGTTTTGACGAAAATACGCTAAATTTACAATTAGGCCTCCTAAATACCCAAAACTATAGGGGAATATCATGTTTTTACGAAGTTTGGCAAAACTGCGATAGAATATGAACATAAATCGTTTTGAAAACATAAATTATGTTAAAAATCGTAAAAGCTCATGCAAAAAAGTCGTAGAGCTTGAAAATAAATTCCATACAGAGGCTGAAATCAGCCTGAGAGCCCGTTTCGACCCCGCCGAACGTCACGCTCTGAACACACGAACGTGAATGCTCTTCCCGATATCCCGATAGCTTTACGCAAGGAGATGTTACAAACCTTTTTTCTCGAATTCGGTGAGGTGGCAGGACTAAAAAAATACCATTTAAGCCAAAAATGATGCGCAAGAATTATGAGTTCGATCGGACCACGGCAATATGTGGCCCGGCCGGCGATCTAAAAATTTCGATTTTTGTACTTGTGGTTCTGAATCCTCGTATTTTCACGGCAATTTGAGTTCGTTCTTATTCAAACCTTCGAGTTACTTATACAATGGCGTAGCAGGGGAGAAGGTCCCGGGGGTCTGCTCCCCTCCCCCCGGGGGGACCCAATTTTGCCCTGAAAAAGGTATTTTTTACGTTTTCAGAGGAATTTGACCGGACGTCCCCCCCCCCCCCCCCTCGGACAGATTCGTGGCTACGCCACGGAACTCAAAGTTTACGGTACGATGAGACTTGAAAGTGTACGCTGATGTCATGTAGGTGGACGTGACCACTCTGAAAATTCGTTCAATTCACTCGAATCAGTGGAGAAAAAAATCGATTTTGCACACTCGTATTTCTTTATGCCGTTTAGGAATTGTGCTTACCGAAGACAATCATCACCGTTTATTGAATGCATATTTTAACTTTTACTTATATACCGGAAAGTGCCAAAAAGTTTTCTCAGAATAGGACTCTAGGACCCGGAATATTCCCTTGAAACCGTTAAAATAATTGTCAATGGATCCATTACAAACTTTTACTGCAGCATTATGGAGGGTCGATTCTTGTGTAACATTATTACGTAAAAATCACATTGAAAGCATCAGAAAGTCTCTCAAAAACTCGAAAACCCCCCCACAAATGACGCATTTCAAGGAAAGCCTAAGATGGTGCGGTCGAATGGGCGAGCACCAACACACAAATAAATAATGAATAGAAAATAAAAAATTATATGCATGCACGACGAGAACTAAATGATGACCGATGACGGCAGCTGGCAATTTATATTATTAGTCAAAATGTAAACAAACATCTCACTTCCTCCCTTTACCTGCATTTTGTGTCATTCTGAGTCTTTTTTTAATCAGGGAAATTTTATTTTCTCGGTATGGTTTAAAATTAATACGGTGAATCATCCCGATTTATATCGATTTGCCAGAATTCTGAAAAGGAAACTCCAGGCAAACATCTAGTTTACAGTATGCCTCGGCGGCCATATTTGCCACTCGAATGGTGCAAGTGTTGATTCGCTCATTTTTGACCGCCATCTTGGTCTTTCCACTCTTTGCACGTGAGTTCATGAGCAGATCTAGAGACTTTTTGATGCTTTCAATTTGATTTTTACGCGATTTCAAACAAGAATTGACCCTACATAAATATGCCTCAGTCAAAATTTTCAACACACCCATTTTGTGCCCTAACATGACCTCCTTTCAAATCATCGATTTCCCACCCATAGTACTATTCTTGAAACACCACTTGGTAGATCTTCATTTTTGATTATTTCAAGGAGAGAAAAACAAATAAAGCAAAAAGCAAATTCGAAAAATGCGCCAAATAAGGGAATTCAGAACCGCAAGTACAAAAATCGAAATTTTTAGATCGCCGGCCGGGCCACATATTGCCGTGGTCCGATCGAACTCATAATTCTTGCGCATCATTTTTGGCTTAAATGGTATTTTTTTTGTCCTGCCACCTCACCGAATTCGAGAAAAAAGGTTTGTAACAACTCCTTGCGTAAAGCTATCGGGATATCGGGAAGAGCATTCATTCTTGGTGACGTTCGGCGGGGTCGAAACGGGCTCTCAGGCTGATTTCAGCCTCTGTATGGAATTTATTTTCAAGCTCTACGACTTTTTTGCATGAGCTTTTACGATTTTTAACATAATTTATGTTTTCAAAACGATTTATGTTCATATTCTATCGCAGTTTTGCCAAACTTCGTAAAAACATGATATTCCCCTATAGTTTTGGGTATTTAGGAGGCCTAATTGTAAATTTAGCGTATTTTCGTCAAAACGTCGACTTTTTAAAACTTTCGGGCACCCAACTGGTGTGAAATTGTATGGGATCTCATATAAAATAAGTTTCGGAACAATATCTGCGGTTGTCTTGACGCAGTGTTGCCAAACTTTAAAAAAAAACACGATATTCCCTCAGTTTCGGGTATTTAGGGGGGCTAATTGTATATTGAGCGTATTTTCGTCAAAATGTCGACTTTTAAAACTTTTGGGCACCCACCTGGTGTGAAATTGTGCGAGCTTTCATTTAAAATAAGTTTCGGAACGATATCTGCAGTCGTTTTTGAGCAGTGTTGCCAAACGTGCCGAAAAATGTGGTTTTTTGCGATTTTTCCTATTTTTGGGGGGCTGGAGGGAACCCTAAATATCAATATTTTTTAAAAAACGAAAGATCTTCGTGAATCATTCGGCTGAAATAAAAATTTGGCGAGTGTGCCCAATCAAATTTCGAAAATTCGTGTTTTTCGGCCCACCTTACCGCACAATAATGCCATCTCGATCACTGTCGTGAACAAGACACAAACCGCCTTCAAAATTCTAATTATGCAAAACCACATCCGATAAGTAGGAACAGTTTCTCTTGCGCCGCGCTGAATCAGAATCCATATTCATCCGAAGAGCGCGGTAGAGCACGGACACCTTTCAAAATTTTGAAGATGTTTAGAGAAAACTTTACGATTGAATTGTTTTATTATGTTTTCCGATCTGCGTATTTTCGAATCATCGAATCATCAGTGCCTATCTAGAGGTAAGATTATCTGCCGTAATAAATAAAAAGGAAATACCTCCTTACACGGATAAAAGTATCTATCCAAATGCAGAAATGAATTTTTCATCGTAGGTTTCATGAAACATTGCTTTATTCTAAAATAACTTAATAGTAGTGGTAAATTGCGAACAATCTAGCGCTGACATTATTTAAAGCGCCGACTTCCACTTTTCAATTACCAGCTCAGGTACTGCCTCGCTGGTATGCCTTTTCCAAAGGCGTCTTATTACATTAATGTTTGGCCTGTTAATAATCTTAGGAAGTTTTTGGGGATCCCCACAATTTTTTCCATCCCTTCAAAACAGAGTTGGAGTGGGAATAGGAAAGGAGGGAGGAAGGGAGGGAAGAAGCAGTCTCAGAAAAGTTTTTAAATTAATTTCAAACTGCTTCCAACTTCAAACTAGAGTCCCTTTGATGGAAATTTAGTCAGGGAGTAACAACACGAGTTTGACGAGTGCCGATTGGCTTTTGATTTAACACGAGCAGCTCCATGAAACGATGCCATCAAGCGGCGACTCCTGGAGACCAAAGGAGCCGATTTGCTATCTTGCCAATATTATAATTTGTCGACTCCTCTTGAGCTCCATGCAGTGGCGTCGCGTACCATCTGGCAACAATGCAACTGCTCCATTTGAACTCATTAAAATTATCGCATTTTCCTTGTGCACTGAGCACCCCCTGACTTCGATCTTTTACATGAGTTTAAATAGATAGAATACATTGTTGCCAAATTGCACGCGACGCCACTGGCTCCATGAAGCGTCGTGTTGGTACTATCAAACCCAATGTCCATATCAAGGGACTCTACTTCCACCCAGACAGTATGGCTCAGCAAGGATTTTTTAAGGGGGGGGGGTGTCTGAGGTCTGGGGTCTGAATGTTGTCTCGAGGGGGGTCGGAAATACTAAACATATCAAGACCCCCCCTCTCCAAAAACAACGCGAAAAATTACCCTTTGTGAGGGAAAATCTCAAGGACAAGGGGAAGGGGGGTCCAGACCAGTGGCGTAGCGTGCAATTTGGCAACCTTGCAGTTCGTCCATTTAAACCAATGAAAAAGATCGAACTATTGGGTGTTCTGTGAATATTCCTTCGCATTCGACCTTTTACATATGTTTAAATGGACTTTATGCAATGTTGCCAAATCTCACGCCACGCACCACTGATCCAGACCCCTGGATCCCTTCCGCCCCTTTGCTACGCCACTGTGCTCCCACTTGCTACGGCTTCTAAAAGGACAAAAGTAAGGCGATATCTGACAGAGATGTCTTCTTAATTAAATGTAACTATTAGTGGCGTAGCGTGCAAATTGGCAACATCGTTTTGCGCCCATTTAAACCCATGAAAAAGGTCGAATCAGAAGGTGTTCACCCAACACCCAATAGTTCGATCTTTTTCATGGGTTTGAATAGGCGAACAGCAACGTTGTCCAATTGCACGCTACGCTTCTGGTAACTATATGCCCTGGTAAAAGTGTTCCGGGAAGTTCCATGTGACTAAAAGTCCGTAGGCAATTATTATTTTTCTATAACATTGCGAATGGAATCCCATGAACACGGAGTTCCATGAAATGTTATGGAAAAATAATAATGGGTCTGTTGCATACTTTTGCTACAGCAATATGAAGGATTGATTCAGGTGTGATATAGCGTGAAAATCACTTTGAGAGCATCAAAAATAGTCTCAAAATCCACTCGTAAACCCACAAAACGTGTTTTAAGGAAAGCCTAAGATGGCGGTTGAGAGGACGAATCAACTCTGGCCGATGACGGCAATTTATAATGTTGGTTAGAATGTAAACAGACATCTTACTTCCTCATAGTACTTACATTGTATGCACTTTTTTGTTTTTTTGTTTTGTTTTCTGTTTTTCGTTTTTTGTTTTTTTCCCCTGTAAATATTACTTTCTCGTTATTGTTTATGAAAACTGGTTAATTTATTACGTTCTGTGTCAATTTGCCGGAATTCTGAAAAGGAAACGCCGCCGAGCCACTACCTACTTTGTCGAATGCCGTCGTCGGCCATCTTTGCTGCTCGTAGTGCATGCATGCAGGTTTGGTGTGCTCTTTTCTAGAAATTATAGGATTAGGATTAAATTGGCATTTCTTTGGAAGAGTATAATTATCTTGCTTTATTTGCTCATTTTTGGAGACTGCCTCTATTTTGGAGTCACGCCAACCAAAGACTACAAGTCGACATCGGCCCTCCCTCTGAAACAACCAGTATATCATCTAATTTTGATCTGAAGAATACGTCGAAGCAAGTCGCCGTAATTGTCAGTCGTCGTCAAAATTAAGAGCTAGCTTGAACTCATGAACTCTCGCTACGGTTTGGAATTCAATTATTTCATGTTCATCTTATCTGTTCTCTGAACTGCAAACAAATTCCAAGCATATATGGTTGCGTTGACTCGAGACATGAATAACGCGCAATAAATGTAGAGTTTTATCTAACATTTTTACGATAGATAGATTCCGTGCGACCACTTTCGACTGAGCTAATCATAAATGCATGTTACAATAAACGGGACTCTATGGCGCCGCACACATTCAATGTATCCGAATGCAACATAGTAGCAAGATTTCGTTGTTGTTTCGTCTACTCAAGAAGCTCTTCAAACTTCGGTAGAAAGTGCTTTTAGATTTATTTCCAAACATCTCTCAAACGAACACAAACAAACCAATCCTAAAATTAAAAATGAATCATTGGGAAAGAGGGTTGATGAAATTTAAAATTAAAATAAAAATGAAAGTTTTCCATGGGAAAACAAAAACATAGGACTTGTCTTCTATTTTTATTTTGATCATTTACTGTTTACGTCATTTAATCTATTTTGTTAAAGGAGACAGTTTGATCCATCGTTCAACTGAGATCTATTGGGCAATATGCACACCACTATGTGTGGGTGGCTCGTGTTTTGTGATGCATCGATTTATTTTCCACTGAACCCTTAAGAATCGACCATTTAGAAGCTCAATGGGTCTGTTATGACGCATCAATTCTATAACATAAAATTTCGCGAAAACATAACTCGCGTCAGGTCTGGAGATATAGGGGGCGGGGAGGCAATATCCCCCCCCATCCCACAGTTTGCCCCCATAGTGCTTTTGGCAGCTTTTTTTTTTTTTTATTAATTACTTAGGAAAATGTTTAAACATTGCAGGAGAAACTTATAAAATGCTTTAGATGCGCGAGCGTATTGTGAGAATCATAGTGTTCGCCATTCTTTTTCATGTCGAGTAGCAACTTTTTCGGGTACTCGATGACCCCCCACCCTGGGAGGTAGAAGGGGCGGGGTTCAACTTCATTTACTTTATTTTTTTCTATGGCACCCCCTATCTAGTGATACATCGTTCAGAAGGGCGTCAAATGTTTAGACTTCTGGTGCAAACCAAAGTTCAATATCTTTCTTCGTGTTCGATAAATCGAAGTTCAAAGTTCGGTATCCACCCATTTTCGAAAAATCGTTGCTCCTCTTTAAATGGACCAAATTAAAAGGAAAAAAAAAAAAAAAAAACCTCTGGGTGCAAAATGCTTTATTTAACAAGCACTTTCAGTTAGAAAATACGAAAGTTCCCAAAATTGGTCCAAAATCCATTTTTAGGTCCTCAAATTTTTTTCAATTTTTCCAAAAATTTGTAGCCGCTGATTTCTTCAAAAAACGGTGGAAATAATGGACGGAAACGGACCGAAAATCGCATTTTCCTTTATACTGATGACTACACCAAGCTCTCAAAAACCGCAAACTTGTTATTTCAACCGAAAAAATGCACATTTAAAGATTTCGAATCTGAACAAAAGTGAGAATCCATTTAAGAGTTTTCCTTGGAAATGTCGGGGTTTACGAGCTTGATTGTCGTCAGTGTGACGAAAAATACGATCCTCAGTCTGTTTTTGTCCGTTTTGACTGCAGTTTTCGAAAAAATCAACGGTTCTAAATTTTTGGAAAAATGGAAAAAATGTTGTGGCCCTAAAAATTGATTTTAGAAAATAAATGAAAAAAAGCGAAAGAGAGAAGAAAAATAGGAGAGAGAGGAAAGGAGAGGTCAAAACCTGATAAAATTTTATTTCCATCCAACACAGATTTCTTCGATTTTCTCTCTAATAAAACCCAGAATACCCATTAAAATGGGATTTTTAAAGGGTCAAATTTTCAACATTTTCCGGGGGAGGACCCTTGGCCCCCCATCCCTGGAGGGCTATTCCATACCTTACGACCCCCCCCCCCCCCCCCAGTTAAATGGGGCCATGGCCCATGGATGAAAATATATCGTAATTTTTTCGAAGTATACATATATTCATCCATGATAGGGTGGATAGTGGGAGCATCACTCAAGAACTCTCTCCAGAGACAGTTTCTGGTTGCGCCAATGCAAACCTCTTTCCTCTTACCGTCTCGAAACTCTCTCGAAGCATTACACGTGGTATCATGGCAGTGATAAGCTCATATCCTAGCGTTCTAGGCCCAAAAATTATCGTGAGTGAGCCAATGACAAGACATAAGACCTTCTTTGATGTGACTGTGATTACAAATTATCCTGCGATCTTTCGAAAATTAAGTTGCATAGAGAAGAGACATTTTTTAAGATTCGTGGAATGGTGCAGTAAAATTTTGAGAGATCTGGTTGTTTACGCTCACATGAATTTGCCGTTGAAAAAGTGAAACTGTGTGAGATAAGAGCGAGTGAGACCGACTATTAATTTGTTGGGGTCCAACTACGTATTTTCTTGACTTCACACTAAAACGGTCTATTGCACGAAAGAGCGTCAATTCAAATTCCGCGCTCAAGAAGAACGTTGCCTCTGAACGCTACCTATGGTCGAAATTTGAAACCTTGTGACTAATTATTTATTAATTTTAGCCGCTAGGTAGCAGCTGTTATCTCTCACTCGCGAACAGGAATCCAGATTGCTGATTGGTCAGTAATTTAAACCAATTTCTCAATCAAAACAAATCGTTCTTTTCTCGACCTGTTGATATACCTGATTTCTTGACCACCTTCAAAGTCGAAGCCATTTGCACATTTTTTTCGCATTTTTTTGCCTTTTACCTCGGTCTTTCATGTTGAATATCATTTTGCGTTCTATTTCTCCTCGCTGATTTTGAAGGAATAATCAGAAGCACAATCTTCTCATTCAGAGGAAGAGGTTCAATTATTCTCGAAAAGTTCTCCCTGGATAGCCTTTGCCTTTGGTGAGTTCACGCTTTCAACCTACATCACATTCATGATCTAATTCTAAATTATGTAAGCCCTCTTTGTTGTGAACCATTCCCTGCTTGTTATGTAAGTGCCAAGTCTAGAGACGTTTATTAATCACTTGACAAATTATCAAAGTGATGAGCTTTGCAGGCATTTTATAACTTTGTGGTTCTGCATCAAGAGAGTAGTTTCGTGAAAAATTCATCAATTATTAGCCCCGTGGAGTGAGGTAGGTTGCCCAAGTCAATTCATGTTCTTATCAGACATTCACTCTCTTCATCTAATTTGTCTGCTTGTTCCTGAGATTTGATCAATTAATAGAAGAGGAGGGAAGGGTATTCCTTTCTTATCAGTGGTGTGATTGGTGTGGCGTGACAAAATTTTGGTGGGAGGTCATGAAGGGGGCAGCTTTTATGGCTCATTTTTCGTTTCACTTCTCTTGCTTATTTCCATCTGTCTCTTTCTTTCAATATATCACTCCAGGAATTAGGGAAAAAGGGAAAAGATTGCCTCCTCTACATTTCTGCTTTTGATGAAAGGCCAGGGTTACGATGGTTGCATAACCTAACCAATCAAAGTTTCTTTGAGTCCGTAACAGTTTTGTGAACTTGCTCGGAAGTATTTACAGATTCTAACTTTTGAAATTAAAGTTGGAGACTTTTTACCTGAGACAGGTTGCAGTGGTGTCGATTGTGAGGAATTTCTTTTTTCCTAGCGAGCAGGGCTGCGTCGAAGTTTCTGGAGAGGGGGGGCAAGAGTCCAATTATGCCACCTTTCCGAGAAAAATTCTGCTTGTGTACCCTGTATTTGCCGCCCCAGGAAAGTTAAAGCAAAAAAATAACTGAGTAAACCATGAAAAGAGTAAAGAGGGGTTGGAATTTTTCTTTAACGGCGGCAAGCCCTCAAATTTCCCAACTCAGTCATAAAGATGAACAATATTCACTGTGGAAAAGTAAGTCGGAAAATCCAATCGGAGAGAGATGTATAGAGAGATAGGCAATTCTAAGAACATTTAATGATGGGACTTAACAACTGTGTAGCTTTAATGAAAACAGATATTTATACCTACTGTTCCTAACCAATCAGGTTGTGCCATTGGCGAGTTGAAGCTGTGTTTTTATGAAAGCCGATGAACTGTCTGGTCCAATCTCTTCTGAGACAAGATATTCCTTCCAAACTTCATTACTGATCAGTACATAAATTGAAATTTAGGTACTTGGATTTTTTCAAATCCATGCTGTTACCTACTCAATTCTCATTCTCTCCCACTATCCCAAAATTCATTGAGAGAAGAAGGGACATTAAAATTTTCATTATTATTCTGACATTTTAAGCTAAGCGCTGAGGCAGATTCACGGGAGGCAAAGTGGTTGAATTGATCGATACTACTGCTTGCAGCTCCAAGTGTGCTTCCATGTTTGTCAAAAGGTCCAGATATATTTTTTGAGGTAAATTAGATTAAAATTGCTCAGCAGAGGAAGTTAATTTTAAAAAATCTTTGGAAGAGAATCTTTAAATTTCCCCTTAGTCATTCGGAGAGGTCATTAGCAAAGTGCTGGAACAAAAATGTTTACTTACATTGCCATGTTTGACGGAATGAGCAATCTTGCGATGGTGAGGTAATTGCCTCTCATAGTTCGATATGTTTTGCAAAATATGCTGGCAAATTTAGAACAGGGGCGTATGGAATGGGGGCCATGTGAGTATGAAAGCAAAAAAGAAAAAAGTCAAATTAAAAAATCTATCACCGAAGGCGGCAAAATAAAAAGGAGTATAAAAAAGCTATCTAATTCATAATTTTGATGGGCAGCAATTTGTTGATGGCGGCAAAATTGCAATCTTCAACCCCTCTCCAGAAATCTCGGCATGCCCATGCCCAGCCTCACTGACAACCAGTTTTTATCATAAGTGGGCGTTAGCTATCAGGCCTAGTCTAATATCCCCCCCCCCCAGAAAGAATTTTTACGTTCTAGAAAATGGAAATATTCTTAACATATTGTTAGACCTTTCATCGCCTGGTGAAAGTGGACAAATATTTTTGTTTTCAAAGATTTTTGACCTCCTGCAGGGAATCTGACTGGAAACATTACGTTAACAACATGAACAAATAAAGTTATCTTTCCATATCCATAACACCACTACTTTCAATATTCTGTCTCGTTTTTACAACTGAAGGGAGTAGCAATCATTAAATTGCGAGAGATTAACTTATCAATAACGTAAGCGCGCGTGACTTCTTAGCAGCCTTGACACAACACTGATCTAATTTGCTGATTACTTATTCTCAGCGAAAGCTTCTAATCTCTTCCTTCAAAAATAATTCTTACGTTCATCACGCAAATAACATTGTCTCCGTTCATTCACTATCAGTCATTATTGCCACTTCTCCAAAATATAATATAAGAAAATTAAAGATTTTTATGGGTGGTCTATAAAACTCTGGATCTTGTAGGTGTAGCTTACCTGCCACTGAAGGGAAACTTGCACAGGTACTGGTTGGCGGAATTTATGAAAAACGAGCCACCAGACTGGGGTGCCACTGTAGTGAAACTTACTCCGGTAGTGATTGCTGGAATTTATGGAAAACGAGCCACCAGACTGGTATGCGAGTAGTCAAAGTGCATGGATTTATATGAGACACTCTTTGGAAGAAGGTCCATAAAACATTGGGTATGCTCAATCGCTCGCTCAGAGAAGTAAATATTAGGATGGTATTGAACAATTTTATGCAGAAAGAAACGAACTGCCATCGGTCTCCTTTGTAGTTGTGTCTTTTTTGTGAAAGATGAAGTCCTTGATTTTTTTTTTTTTTTTTTTTTTGAGGTCGACTAAACTTCATTGCTTTTTAGTAAAATAGGCCTATTCCTTTAGCCCTTTCAAATTTGTGCATCTGGAAAAAAAAAATGGGTGGGGGGGGGGGGTTGGCGAAAAGTCAGTTTTTGCATTTTCTCAGCACTTTCAGACAGTTTATCGGCTTTTGCCCTCTTCTTTTGGCATGTTGGAGGGACCGCCCCCTGCATTTACGCCCTTGTGCATCTGAAGTTATATTTTAAGGAAAAGCCACTGAATAACACTTTGCCAAGGTCTTATGCCTCTCTGCTAATACCTGTAGGGATGGATTGTAAAACTTAACTGCTTATTCACCAAGTGATTAAAATCAATTGATTTATTGCTCAATAATTCTGCTTACAATCAATTAGATTTTAATTATAGCTTCAACTTGGAGTACTTCTGTCTACTGCTCATCTGATATTGAAAAATGTCTCATTAAAGGTTTTTTAAGTGATAATTTTTTTTATCATTTTTTTTTCTATGAAATCTAATTTGTTCCAAAATTCTCTGTGTTCCTAATTTTTTTCCAACTTGCAACTCACAAAATTTAATAGCTCTATGAAATTTTAACTTTTTTTAATCTTCTTTTTTTTTTAATTTTGGCAACACCGATACTAATTTCCCTGGTGTAACTTTTCCACCTTCTTTTTCTTCAGCTTCTCCTGCTTTTTATCAAACATCAACAATTAAATTTGCTGTAACTGCATTCATTACGCTCTCTTGGTCTTTATCTCTAACTTATCATTACGTAAATTGGGCAGCAAGAATGATAACAACCATTTGTGAAAAATCAAAGGATTTTTATCAAGTGTTAACTTAGTTTCAATTTTATCGCCTGTGTTAGTTTGTGAACCTCCTTTATCTTGAAAGCAAGGTGTTCTCTCGCTTAATTTAGTTTTCAAGCATTAGATAAATTTTTTTTCTTTGTGTCATCGTTACCTTTCATTTTAACCATTGAAATCGTGAACTGTTCCTGACCCCCCTGCTTTAAATTTCTTGGTTTTTGAGGAAAATATACGAGTTTTGAAGTGACGCTTTTTGGTACGTAGTTCTCTCTTCTCATTTTTAATAATTCTTTTATTTACTCCATTTTTTCAATTTTTATTCGCTTTTTCTTTTTCTGTCACTTCATCATTGGTAAAACTACCCTGTAGTTTTTTCCTCTCTTTCTCTATTTATTGTTTTTTTTCTTGCATTCATTCTTACATTCATTTTTACATCCATCAAACTCTTTGTATTTTTAGATCAGTGGTTCATGCAGCTTAATGTTACTAAAGCAACCAAAAAACTAGTAATTTTTTTTACTTATTTTTATCCTCTCGTCATGTCACCCCAAAAACTCACTCTAAATAACTTAAAATCCTTTGGAATAAGGCTGAAATTTTTTAAAAAATTTGCTCCACTGGATTTTTTTTTATTTAAAAAAAAAAAAAAAAAAAAAACCCTTTTTAATGGTTCTAGTGCACTTTTTTTGATTTTTTAGTTTTTGCGGCAAAATTATATCAAATGCAAGTCCATGTATGTCAGAAAACGACTCAACTTCTTTGAACAGAAGAATTAAATAAAAATTAAACTAACATTCAACATTTCTCTCATTTCTGTTTAGACCCATTTAATTTTTTTTTCCGACCTCCTGAAAAGTTGCTTTTTGAAGAAAGAAGGTCCCTGTGACCTAATTCGATTTATTTTAAATTTCCCGACTTTATAAACTTAGTTTTGGCGTTTAAATCCCTTTGTTTTGCTCTTTGACTATCACACTGCTGCAGATCAAGACAAAAAATTTATGTAATCGGGAATCTTTATGAGAAAGATTTCTCTGATATGTTGAGCATAAAATGAGTTTATAATCTAGTTTTCAGGCTCTTAACTCGGTCTTAAAAAAAATTTGCTTTTAGTGTCCTCTTTCCATCTAAACAACCTAGTTCCTCTCTTTTCGATTCATTCTAGATAATTCCCTTAAAAATTTTTCCTTTTTCCATCTGTAATAGCTTTGAGTTTATGAGTGTTGGTTTTTCTTTTCAGGTGAAAAATGGAAAGAGTTTACGGTTTTTTCTCGGGCTCGGTTAGTAACGATCTCAATATGAACCAGCCTCTTGCTGAAAGTGATCCAGACCTGTTTAAGATGATAAAAAATGAAAGGAATCGGCAGGTGAAAGGTTTGGAAATGATTGCGTCGGAAAACATCACTTCATTAGCAGTCGAGCAGTGTTTAGGATCATGTCTTACAAATAAATACTCAGAGGGACTTCCAAATGCCAGGTGTGTACTACGCTGTCTCACTAACTGTTATGTAATTTGAAATGATTGGGAATTCCTAGGAATCTAACTTGCTAAGAAAACGTCCCTAGTCAGTGACTTCGTTTTTTGAGAGGCTACATACTTAATCACTCAACAATGAAACCAACGAAGAAGGCTGATTAAAACACACTTTAAAGTTTAAACACACTTATTATTAAATTTTTTATCCCTTATTCTTTTTGTATTTAGACCGTGTTATTCATAGCTTGCTTATAGCACCCTACGAGTTCTGTGTAAAATTGCATTGTAACCTGTTAATTGCAGAGGTGACAACAAAAAAAGGCTAAAGCTCTAGAAAAATCAAGAGCAAATTTCAAAACAGCCTGCGCAATTTGTCAGAATCAGCAGGTCAAGAAACTGAACATATTCAAGCGAAATCGGGGGATTTGAGATCAGAGCTGCTGTTTTGCCTATAATTAATGCCATTTTTTCAATTTACAGATGATTCCACCAGTTGAGAATAGATTACACAGTTCAGTTCAGTGTATGACTGTACTGCACGAAAACACTCGGATCCGTAATCTTTTTTCAGTCGGTGTAATCGCTGTTAAATTATTAAAATATCCCTACGATTTTTAAAGTTGTCGACGACTTCACCGGTTGGAAAAAGATTACATATGGGAGTATTTATGTGCATTACAGGCTTACTCTGAACTAAACTGTGTAATCTTTGCTCAACCGGTGGAATCATTGGTGAAGTGAACAATGCCATTAATTATTATATGCAAAACGGCAGCTCTGTTTGAGATCATCTGCAGTGAATCACAAGTAACCGCGACCAATAGACCGACTCATCCACCATGCAGTTAAAAAACGTAGCAGTCTATGGTATTCCATCGTGTATTGATTAAAAATTTAGCCTTTTATTCCTTCTTATTTTAATTAAGTCCCTTTATATACATTATCGTAATTATTTCAAACTTGTTTTAGACAAACTTTGATCATTTTAGTGGATTACTAAA
This sequence comes from Trialeurodes vaporariorum, assembly GCA_011764245.1. Classification (NCBI taxonomy): domain Eukaryota; kingdom Metazoa; phylum Arthropoda; class Insecta; order Hemiptera; family Aleyrodidae; genus Trialeurodes; species Trialeurodes vaporariorum. The sequence continues at coordinate 40,579,363 of VMOF01000369.1, read as the reverse complement.
AAATTTATTTACTTAATTTAATTCTCCTTTTCGGTTCTATTAATTATCATTCATTAATATACTTCTTTTTCTCCCCCATTAGATACTATGGTGGAAATGAGTTCATCGATCAGATCGAACTCTTGTGTCAAGAAAGATGTCTCAAAGCCTTTCGACTGGATCCAAAAGAGTGGGGTGTAAATGTTCAACCATATTCTGGCTCCCCGGCTAATATGGCTGTTTATACTGCTCTTCTCAACCCTCACGATAGGATCATGGGTACGTTCATTTTATAGTGATGCCAGCGGGCCGATCATTTACTTTATCGTTAAACCGATCGTTAAGACTGTCTACGAGTGATGCTATTGGTCGAAAATTGTAAAACTTGGCTATTGCTATGGTAACCATTGTTAAGAGTCTCGTTTTATAAAGGCTATTCATGAGTAACCTTTAAAAAACGGACACTATAACAATGGTCACCATAGCAACGGCTAAGTTTTACAATATTCGACCAATAGCATCACTCGTAGACAGTCTTAACGAGCGGTTCAACGATGAAGTAAATATCGGCCCTCGGAAAAGTTATTGCTCCACAAGTTTTTATGTCTGTCTATCTATCTTTTTTAAATATTCTTATAGATTCCTACTTATTAGAATTGATTCTTAAGTATTTTTTTAGGATTATGATATTCATCCAGGAAAACATATTTTAGACACTGCATGCACTAACTATCTTGACTGAAAACCTATGTCTATTGCCAATGAGCGCGAAACATCAAGAGTTTTAGTTGTTAGCCATGGTCTAATGTTGCGGCCATTGGCTGTTGTTCTAAATGTTATTTTATTGAGCTCTGGAAAAAAAACATCACACGGTTGACCAGTGGCAGATCCACATGCCCCTCCCCTACCCCCTTCTCAAATTTGCCTTTTTATCTTGACTGAAAACCTATGTCCGTTGCCAATGAGCGCGAAACATCAAAAGTTTTTGTTGTTGGTCATGGTCTAATGTTGCTGCAGTTTCCTGTTGTCAATAATATTTTATTGAGCTCCAGAAAAAATTGTCAAACGGTTGATCAGTGGCGGATCCACCGGGAGATCCTGGGGAGCACAAGTTCCCCCCCCCCTGCCTCAACTTTGCTTTTTTTCAACAGCCCAAAATGTTTTCCTGTAACGCTTGAAATTTAAAAATCCACCCCCCCCCCCCCCAGAAAAATTTTCTAGATCTGCCCTTGTAGTTGACTGTATGCTTGGTCTTTAGAATTAGTTGTCTCTGTAGTCATCTCAGACTGTCACTCTAGAGCGGGACAAAATGTGACAAGTTGCGTAGCAAGTATTTCCGGACTATTTGTTCATTCATCTTCAGACTTCATGCTTTATTACTCAGTCAACTCATCTCTTTAAATCCCTTAGCTCAGCTTTCCCAAGTACTGATTCAAGCAAGCTGTGTTTATTGAAAGAAGCATTTTTGTTCATTTTTTAATCCTTCATTTCCAAAGTCATTAAAAAATTTACAATTTTATTTTTCCTATTTTGAAATTGTAGCTGTAATCACATTTGTATTTACTATCTTTACAGGTTTAGACTTACCGGACGGTGGTCATTTAACTCACGGTTTCATGACAGCAAAGAAAAGAATCTCAGCAACATCGATCTTTTTCGAATCCATGCCATACAGAGTCAATCCGACAACCGGTTTGATCGATTACGATAAATTGGCTGAAAATGCCAAACTGTTCAAACCGAAGATGATTGTTGCCGGTGAGTGAAATACAAAGTTTGATCAAGTGCTAGAGTATTACAACTGATTAATTTTGAAAAAAAAAAACGAGCTCATTTGATTCTCTAATTCATTTCCAAAGATGATTTGACATGAAAGGGAAGATTTAATCTCGAAAGATTAAAGATTTTACTTGCAGTTGGTTTTTTTTTTTTTTTTTTTTTTAAATGTGTAAAAACTTAAATTTTAAAGGATAAAAATGCAGCTTGGGTTAAGTTCCAAAAGTGTAAGTTTTAAACCCTCTTAAAATGTTCTCTCAAATATTCCTTAAATTGTTTTTCTTAAAAATCTTAAAAAAATGGTAGAGAAGTTTCACCACATTAAGTTTTACGGAGAATCTTCAAATATCAACCCATTCCAATTGAAATTCCTTCTCAAATTATTTGCAAGAGCCTGAGTTTTCGGTGGGATGTTTGTCAAACTCCTGCAGGCTGATACCGTTTTTTTAGACGACGTGACCGTAAAGAAAGACTTGGAGTTATTCAGTTTGAATCAAATGACTTGAACGACTCCAAATCTTAGTTACCTTGTTGTTTGACGCTGTTTAAACTAATGGGTTTAATTAATTCCCGCTATCTCATCTTGTGTCATCCTAAAGACCAGATTTAGCCTGTTGGGTCTTTCTACTTTTCCTCTGAGGGAACTCTAAAATCAAGAAAAACACTATCAATTTTATTAATAATCTTCGCTTGTTGTTATCTATTTAAGGTATTAGCTGTTACTCCAGATGTCTTGACTACAAAAAATTCCGAGAGATCTGTGATGAAAACGGAGCGTATTTGTTGTCTGATATGGCTCATGTCAGTGGTCTAGTTGCAGGCGGTGTTATTCCCTCCCCCTTTGAATATAGTGATGTTGTCTCTACGACAACCCATAAAACGTTACGAGGACCCCGAGCGGGTGTCATATTCTTCCGTAAAAGTAAGTCAAGACTCCTCAGATTGTTTATTTCTCCGATTGTTAAGAAGAAAGTTCCTAAATTAATCAATAGTTGTTTGAAATCTTCATATCTTCAATTCGGCTAACTACTAAAAACAGGGAAATTATGACAGTTCTATTGCGTGGCTTGCAGTGGCGTAGCGTGCAATTTGGCAACAAATTGTATTTTTTTTTTGTATTTTTTGTATTTTTATTATATTTTTTTGTGTATTTTTCCATTTAACCCTTAACTGCGCGATTTTTTTTTTTCGTTCGAAAACATGATTTTTCAATTGATTTTGACTCAAAATGAAAGGGAAAATTAGTGAAAAAATTCCTAGCATGAATTCTTGCGCTCAAGATATCTGCAAAGTCCTAAATTTAACATGGGCCAGTATAGGGAGAAAATCAAGGTCAAACAGTTAAATATGTTTTCTAATTCTCAGATGAAGCCAGCCTTAGAACCTTGCTCTTTCAGACTTTGGTGAAAAATCGAAACTTTTCCTCGATATGTGCCGGAGGGATGACAAAATGGAAAAAAATGATATTTTAATTTTAAGAGTTCAAAATGGAGGAAATATATCATGTGCCTCAGGGGTGCCACGGCGCAGTTAAGGGTTAAACACATGCACTTGGTCGAATGCAAAGGTGTTCATTGAACACCCAATCATTCGATCTTTTTCATGAGTTTAAATGGACAAATTGCAACGTTGCCATCTATTGCATGCTATGAGACTGGTAGCTACTGCTGAATGCTGTGACCTTTGAAACCTTCCTTTACATTTTACTTTATAAAATATCATTATATAGATAGCTGATAAAGACTCATACCAGGCTATTGTGGAACAATAGAGCCTTGAATAATCCTTGAATACCCTTGAATCCTCCATCCCCCCCCCCCATTTTTCTAGTTCAAAATCCTTGAATTTCAAGGAATACGTCATCAGGGTTTGGGTTGAAGGATACGTTCTGCCACCAATATTGAGTATGATGCTTAGGAAGCAATCCTGATTAAGAAATACTGATACCAAGTTGAGTCTACTGAGAAAAACTGCAATTCAGAGACGCTCTCCGTAAATCAGCATTTCTTGAGAAATCTTGAGTTTATAGCTAAAGATTTAAAGAGCTACCTTGAAATTTCCCCTGAAAATTTGTCCTGAGCACACTACTGTGAGTTTCCAAAGCATTGCTGAGTTGCAAATTTGTGTCTTGATCTCACTTGAAAAGACTTTACTTTCCGTAAACTTGAGAAATTTTAGGGCATTTTAGCTCAAGGTGTGTTTCTGAATGGTTGCAAGTTGAATCTGGAGGATAACTCAAGTCCAAGGCAAGCCAAGCCCAAGAGATCTCAAGTAAAGTCTCTAAATTGCTCGTTTAGACTACGGAAAAAATCTCTCTTCAATTTGAAAAATTCAATGTTCTCTTATCCATTATTGAATTTTTCTTGTCTTCTATCATTCAGTTCCCTACCCCACAAGCAAGCACGAAGGAGCCTTCGATTTAGAAAGTAAAATCAACGCATCAGTATTCCCAGGACTTCAAGGTGGACCACATAATAACGCAATCGCCGGAATTGCCACTGCCATGCTCCAGGCTAGCACTCCTGAATTCAAATACTACCAAACTCAAGTGATTGAAAATGCCAAGCACCTCGGAAATGTCCTTACAAAGCTCAATTACAAAATTGTCACCGGTGGAACGGACATTCATCTAGTACTTGTTGACCTCACCCAGAATAAATTGACAGGCTCCAAGGCAGAGCTGATCCTTGAGCTAATTGGGATTGCCTGCAATAAAAATACAGGTAACTTTACAGAGCTTTAATTGACATGGGACATATTCTGTGAATAGTGCTCCTAACCTCACCCAGGTCAAAATTACATATTTCTATTGAAACTAAGATTGTGCAAAAATTTAAAAATTAAGTGAATTATTGAAGTTTGAAGAAAAAATGCTAAAAGATGCAATTTTGACACTGCTTGTTCATCAAAGTTTTCAGCAATTTTTTCCAAGCAGTTCTATCGAATTTTAGATCTTCGACACTTCAGTTTTTCCATGTCTTCTGAGCCTAAAGTAAGAACATTATTCGCCTTCATTCAGTGCAATATCAATGGAGCGCTTGCAAACTTTTGCTAGGTACAGGTGATAGAAGAGTTGATTCTTACACCAAAACCTGTAAAAATGATGATGAGTACGCTAAAAAATCACAAAACTTACTCTCAAAATTGGGATTAATGGCAGAGCTAAGTAGGTTTCATGGAAGATTCAGATTCCTATCTAATTTGAGACATATCTCTGTGTTTCTGTAGAGAAAGAGATAAATTAGACAGGAATCTGCCATGATACCTGCGTAGCTCCGCTATTCTGTTATTGCCTTTACTGCTGTTTTCTGAGTTTATGACTGAATTTTAGACATTTTTTGTGTGATTTTTGCTGTTTATACATCAGGCTTTAAAATCCACTGGCTTACAGTGAAAGTTTGCAAGAGCCCCATTGTTATGACGGACCGATTTCAGCAAGTTCTACTCTTTGAAGGGCTGAAATCTTCCAGTTAATCCATTTTCGTAAATCGCTTCTTTACCTCAGGAACATAATGCTATTCAGTTACTGTCTCTTTTTGTTTTTATTCCATTTAACCTTTTTATTTTTTTTTCTTTCTTTCATAGTTCCTGGAGACAAAAGTGCCATGAACCCAAGTGGAATTCGGTTAGGAACACCAGCACTCACAACTCGTGGCATGAAGACACCAGATATTGAACAAGTGGCCAATTTCATCCATGAAGGTATGCAAAAAACTTTCCTTTTTTTTCTTTCAACCTTTTTATCTTTGAATTCACAATGATAAATGTGATGATTGTTTCGGTGAATTTACGTCAAGAAAGTTGTGTAATCACATACATTTTATCAGAAAAATGTTGATGTCCTCAAGATTTCTTTTAAATCCGTTTTTAATGTTGCAGCAGTATTTAAGTTTCAGTACGTTTCTTATGAAAAAACCAAAGGCACCCTTGTTCTCAGCTCATCAAGTACTTTCATTTTCTTTATAAAAAAAGAAACATTTCAGACCCTTGCAACTGACCCATTGGTCAAAAATTTGTCGGCTAAAAATTCTTGGATATAAGAAAATTGGACAAAATCACTAGATGTCAATCATTGGGCGAACTGTCCTATAACCAGTGTACAAGGCACTTGCAAAAGTAACAGAGACTTATTGATTTTCATCGTATCCTTCAGCAATTTTACTTGAAACAGTGAGAAATCTTTAATGATTCCAAAAGCTTAGAAAATGTCGACTGTTAAAGTCTTCATGTTTTGTTGTGAATGGTCAGCATAATTGTGAGTGTTTTCTAGACAGATTCTGAGGTTGTCTTTTCATCCTTGCACTCCCATCTATTGCAAAGGAAACATCTTTCATTTGCAGTGAACTGTAGCTTGTTTCACAAGTGTAGATGCACCTAGACTATAATCTAAGAGGCGTCGTTTGTCTTTTTGGTTCATTGTTTGTTTTTGTTTTTTTATTGTTATTTTAAACCAATAATAATTGTTCGTTTCTCTTTCAGGTTTACAATTAGCCCTCGAAATTCAAAAACAATCAGGTCCAAAAATCAATGAATTCAAGAAAGTTTTAACCGATGATGCAGCTGTCAAGCAAAAAGTATCAGATCTAAAAAAGAAAGTCGAAAGCTTCGCTGAAAAGTTCCCGTTGCCTGGAAATCCAGATTATTGATCAGTTCATTTTTCTGATCTTCAAAGAATTTTTGAAGTCTCTAAAGATCTGGATTATTTATTGCATTTACATGAATCACTGATCGACTAGAAATTACTCAAATCTTTTGTCCGAAATGTCAAAGTTACCTACCATCCCTGCTCAGTTTAAGTGATGACTGCTTGGATGAATAATTAAATATGAGCTTCTTCTATAAAAATGATCTGTATCCGTACTGAGATCGATGGTTCAATTCACAGTATTAAAAAATAGTGGCAATATAAATGTCACTGATATCAGTATGTTTCCAATAGACGCCAGTTTACTTCATGCTGTAGTCATTATGCAACAAAGATTTTGAAAGCACACGGAGCTTGCTATATGTGCAAGTTTCTTCCAAGAAAGTGAAGTCCCCAAGTCAGCGATTCCGCGCAACCTGCTTTACTTATAACCGGAACTTTTCTAGGTTTCGAGAAAACAAAAGGAAAGAAAGGAAAAAGTGGATTGTTTTTGCGGAAGATGCGTGACGCGGGATTCGTTGAATTCTCCATGCAGAACTTCTGTAACTGCTTGTACTACTGCGGCACTACTGCGCAGATGTAATCTGTTTAAAGACACCTTAGGCTAAAATAATTTTGTGGCTTGACAAAAAGAAAATATATCCTCAAAGCTCGATAATAGTTCCTCGATTTTTTTGGATAGTTGGTGAGCTCTTGCGTGGGGTTTTAACTCTGGGTACCAATGTCTTTCGGGGACGGTCAAGCCGCAACATCATTTGGTCTTTGGTATAGAACTGTGAATGCATGTGAAAACAAACACATGCTTTTCAGATTGCATATTTCAGCTCTTGAGTCAAATTTTAATTTGCTCGATACCGCTTACCTATAATCTTTCCTTCCTTGCGGAACATTTTTCAAAGTTTTGATGCATGAAAAGTGATTTTAATGGATCAAATTAAAATGACAGTGCTCTAAAAAAAATTCATTTATCTATTTTACTCACTTACGGTATGCATCAAAACTCAATTGAAGTATTTTGAATCTCTATTTTTCCAGGCGTCAGTTTCTGTTTGATGGGATAGAAACCCCTGAAATTTGACAATTTAATTTAGTACAAACTTTGACCTAATTATAACTATCAATTATTTTCACCCCAGGGTATTTTGTAAAAGTTGACTCTTATCATTCCTAAGCCAAGTCAATTTAGTTTTAGTTTAATGTGCCTTTTGAATTTCGAACTCAAATGTCAATTATGTAATGACTTGAATGACCTAAATGAAGCTTGCTTTTTCTGGATTCCTTTCTCACCCCCAGCCTTTTTTTTTTTTTTTTTTTTTTGCTCTGGTAACCCTTGACTTTTTGATCTGAACACAATATTTTCTTGTCTTTTCTTCAGTTTTTGTTCTTAAACTCTTATGCAAGATACAACGCCCATTTTTATTTATTTTATCTGCTGAATGCTCCTCCCCTCCAAAATATATTGTCTCCTCTTTTAAATCAGTATCTTTGTATTTGGATACCTGCTTTTAAAACGTTGTTCCTGTGTGGCCTCAATTACCAATTTCTTTGTGATATTTTTTTTACTTCCCGAAAAAAAGTAGCTTTAAATTGATGTTAGAAATTTTAAATTTATACAAAAAATCTTGTGCCATACTTTTGGTGATTCATATTTTAAGCTGCTCTCATTTTTAAAATTTGAATTCCCTAGTAATAAAATTATTTTTCAAAAACCTTTTTTCTGTTGTTTGTCTTGACTCCCGTCTGGTAAGTTGGTCCAGTGCCCTCCGGCTCCTCGTGCCGGGAGTCGGGCAACGCATGTCAGAATCCGCTGCCAATGGACTGAAGACACGTTAGTCCCGCCAACCACCCAATCCAACTCATCATTTCAGGTCAGACACGGTCGGCCTACCTTCCGTACATCCAGGGTGAGCTCAGGGCCCTATTCCACCAAAAGTACAAGTCCGAGTACAAGTTGTAGTTACAAGCGTTTTTTAACGCCAAAACGCTTGTGCGTTTTTTAACGCCAAAACGCTTGTGCGTTTTTTAACGCCAAAACGCTTGTAACTACAACTTGTACTCGGACTTGTACTTTTTGTGGAACAGGGCCCAGAAGACAACTGGAGGAGATTGCCGTAGGGGTGCCGTGGAAATTCCCCTCTGCCAACAAGAGAGCAAAAGTGAACTAGTTAACCAGCTGATTTTTCTGGAAGGAAGTAGAGAAAAGGGAGAAAGATCCAAAAGTGAGAGTAGAAAGAGAAAAGAGACTACAAGAATCATAAGAGACAACGAGGAACCGAAAGAGAAATGAGAGCAAAGGGGAACCAAAAGAGAGAAGAGAACAAAGAGAAACCAAAAGAGAAATGAGGCAAAGGAGGGATATTGAGAGAGTAAAATACAAAATACCAAAGCACTGCAGCCGATGCCCTCCTGTCGGTTGTAGGAAGGCCTTTCCTACGCAGTGCGAAGGATCTACTGCATGTAGCGGAGTCCACCCTGTCTTTCCTCCAAACTCGTTGAATGCTTTGCCTTGGTGGGAACAATTTGCCCAGTGAGTCTTTACATGGGAGTTGAGTGCCCATCAACTAACATGATATTGGATGATGATCAGCTCCACTGACATCCTCGCTTGACCAAATGGTTTCAATGGGTATGAAGGAGCCTTACAGAAGTGTGTTGTTCGCGGTGAAAGACCCGCATAAGAGCTAAGACTACAGCTGGGGCGACAGACGGATTCTATCTATCTATCTAAAATCTTTTTTTTGTTGTTTGTCTTTATCTACTGTCTTTCTTTCACTTCTTTCTTGCACATTTTATGTATGTTCAAGTACTTACTCCTCAAATTAGAAAAAAAAACTGCAAAAAAATTCCGAAGCCCTAACATGACAAGAAAGGGAACTGAATTTTTAATTTTGTACTTCATGTAAGCGCTCACCATTCCGGTATCTGGAAAACCAAAGGGCGCTATTGTTTTTTGTTTTTGATACATCAAAGGTTAAAGTTGGATTTGAACCCAATTTCAAAAACTCAAATCTAAAAATCAGGAATGTAAAAAACTAGGAGTCAAAAATACTTCAAAAAGCAAGTGATTTTTAGAAATAAATAAACTTATTTTCGTCTCGGAAGTAGAGCACATTGTGTTGATTTGAGCCCCTCAAATTTTTTCTAAGTTTTCAATAATGTTAAATCCATGATTTTACTAGGGAGTTGAAGTGGTCAAAATTTTGGCTCAGGCTCAGTGGGGGTTCAGACAGTCTCCAAAATTTCGGTTTGGGTTCGCTCGGAGTTTTGATTTGTGGTTTTATTCAAAATTTTAGGTTCATGAACTGGTTTAAAGCCATTTAGGCAGAATTAATGGTTTATGAAAGGTTTCAGAGGCATGAAATGAACTTTTTGAAAGGTCATTTTTAAAATCAAGGTTCACAGTTTGGTTCAGCTCAAAATTATCAGTGGTTCGCTTTGACTCTCTGGGATTGATTGCCACTCATAGCTAATTTCATTTTTTTTTTTTTTTTTTTTTTTTTTTTGTTAAAATATGTTCTTTCATGAAAACCGTCACTTGAAAATTTTTAGGGGGATCAGTCCTCCCCCCTGGCCCCCTCCCTATTTCCCAGGGCGCTCTCCTTAAAGTTCGTTGACCCCTAAAATCAGCTCGTATGAGGCTTTACCAAAACACGGCCAAGTTTCTTTTTTATCCTCACAACCATTACATTCAAAAGTTTGCAGTTTGGGAGGGGGGGGGGGTTACTTTTGCCACTTGCCGCATTTGATGACGGAGCTTACATGTGTTACCAGGAAAGTTTGTAAAAATAGATGATTGGCGATGTAACCAAGCAGAAGAAACCTTTGATTCACATATACAGCGTATTTCTAAGTTATGATTCGATAGTGCCCAAGGCAAAACTGAATGGCCATTACCGTGATTCGAACTGGGGTCTGCGGTGGCAAAAATTAAATGGCTTGATGAAGATCCAGTCACTGTAAGTACATATATGAAGAGGATATGTAGCGCTACCTAGCGACAATTAATGTAAAATCATCAGCTCAAAAAATAGTCTCTAGGTTGCGCTACCTGTCATATTCTTCTATTCTTCACTTCAAACAGTTGGGTTTACAATACGAGGGTGTCATTTGTAAAAAGTAAGAAAACTTTCTATAGGTAGGTACATATCTCGAGGACGAAACAAGATAAATAATTTCGTAGAAAAGGTTTTATTTTTCGACTCGACCCCGATTCAAACCCGAGTCGAGTCGGTGAACTCGGGTTGAGATTTCACGCATAAACACCTCGGAGTTCAGAACCCGGGTTCACGCGGCATCGATGTCACCAATCCAAGCGAGGTTAAACACGCGTCTTATGCGGTCGCACTTGTCCGTACCGCATCAAGCATCGCCGCCATTTTCGTCAAAAATGTAAACAAACACAGTGAAGAATAAGAAAGAAATCATTTGAACTCGAGTTCAAATAACGGGTGTTTATGCGCTAACCTGAGTTGGACCCAGGTTGAAACTCAACTCGGGTTGACTCAACCCAGGTTCAGATCTCTCGCATAAACGAGGCTACTTTCTAACGAGCTGTATTTTTTTTTTTTTTTTTTTTTTTTGCATTTGGTTTACTACTACTGGTTCGAGAGTTACGGCCATTGGCGGATACAGCAAAAAAACATACTCAACAAAAAAAGGGGGGAAATGGGGAGGGAAGGCGAAAGAAGGGGGGAAAACAAAACAGTAAAACGGAAAAAGAAGGGGGCTAACATCCCAAGCTCGCCCCCCCCCCCCTCCGTTCGTGAGGGCTGGATCCGCCAATGGTTACGGCCGTTTTTCCACACTGACCTCTGGCGACCGCGTGCCCGTACATCCGCACGCTGAGGAGCTCCATCGAACAATTACATTTTTTTTCACCCTGCAAAAGGCCCTAAAAAGTTAACGCAACATATGATCTGTCCAACTTTTGAAAATAACTATTAATCACAGTTTATAAGCCGAATCACCATACACGGAAACTAATTGCTTGCAAAAAATCACCACAGTTTCATGTTTGACGGTACCTAAGAAAACGGATCACAGTACGCAATTAACTCACACTCAGACATGGTATTCAGTGGGGGTGTATCCATGATTACTCGCACAATCGGCACAATACATACTGATTAATTGGGACCAAACCATGATGTCAGTTTTGAGAAAGTGAGTTTGAGAGTATGCTGAATAAAATCCCTTCTACAGATTTTTTTTGTTGGAAGTTTAAGAGTCCTCTTTCGCCAACTTGAGCCCTACAGACGATAAAAAAGAGAGCAGAAGAAGGAAAGATGAAAGAGAGGAGTTACATCGATGTCCTTCCGAGATGACTAGATCTGAGACTTTTATTTATCTTGTTTCGTTCTCGAGATATCGATTGTTACACGAAGACAGCTAAGGCGCTTAATCTGCGTGGGGCTATGCACGTTGCCACCAGAGACCCATCAGGTTTCGAGTCCAGAGAATGTCTATTTATTAGTTTTACCTTTTGCACCGCAGCTAATCATATACGCGTTTGAAATACGCGCAACTTCCGTTAATCAAAGGTCTCCCCCTATTCATTTCGTCGATCATCTGTTTTTATCTAATTTTTATTTTAACGTAAGAAGCTCCCTTTCAAAATACGAAGTGTGGCAGGCCCCCCCCCCTCCCCTGGTGAATGGATGCAGGAGCAAATAGGAGACCTGGTGGTAATTTAGAACTGAATACTACATTGGAAGAAAAAGAGATAGTCATAATACCAGATTCTAGTCATATTACACAAGGCATAACGATAAGTGAACGACAGAAAGTCTAGTACTTCGACCAGAAAGTTCTTGTGTCAATACCAGAATTTGGTCATAGAACTATAGACTTTTCTCAAAATTTTCAAGAACTATGGTACAAACGCACTAGAATTCTGGTAATGGAGCTGTTGCAAACTTTTGCTACAGGCTTACTAATAGTTGATAATGCTGTAATACCCAGTAAAAATAACGATTAGCGAACTAAAAAATCACGAAATCCACTCCTACACTCACAAAATGCTTTTAAACGCGAGACCGTAATGGCGGCCGGGGCCGCGGTTTTCATCGGGGCTCCCTATCTTCAATCAGCGCCATCTACACGAGGTGTTCTCGCAACACCACACAAGAAGAAGAAGAAGCATACAATTGCCATAAGAAAACCGCGGCCTCGGCCGCCGTTACGGTCTCGCATTAAAAAGCATTTTGTGAGTTTAGGAGTGGATTTCGTGATTTTTTAGTGTGCTAATCGTTATTTTTATAGGGTATTATCCCATATTCAACTATTAATAAGCCTGTAGCAAAAGTTTGCAACAGCTCCATTGTACTACTATCCTTACATTGATAGGTTTACGGCATATTGTCATGCCTCTGATAATTTTTTTCTTTTTTTCCCCTTCAGTGCAGCTACTTTTGGGATGGCGTTTGGTGGGGTGGGGGGGGGGAGGCTGACCCTTATGATCACTCCTTATGGGGCTTTGGCAAGCTATATTGCTACAGATCAATAAATTGAGTGTCGCTCACATAACGCTGTTAACCCTGCGTTAACTGTTAACTGTGTTAAGGTATGATTTCCATTTTTTTTTTTTTTATCCGTAAATCTTTGCAGGAGTGTGGTGCTTTTGATGTGTATAAAAAAAAAAAAAAAAAAAAAAAAAAAAATCTTTATTTATTTGAGAAAGATATCGAACGAAATGTCTTCCTTATTTATAATTGATAATAGTAATTATCAGCCATGCTTCGACCATTTAACTCATCCAGTCATTCGATCTCTTTCAATGGTTTAAAATGTACCTACGAAATGCCATGTCGCCATTGTAGGATACGCCGTTTTTTTAGGTAAATCCTACCGTGCGTCAGTATGAGTAGCATGGACGGAAAGAATTCAAACACCATATTTATGTTTGGAAAAAACTAACTTTATTTTGTAAAAACGACTAGATTACAATATTTGTAGGACTTCAAAGCATTTTTCAGTACAGTTACAAACATGGTGGTCGATTTAGAATTTTCTAAAGCTCTTTGGAGACTGATTAGTTAGTGCTAATCTAATATATAGGTACTATAACCAAGGTTATAAATTAAGAAGGTATGCTCATCTGATTTCACGCCACAGATTCAGTGGAGTGCAGTTCAAAATCACCGCAGTCATGATGGCGGACAACAGCAGAAAGCACGCCGACTCACTCGGGTGTGGGCGACTCCGAGTATTGTCTAGTGATGCCGATTTTTAATCGATTTTTTGGTCCTATTAATCGGAAAAATCGAATCGATTTGCTAGAGTCGATTATTTTTCGGAATCGATTTTTTGGGGGTATAAATCGAAATCGCCGATTTTTTGCAAATTTTGAGATTTTTTGCAACTCTTTAGATTTAATTTTGTTTGCAGAGAGATGGCCTTTCTTTTCTGCGTGTTTGTTCATTGTTTTTAGCTCTAAAAGTGGGATGTACAATCGGAAATCGATTAAAAAATCGAATCGATTTTTACAAAGCGAATCGAATCTATTTTTACAAAGCGAATCGAATCGATTCGCGGAAATCGATTTTTTTTTTTTTTTTTTTTTTTTTTTTTAAATCGGCATCACTAGTATTGCCGAATGTTTTCTGCTTTCCTGCAGAGGGCAGCCCAATGTTTTCTGCTTATGTCGGCCATCTCGGCTGCAGTGATTTTCAACTGCGCGCTACTGAATTTGTGGCGCGAAGTCAGGTGAGCATACCTTCTCAATTTATAACTTTGGGTACATCCACAAACAATTTTTTTGTAAGTTTTTTGTTTGTTTCAACAAATGATTCAAATCATTGCTGCCAATCTTTGCTTTTAAATTCGATGAAAAGGAATGAAAGAAACAATCTATAAGCTTTGACAAATTTTACTCATTTTTTTTTTCTTTTCTTTTCTTTTCCATGTGCGAGTTTCGGACGAAGACTTCTAATACTATCTAGACTTGACACATCAATGCCAATATTAGGGCGGGGAATTTTAAACTGAAGGAGAAGAGTGGGACGAAACCAGAGATAACTAAGCTAAAGAGATATGGCAGAACTGCTCAAAACTGTTAATCGACTCCTACGAAGTAGGCAAACTGGCATACGATCTGGTAGACCATTTTTGTAAACAATTCTGAAAGTAACCGAAGTGCGTTCGGCTGCCAGTAAATGACTTTTGACTAAAGTTTTAGTGGTTATTTTAGTGGTTAAATTTTTCCCTTGACATTTTCCATTTTATCAACGTGTTTGGAAAGTAAAAAAATTCAGAAAAGTGTGTGCCTAGAATTTATTTCCACTAACAGCAGTAATAGCAATGTTTACGAAAAATGGTCCACCAGGTGGTACGCCGTATCGTATCACGGTCTATTTGAAGGCGTTTTTTACGAAATGTCGATTAACGGTTTTCTAACATGGCGGGGATAGGACTTGCCATATCTCTTTAGCTTAGTAATCTCTGGACGAAACTCGTATCTTATTCCTAGCTACGTCGCAACCGGGTTGACAGTATGTGCGAAAATTTTCGGAAATCCATTGAAGTAAATGGGAAAATGAATTTTTTTCTAAATCAATTAAAAAGAAAAAGAAGATATTTTTTCCACAAAGCTTGGTACCATTTTAAAGCTCGTGATTTACAAATTGCGGTTCGAGCCGGTTTTATGTGTATTTCTTTCTGAATAAGGATTAAGGAAGCTTCTACAGGGGCTAAAAGTTGGGTCTCGATTTTCTACAGGGTGTTTCATAAAATTATTTTCTTCATACAATTTTTGAATGGTCGCAGCTCAAAAAAAAAATAAAATCTATGCGATAAATTATTGATACAAACAATAATTATAACTTTAATCATAACATATATTACGTAAAATTGAGTATATAGTTACGTAGGTTGTCTTAACTGAGTACCGAAACAGTGGATCATCCCGTAGAAATGGGCAGAATTGACCTAACTTTGCGCTTGTGTAGAATATTTACGATCGATTATAATCAGTATAAAAACCGGTCCAAACCGAAATCTGCATATCATCTGAGCTTTCAAACAAAAATATTCGTTTCAAGCGGTAATTTTTATTAATTTTTTATGTATAAAAAAAAACGAAAAACAAAAAACAAAAAAAATCATTTTCACATTTACTTTAATGTATTTCCGAAAATGTTAGCACATACTGTGATCGTGGTTGCCTACCGATCATCTTCAGCGGGTAGGGCAGGGGCCCGATCAAGTTGAACTTCTACCTAGTTCAACAACTGATGAGCAGTCAACTTCAAGTCAAGCTTGAGCCACACTTGAGCTTGACTTGAGGGTCATAGATGCCTTTTAGTGAGGAAAGAGTGAGGTTATATGCTATAGTTCAAGTCGAGTCCGACTTTTTGCCAACTTGATCGGGCCCCAGGCGTCATGTCCAGTCTAGATATAGTATTATTAGAAGTCTTTGAGTTTGGAGAAACAAAGATTCATCACAAAAAACCGCTTGAACAGCTTAGTTTAGAATCCTATACTTTTTAAACGAACTCTATTCAAGTATTCACCTCTCCTCTCCATCTCTCTCTCTCTCTGATACAATACAAGCCGATTTTTTTCTCATTCCAAATTCGAAGCACTTGAAGAAACATTTCGATGCGCATTTTATACGATTGCTGTCTCATGATGTGTAAGTTTGACAAATGTTGTTATTTACTCTGTGCATTTGTATAAAATTTCTGAAAACTCGCGTTTGTTTATCGTCTGTCATTTTCACGAATAACGTCTGCTGTGTCAATAATTCAATTCTTTTTCTTCCTCTTTTTCCGCGGTTCTTTTATTACTTCAGCTCGCGATAATAACTTTTGTGAGGATCTAAGCTTCTCAGTTCTCGTCTGCTCAACTTGGAGCTGCCGTTTTGCGTAGGTGTAATGGAGCTCTTGCATGGGGTCTCCGGACAATCCATCGCCGCCGATTCATCGCCGGACAATCCATCGTCGGACAATCCATCGCGGGGACAATCCATCGCGCGGAAAATACATCGCGAGACAATTCATCGCCGTAACAAAAGTTTTGAATGCCAGTCATACTTTCCTTCTTACTTTACCAGGCTTAGGACTGGCCAAAGATTTATGTTTAAACTTTGGGCGCGTTTAAAAGTTGAAAGTTCTTAGAAATTGTCTTTTAAAAATCTTTAAGAAAAAGTCACTAAAAATTGTATAAGTTGTCTCTCAAAAATCCTTAAGTAAACATTATCCTTTAAGTTAAGTGTTTAAAAGTTCTTAGAAATTGTTAATTAAAAATCTTTAAGAAAAATTCACTGAAAATTGCATAAGTTGTATCTCAAAAAGCCTCAAGTAAACATTATCATTTGGAGAGTTCAATGTTCTTAGCGATTGCGCGTAGGTAATCCATTATTTCGCAATTCTGAAAGTCTGCGCAAACTGTTTCCACTCTCTCGGTTACTTTAGCATCTTTACTTCTTTGAGCTTTTACCTTATCGCCAGGACCAATTTCTCAATTTTCAGCCTATTGGCGTTCAGTCAATCTGCAATATCTCTCTCCTTCTCCCTCTCTCTCTCACTCCTTCTCTCTCTATCCCATTATACCTCTCCCCCCTCTCTCTCTCCCTCTCTCTCTCCCTTCATCACTCCCTCTCCCTTAATCTCTCTCTTAATCCGTTTCTTTTTCCTCCCTTCCCACCCTTCTTTCCCGAGACGATGGATTGTCCCCGCGATGGATCGGTGGCGATGAATTGTCCGGCGATGGATGGTCCGGCGATGAATTGTCCTAGATCCATTGCATGGTTTCGCTGTAGGCAAATGGAGTATCAATTCCAATGTAAAATGCTGCGAAAATAACGATTGGTCCGTTAAAAAAGTCTAAAACTCACTCCTCGCAGAGAAAACTTAACTTGAAATTTCGGGTGACCGCACCCTTGCATGTATGCACCAATCTCGGATTCGGACCCCAAACAAAAGAACATATCCTACGAATTTGAACAATGAGATTAATGAATTTGCTTTCAAAAAGTAAATTCGAAGGAATTAAAGGTCGATTTATACACATTTTGTCACTTGGAGCACGGTGATAACTACAGAAAAACTCTACGTTGCTTAGTAAACGAGGAAGACGGCACTTAATTTCATATGTCCTGTTCTTTTGTTTGGGGTCCGAATCCAAGGTTGGTGCATACATGCAAGAGTGGTCACCAGAAATTTCAAGTTAAGTTTTCTCTGCGAGGAGCGAGTTTTAGACTTTTTTAATGGTCTCATCGTTATTTTTGCAGCATTTTACATTGGCATTGCTACTCCATTTGCCTACAGCAAAACTTTGCAAGAGCTCCATTGATCGCATTTTTCAATGGGGCTGTTGCACACTTTTGCTATAAGCGATTTAATAGTCGATTTTGGTGTAAAAATCTCGACAGTAACGATGGCAGCACGAAAAACTTCATAGGCGGATCCAGCAATCTGGCAACTGCGCATTCTTTCCATTTGAATGTATGTTAACAATTTATTCTTTAAGGGGCTGTAGCCCCGACAGTAATCGACAATTTATCATGCAATCAAATTGGAAGTACTCTTACTCTGTTACTGACACTATATTATGTGTATTGCACTGTTGCCAGATTTCTAGATTCGCTAATGGTTTAAATCTGCTGCGCTCTTCCGTTGAAACGACCTTTTCGTGGAAACAGGTGACAGTGCCGACCAGTGGCATAGCTAGGAATTTTTCGAGAGGGAGTCTGGGGCCAGAAATTGTCAAGGGAAGGGGAGGGGTTCAAATATCAAAATTTGGTAAAATTTCTTTGAAAATGCGAAAAATTACCTGTTTTCCCGTACGAATCTACGTAAAATATGCGGATTTTTAGTTTTAACCTCTAATCTGGGAACACTGTGCAGCAAGTATAGCGGCTCGTGCAATATGGCAACAACGTATTCTCTTCATTTAAACCTGTGTAAAACAATTGATTTTCAAGAGGTTCAATAATACCCCCAAGAAATCGATACTTTTTTATAGGTTTAAATGACAGTAAAGCATGGTTGCGAAATGGGGCTATTGCACACTTTTGCTATAAGCGATTTAATAGTCGATATGGCGTAAAAACCTCAAAAAATAACGATGGCGGCACTAAAAACTTCCAAAATCCACTCCTAAACTCAATAAACGCAGTTATTTGCGCGAGTGTAATGGTAGCCGAAGGCACTTACAATGGGAGATTCCTATCTTAATTTCGTCACTCTTTCTATGCTGACAAGGATGATTCACAGAGTAATTAGTCACCTGAGTGATGATCCACATCCGATGAATGGTACCGCAACACCAAGTGACACCGGTGTCAAATGAAAGTAGTCTCTTATTGGTCACTTCTTGATGGAGTTTCAGAATTGTTAGATGGGAATCTCCCATATTGTTAGTGCCTTCGGCCACCATTATGCTCCCGCAAATAACTGCGTTTATTGAGTTTAGGAGTGGATTTTGGAAGTTTTTAGTGCCGCCATCGTTATTTTTTGAGGTTTTTACGCCATAATCGACTATTAAATCGCTTATAGCAAAAGTGTGCAATGGCCCCATTGCACGAGTCACCACTGTGATGTACAACTCTCTCGCAATACCAAACTAATTGCAGTGTCTAGGACATTTCGATTCAAACGTATCTAATGTTTCATTATCATCTCGATTTTTCCATTATCTCATCAAAATTGAAAAGGAGTTTTTAAATTACATTTATTACACGAGGCAAGTGTATTTATTCCCACCTCTAAAAGTATCAGAAAATTTACTGTTACAAAATTGATCGCAATCGATAATATTAACCGTATCATTGAAGAATTATGATCGCTATATTGACATTCATTCCTCTCGAAACGAAATCAAGCAATATGTTTTCGTCCGTACAGAATTGATCGGTACTTAAAAACTAATTGAATAAAAAATTTACACACTTTAATACAACATCTAACATCACATTTATAAATTTGACTGAAGTAAATTCATCCTTATTGGACGGTATGAATTTAAAAGGACGGAGAGTTATCACTAGGGTTTAAGAAGACACAAAGAATTGCTACTTTTTCAGATTTACCAAAAATAAGTAAATATTTGTAAGAATAAGTACCTAAGTAAATAAAATTAAATTAACACAGAAGAATCGAAAATATTTGCTCTAGAACAGCTAGACACTCGCAGAAACTACATGCATGTGTAGAGCTGGGTAAAGTAGAGCTTCCCCTTTTTAAACTTCGCGTTGCACTTTCGATGTTTATTTTGTACTTATTATCAGTTTTTATTGTAATACTCATTATAAGCTGATAGTACTAACACATCGGTTTCGTAGGGTTGTGATTGGAGAAGAAATGAAGAATGAAATCGAATGGGTCTGTTCCAAACTTTTTTCCAAGCTATTCCACCGAATGGCCAGTTTTTTGCTGTCTCGCTCTTTGGCGGATCCAGCAATCTGGCAACAGTGTTTTCTTCTCATTTGATTGCATGAGTAAAAATCGAATAGTCTCGGGGCTGTAGCCCCTTCAAGAATCGACAGTTTAGCATACATTCAAATGGGAAGAATCCGCAGTTGCCAGATTGCTAGATCCGCCCATGGCTCCGCTTCTTGGAATGATAAGGATAACTTTTAGGCTCATCCATAGAGCTGCTGTTTTATGTATAATCATAAGTATTTTCCAATGCACCGATGATTCCACCGGTTGAGAAAATATTACACAGTTCAGCGCAATGCGTGACTGTACTGCACGAAAACACTCTGATCTATAATCTTTTCTCAACCGGTGGAGCAGTCGATGATTTTAAAAAAAAACTTGCGGTTATTTTAATTAATTAACGGAGGTTCCACCGATTAAAGGAAGATTGCAGATCAGAGCATTTCGGTGCAGTACAGTCTTACGCTGAATTGGAATGGTGTAATATTTTCTCAATCGGTGGAATCGTTGGTGAATTAAAAAATGCCATTAATTATACGCAAATCGGCAGCACTGGGCTCTTCCCACGTGGGCTAGATCTGTCCTCCCGGCTATTTCATGGAATGATCACTTTTTGAACTTTCAAATGGGGTGGAGCTCATCATATATATAATTATATGTCAGACAGGAAAACTCTGACCCGCCCAGCAATCGTAATTCGTAGCGCGCTGAACTAGAGGCATACCTTTCTGCAAGATTAATTAAATAATTCAGTTCTTGCCGAAGATAGCTGAAAGGAAGAAGACATACAATACTTTTGCCTATTAATGAGGGAAGCTCAAGTATGAACCAGACTGTAGTTACGCTATATATAGCTAACGATCACCAATGGAGAGAGGAAATTAGATTTTGTTCGGAAATCTGAATGCCGAATAGCTCTGTCGTGAATTTAAATGATTAAAATACGCTCTGATTTTTATTTAAAATCGCTCGAATGGGGCTCTTACAAACTTTTGCAGTCTAAAAATGAAGAGTCCAATCTGATGTAAAAACTAGCGAAAATCTCAAAAATCACGCCAAGAAAGTCTAAAATTCAGCAATAAACTCACAAAACTGCTATAACGGCAAGATCGTAATGGCATAGTATGGTTCAACGCAGTTATCATAGGAGATTCCTGTCTAATTTGTCACTTTCTCTGCGGAAACACAGAGAAATGTCTTAAATTAGTTAAGAATCTCCCACGATACCTGCGTCTCTCCGCCATTAAGCCCAATTCTGAGAGCGAATTATGTGATTTTTTAGTGTACTAATCGTCATTTTTACAGGTTTTTATGCAAGAATCAACTCCTCAATCCTCTGTAGGAAAATTTTGCAAGAGCTCCATTGTGGGATTTTGGCTCTTGAACTGTTGATTGTGGAAATTTCTGGAATTAAGAAGGGCCCATAAAACTATGGATGCTCCGACCCAGCTCTTCCAGCTGGTGACATAAATAATCTGGTTCATCCTTGTATCTTCCTCAGTCAAAGTATCAAAAAGTACCTAATCCTAATCATAGTATAACATAAGATAAAGAATCAAAGTACCTACGACTATTTTTAAAATTCTACTATAAGTAAACAAACAATCAAACAAAATATACATTTTGTAATAAAAAAAAAAAAACTTGGACGGATTTCACTTCGAGCTCAGTAAATGTTAATTTAAAGTACCGTATCGCGCAGTAGTGTAGTCTACATATGTACAAGTAGCGGCTCGTGCAATTTGGCAACAATGTTAATATTCCATTTGATTGTATGTAAAACAATCGAAGCGCTGCTTCACCAGCATTCGATTGTTTAACGTTGAATCAAATGGGGTTAAAAAAATTGTTGCCAAATTGTACGAGCCGCCACAGGCCTTTGTGTTATCGATGCCAAGATATACTTAAAAATGGGACATTAAAAAATATTGGGCCTAAAACGAATACGCCTGAATCTTATAAAATCAATCAAATCGCTTTACCATGACGGTTTTAGTTAAATTCCAAAGGCACCGCTTTGCATGTATAAGGCATCAAGTTAATAGCACTATAGTAATGTAGCATATTTTGCCAGAGGCCAAAGAGGAAAGTAAAGATCTACAGGCATGTATTAGTTTTAACATTGATATCTGAAAATCAGCGTTATTCATAATGAAGTTTCAATAAATTTCGGAAATATACAAAATAAGTTTAATGAAAAATTAATTCTGAAGACACGAGAAGTTTATTTATAGCCTTTAGCTTTACTAAGGCATCTGCATACCGTTTCCGTTCTATGGCGCACCTATCAAGGATCTTTTATTTCTCTCTCTCTTTGCCCTTTTGAATAAAACGTGAGTTGGAAAAGGATAGAAGAATTAGATGTCACAGTTACAAAGGAGAGAGAGAGAGAGAGAGAGAGAGAGAGAGAGAGAGAGAGAGAGAGAGAGAGAGAGAGAGAGAGAGAGAGAGAGAGAGAGAAGAGAGAGAGAGAGAGAGAGAGAGAGAGAGAGAGAGAGAGAGAGAGAGAGAGGGAGAGAGAGAGAGAGAGAGAGAGAGAGAGAGAGAGAGAGAGAAATTATCGGTGCGCCACTGTTTCCGCATTTGAAGCAGCGGTTAATAAGAGAGAAATATATCGATCACTTTGACCTGTTCAATTATCCTTCCAAGCTTATGTACAGAGTGACAATGTAAAAACAAGTCTTGCCCACAAAATTCGACACATTTTCAAAAATTCATACCTTTTTAATCGGACAACATAAAAAGAGTTTTACTTAGCGCCTGAGAGTGTCGAATTATAACTAGGTTTTTTTTTTTTTTTTTTTTTTTTTTTTTTTTTTTTTTTTTTTTTTTTTTAAAGAAGAAATCAGTCAGATTATATCACATCATCGTTTGCCACGAAAATTGTATTTTTCGAATATAAGCGATTCTTAATGGATCATTTTTTATTAATCACCCTGTATACCCTGTTATTAGCCTCAATCTCTGAAAAAAACTCGTACGTATGCGACCGATCTCAAAACACTTAACATCATAATAGGTATCGAATAATTCCAAGTCTATACGATTACAAAGATAAAGATTACAAAGAGTCGAGAAGAATGTCCAAGTATTCCAATTGGGAATCATCCCAACCGTTGCCATTAAACAACAGATTCGTAAGCTCGTCTTCTGGAAGTGTCGTATTCGCACCGACATTTTCGATGGCCATAATAGAGGCCGTATAATCTTCCTCCTCGAAATGCTCCAGGCTATTGGCCGAGAAGAAAGTATCATTTTTGATACCCATCATACTGATACCCAACTTCGAGTCCTCCATGTCAACATCGTTAATGGACGAGCATTTCAACGAAGGTGACGTCAATTCACCGTTCATCTCGAACTGAGGCTCATCGTTCTCATCGATGTATATCCGAATTTGATTGCTGTTGGATGTCGCGATCCCGTCGCTCAAAACGATGTCGTCTAAATGGTTGTTATAGTTTATGGATGTTTTGTCGTTGTTGTTCACCGCTGGCTCGAGGTTCGGACTAGATTCGGGGGTGGTTGAGCTTGGACTAGCTTCGGGAGTGGTTAGCGGTGATGACTTTTCTAATTTGAAGGACCGTCTAGCTGTCGTTATCCGATGACTGCCCAAACGGCGTCTGCTCCGAGATCCGTCCTCTAACCTCTCCAGATCCAACCGCCAAAATCCACCCTTACCAGGCTCGTCTTTTGACCGCGGGACTTTTAGGAAACATTTGTTGAGAGATAAATTATGCCTAATAGAATTCTGAAACAGAAATTAACAATTTATGTTACGAAAAAATAAGCATCTCAGATTTTTCTTTAGTTTTTTTCTCCTTTTTTTCCCTGTGCATTACATATACAGGGTGTTAAGAAAAAAAGTTTCCACTGCGGTTTTTTCGAAAACGGCTGCGAATTTTTAAAAACGGCCAATCACGTGTCCAATAATATCGAGGGGGACCCATTTGGGGGGGGGGGTTATTTTTTTCGGCGCCCTCCTGGGAGGGGCGGGGGTGGGGGTAACCCCCTTTTTTCTTATGGGAGCTCTATTTTTTTATTTCAGTATCTAAAAGAACATAAAAAAAGAAACTTTTTGGCGCAAACCGAAAGTCGATATCGTTTTTCGTTTTCGATATATCGAAGGTCAAAGTTCGATATGGTCCTATTTTCAAAAAATCATTACTCCACTTTGAGATACCGGAATTTAAAAAACTAGGAGTCTAAAATACTCCAAAAAGCAAGCCCTTTTTAGAAAAAAATACGAATTTGACACAAATTTAGCCTAAAATAGGGTTTAGCGCCCCCGAAAATTGTCAACGTTTTTGCCCCCCAGGGGGGTCCATCAGACAAATTTCTTGAGACGACCCATATCGAGTGATATATCGATCAAAAGGGCTTACCAAACTGAGCATTTTGGCGCAAACCGGAGGTCAATATCATTTTTTACATTCGAGATATCGAATGTCAAATTTAGATTTACAAAATTCGATATCTCGAATGTGAAAAACGATGTCGACCTCCGGTTTGCGCCAAACTGCTCAGTTTGGTAAGCCCTTTTGATCGATATATCACTCGATATGGGTCGTCTCAAGAAATTTGTCTGATGGACCCCCCTGGGGGGCAAAAACGTTGACAATTTTCGGGGGCGCTAAACCCTATTTTAGGCTAAATTTGTGTCAAATTCGTATTTTTTTCTAAAAAGGGCTTGCTTTTTGGAGTATTTTAGACTCCTAGTTTTTTAAATTCCGGTATCTCAAAGTGGAGTAGTGATTTTTTGAAAATAGGTCCATATCGAACTTTGACCTTCGATATATCGAAAACGAAAAACGATATCGACTTTCGGTTTGCGCCAAAAAGTTTCTTTTTTTATGTTCTTTCAGATACTGAAATAAAAAAATAGAGCTCCCATAAGAAAAAAGGGGGTTACCCCCTCCCCCGCCCCTCCCAGGGGGGCGCCGAATAAAATAACCCCCCCAAAATGGGTCCTCCTCGATATTATTGGACACGTGTTTGGCCGTTTTTAAAAATTCGCAGCCGTTTTCGAAAAAACCGCAGTGGAAACTTTTTTTCTTAACACCCTGTAGGTATCCCAGAACTTTTTTGATCTCGAAATTTAGTATAAATTAGGAAACTTATTTTTTTGAGTCATAGAAACTTGAATTTTTTTCAAATGGAGCTGTTGCACGGTTTTGCTATAAGCTATTTAATACTTGATGCTGCACTGAAAAAAATCGGCTCGGGCTGGGCGGCCGAACCGCTCGTATACCTTGAGTTCGCGCTATACGCCCGAGCGGTTCATGCGTACCGTGTGAACGCACCCAGTGGCCCGCATGAACCAGCATCGGGCGTATCCGCCGAGCGGTTCGCGGAAACACTATCGTACAGCATTTGCCATGGCTCGGGTGTAGAGCACGAACCGCTTCGGCTAGTACGCGTGAACACTGCTTGCTCCGCGCTCTAGGTGCTCAAACACGCAACAATAAAGCGGCAGTTGACTGTTGAACGCTCGCTCGGTCGGTCGGTCTAGCGCGTAACTCCGTGATTCAAAGCAAGTTGGCGGCCTTAAATTCAGTTTAATTAGTAATATGGTGTCAAGTTAATTAATCACGACGGTATTTCGATAAGAGCTTCAAATAAAAACATAAATATCTGTGTGTAAGAGCTAGTATAAGGAGAGGTCAGTCAGTCGTACTCCCCGGCATACGTTTTCACTGTGGTTTGTTTTACGTTACGAGGTGTCCTGATCCCTCATATTTTTCCCGCTAAGTCGGTATACTTAAATGCTCTAATAAATTATGTTTTGTAATACGATCCCTACTTAAATTTTCGTTCGCAGTTCGAATTTGGACGTGTTGAAAAGTTCTGAGTTTATTCAAGATTTGTTTGTGAATCCGCCGTATATTCCTTCGTATTAGTGTTCTGATTTACTAAGCTGTGAAAGTGATAATATGCGTGTTAAATTTGGTAATATGGTGTTCCTCTATCAACCTGTGTCTAGTGAGTGTTGTATTTAATGTCTTTTTATGCATTCTATTGTTACTGTGAAAAGGAATACAAGGAATAACCGATAATGGGAAGCACAAAGAGTTCGGGTAATACGCACGAAGAGTTCGGGTAATACGCACGAAGAGTTCGGGTAATAAGCACGAAGAGTTCGTGCGTAGAGCACGAAGAGTTCGGGTAGTACGCACGAAGAGTTCGGGTAATAAGCACGAAGAGTTCGTGCGTAGAGCATGAAGAGTTCGGGTAATACGCGCGAAGTGGTTCGGGTAATACGCACGAAGTGGGTTCGGGTGATGCACCCGAACCACTTCGGTCGTCAAGCCCGAACCTCCGCAGTGTTCACATACTTCCCGACGAGTTCATGCTCTACGCACGAACTTTTCTTGCGTATTACCCGAACCGTTTTTTCAGTGTGGTGTCAAAACCTCCAAAAATAACCATGACAGCACTAAAAACTTCTGAAATCTACTCCTGAACTCATTAAATGTCTTTATTTGCGCGAGCGTAATGGTGACTCAGGACAGTAATAATGGGAGATTCCCCCACTGAAAAAACAGCTATCGTAAGATTTATACCATAACTTGGTTCAAATTTTTGACAATCTAAGAAAATTGTAAATTTTACGTTTTCCATAGTTTGAGTTCAAGATGTCTTGGTTATAATTTAACCATTGCATGGTTAAAATTTAACCACATGGTTAAAATTTAACCAATACGTTACTACAATACTAGAAATGATTTTGTTGACTTTGGCGTTTGGTGTCCCTAAAAAGTTTCGACCCTCGTGATAAAATTCGCTTAAGCGTCGGCTGGCTGGACGGCGGACATCGATGAGTTCGCTGCAGGGACTTGAACCGAACCGAACTGTGAACCGCGGACCGCTCAGAACCCTGAACTCTTTTTCCTAAAGTCGTCGAACCGCGAACCGAACTGGAACCATCTTTTAAGACTCCGGTTCGAACCGGTTCATCAAAATTGAAAGGCGGTTTAGCAGTTTTTATCACTTTAGATTAAATTGGTGGATTACAGATTACGGAGAATACAGATCGATAAATTTACAATTACCAAATTTTTGCTGATGTTTCTTCCCACCTCCAAATGCTAAAATTATGTACGATGATCCGCCGGCAATTAATCATCTTGGAAATTTGAAATCGAAGAATCTAATTAAAAACAATTTGTCTCATTTCAATGCTTTAGTTTTAATGATTATAAGTTTAAAGTTCAGTTTTTGGTCATGTTCAATTTGTACGTGCATTAATGAAGCCCATCACTGATGCTGAACCGGTTAAAACAGGTTTACACTTCTGTAAACCGGTCGGGACCGAACCTAAAGTTGCCGCCGCCCGCCAACCGGTTTCGAACCATGGACCGGTTTTCTATCGTGGCTCAAACCGGGAACGAAATCGAACCAACATTTTCTCTGCTGTCCCTAGTCCCAAGTTCCTAGCTTGCGGTAAGACCTTACTTTTTCGCCACCCTGATTCAACACTGGATACCTCAATCAAAATAAAACGGTGTCCTTCAAATTATCTACTTCAACATCAGGAACAATTTTCTCACGACCCTGTGGTAGCTATTTTAGAGGACAAGTGCGTGAATTTATTATGTGCATCAGCTGAAGAATGATCAAAATAACCGTTAAACAGGAGGGGTTTAAGCGCGTAAAAAAGGAAAGAATAATAGCCGCGATAGCCAGCCTGATGTCCTACAGACTGAGACAGAATGCCTCATGGTCATGGTCCACGGCCTTCAATTGGACAGCCGGCTGCTGGGTGATATCGTCCGACGGACCGTGACGAAGTAAACTGTTCGGCATGGCTATACCGGTCCGGCACCTTGCGTTTGTAGTTCGTGCAACTCGCAATTCGCATCCCGTACCAGTCTCATCCGCTACCCTATTCAACCCTACTGCTCTATGGAGATGTAATAATTATTGAGGTGATGAGTGCATCAACAACACATCTCCTATCTACACATGGGCGCAACCAGGGGGGGGCAAGGAGGCCAAGCGCCCCCCCCCCCCATAGGAAGAAAAAAAAAGGAGGAAAGGAAAGGAAAAAAGGAGAAAAGGAAAAGAATAAAAGATGAAAAGTGAAAGAGAGAAGAGGAAAAGAGGAAGAGAGAAAAAGAAAATATGGGAAAGGAAATGAGTTCAAAATAAGTATCAATGTCATGAAACATATTTTTCCTTGGAGGAACACATATTTCCCGACAGCAATGTCCTTAATAATTGTTAATTTCGCTCGATCTTCTTCTGAAATCTAGATTTCCTGAAGACTCCGACTTTCTATCAGCATGCGATGGAGATATTTCCGTAACATCAGCATAGTCTCGGAAAATCTCATTTTTCTCGAGAGTTAATTCAGTATAGTTTCAGAATAGAAGTAGGCTGATTTTGCGTCTAAGAAGAGCTAAATTTTCAACATTTACCGGGGGAGACCCCCAGACCCCCCCCCCCCCATATGAAATGACAACTTGGCCACCCCATACAGAAATCCTGGGTGCGCCCATGTATCTACATATGTCTTTTAATGGGAAATCCACCCTTCCCCTTCCAAGAGTTCTCGAGGAGATTGACTTATTGATAAACTGGGTGCTCAGTGAAAATGTCCTATTTTAAATGTCCAACAAGAAATACCAATTGCAACAGTGTTCGCTCTAAAATGTTCAATGCACAGTTGGTGTCCATAAAGAAGAATTTCCAACATTAGATTTTGTCCATGAAACTAAAAACCTCAGGGTGCTCAATGTCCCGAAGGAAGCGGCTAAAATTAGAAATGACCAAGCAGGAATGAACATAAGTTTTCACAAAGCTACACGAATCTGGCCCTTTACATCTTACAACATTCTTTACAAAACCATAACTTGCTAAAACAGCTGAGAATGTAATGACTCCGCACTTCATGCTCTGTTTATAACTTGAGGTAAAAGGACATTACCCAAAATGGGCCTTTTTACCCCTGAGAGCGAAATGGGAAATACTTTCAGGGATGATAGAGGAGTAAATCAGCGTTCCGAATCTGGCCTATTTTTTGATTTTGGACGAAGGGAAAGGGAGGGAGGGGGGTCCAAAGTTAGAAACTTCAAACGCCCATAACTTTTGAACAAATAAAGATATGATGGTGTACTTTGTGCGAAAAGATAGATCTTTTAAAGACCTTTCGATTGATGTGTATGATATTTGCCGAATTTTAATTTCTAATCGATTTATTGAAGATTTTTTGATTTTTTTGAAATCGGGTTTTCAGTTTTTTTAATCGTGGAAGTTTGGCATCGCACGAATCATCACAAATTGTTTTCAAGATAAAAGTAGACGCAATTTGCTAAAAAATGGTTTAAACCGCATGCTGGGGAAATGCTTTGAAGCGGAGTTATGAGAGTTCAAAGTTGGCGCTTTCGCGAAAAAGGCCGCCCCGAGGGGGGTACTACAGGTGGTAGAAGTTGGCATTAACTGTTCTTCCCGTCCAAATGACTTGAAATTTGGTATCCGAGGGTATTTTTTAACGCTGAATTCAAATTTGGCATCAGTTTTTCAAAATTAAAAAATCCAAGATGGCTGCCGACCAAATTTCCGAAAACATTGGTCGGCAGCCATCTTGGATTTTTTAATTTTGAAAAACTGATGCCAAATTTGAATTCAGCGTTAAAAAATACCCTCGGATACCAAATTTCAAGTCATTTGGACGGGAAGAACAGTTAATGCCAACTTCTACCACCTGTAGTACCCCCCTCGGGGCGGCCTTTTTCGCGAAAGCGCCAACTTTGAACTCTCATAACTCCGCTTCAAAGCATTTCCCCAGCATGCGGTTTAAACCATTTTTTAGCAAATTGCGTCTACTTTTATCTTGAAAACAATTTGTGATGATTCGTGCGATGCCAAACTTCCACGATTAAAAAAACTGAAAACCCGATTTCAAAAAAATCAAAAAATCTTCAATAAATCGATTAGAAATTAAAATTCGGCAAATATCATACACATCAATCGAAAGGTCTTTAAAAGATCTATCTTTTCGCACAAAGTACACCATCATATCTTTATTTGTTCAAAAGTTATGGGCGTTTGAAGTTTCTAACTTTGGACCCCCCTCCCTCCCTTTCCCTTCGTCCAAAATCAAAAAATAGGCCAGATTCGGAACGCTGATTTACTCCTCTATCATCCCTGAAAGTATTTCCCATTTCGCTCTCAGGGGTAAAAAGGCCCATTTTGGGTAATGTCCTTTACAACTTATGGACCTTTTTTTTTTGCGTGCTTACCTACTTACTCTACGATTGGGCATTATTTTAAGGGACATTTATGTATGATGGACAAATCCTACATTGGACATTCATTTACTATGTACAAATAGTGAACTGGACATTTTACAGTGGATATTATTATAATAGACTTTTCTTATTGAACATTTTGTACATTGGACTTTTTAAATAGGACATTTCCACCTGTCACCGATAAAAGTTGTAGTCAGGTATACACAAATTCAATTCACCTGTGAAATGCGTGTCTCTGAGGCCATATCAAGTTGACGAAAAGTAGGACTTAACTTGAACTAGCGTAACCCCACCTTCACTAATGCTTGCTTCTGCGATGCGGCGCAAATTCGAGGCATCGGTTGAGCTTAAGTATGATTTCGAGTGGTACAGCTTGATCGGGCCTCAAGAAGAGACGCTAATCAATTCTTCGTTACTAAGAAATTCTTGCCCGTCATTTTTGTGACGCAACAAGTCGTTACAGTTATGTTCAAGCGACAATGGAGCTGTTGCACACTTTTGCTTCAGGCGATTCAAGGGTCAATTCGGATGTAAAACCTCCAAAAATAACGATGGTAGCTCTATAAACGTACGAAATCCACTCCTAAACTCTTGAAATGCTTCTAAATGCGTGATCGTGATCGGCCTTCTTTCGTGAAACGACCTCTAATAATGGGCGATTCCCGTCTTAATTTTGTTACTTTTTCTATGCTGGGGAGGAAGATCACAGAGTAACTAGTCTTCATAGGAGTGATCAACGGCCGATTCATGGAACCGTGACACAGGTGCACTATAGTGCAAAGTAAAGTCATCGCTCACTGGTCTTTGACCACTTCTTGATGAAGTGACAGTATATTATTAAAGTGGAATTTCTCTTCATTGGTGTCAAACACCGCCATTATGGTCGTACGTTTAAAGCGTTTTACGAGTTTAGGAGTGAATTATTTCGTAAGTTTTTATTGCTATAAAATCACTTTTTTCTTCTTTTTTTTTACCATCTTAATCAACCCTTAACTCGCCTGTTGCAAAAGTGTTCGACAACCCCATTCTCATTTTTTCGCCTATGACTTACAAGTGTTAAGGCCTTCGTACAGGCTCAAAGTAGGATCGTCAAATTGGCTTCTGTGAGCCAAAATCCACCGCAAACTGTAGAATGGGTCTGTTCCAAAATTTTGCTACAGCGCCATAGTGTTCAATCTCATGTAAAATCGCGTGAAAAGTCCATTGGTGGCATCAGAAAGTCATAAAATGCAGTATGAAACTCACGAGAGACGTTTAATGAAATCCAAGATGCCGGTAAAATATCGAGCAACATGTAGGTATGCATGCACCACGAACATCCAAGGATAGCCAAATTCACAATTTTCATCACACACATCACACAATCACAACGTAAATAAACACATAAACTCTGAAGCTGTGAGATTTCCAACGTTGGCAATCCTTGGATGATAAGGGTGCATGCATACAGTGAAGCGTTTTTTTATTCTCCGGAATCCTCACCGGTGCAATAACCCGGAGTTTTCGGAGCTGCTCCGAAGCTGTCTGGTGCAGCACCGGTCACGTGAAGAAGCTCCGGAGCTCCAGCTCCAGTGCATCGGTCTTCAACTCCGATACACTGGAGCTTGCACCGGAGCAGCTCCAGGCGCATCGCACCACTAAGAAAACAACACTTCGGTGCGCTCCGGTGCTGGAGCACCGGCATAAAAAAACACTCCGGTGCACTGGAGCTGCACCGGTGCGCGCTCCGGAGAATAAAAAAAACGCATCACAGATTGCTCTATATTTCCCCGCCATCTTGGATTTCATTCAACGTCTCTTGTGAGTTTATTATCGCATTTCATGACTTCCTGATGCCACCAATGGACTTTTCGGGCGATTTTACATACAATGAAACACTCTTTATCGTTGTAGCAAAAGTTTGCAACAGACCCATTGCCAACTTGACTTTTCTAAAATTCAAATATAACCTTGACCAAAACACCTCCAAAACGGTTTTATTGGTTTTGTTGACTGTAGATTGGTGAACAGATGACGCACCATACATCGTAAAATAACTCTGCAGTTTGACCGTCAAATTGCACAGTTTTTTGACGAACGGAACACCAATTAAGCATGGAACGTTTGGCTTACTTGCCGTTTTGTGGTGGATCTCGGCTCATCGATGCCAATTTGACGATCCTACTTTGAGCGTATACGAAGCGCTTTACTCGCGTCCGTGGCAGTGCCAGGGCTCGGGTTGCCTGTGAGCAGTTTTTTAGCCACTGCTGACTGCAGTCTCTAGAACTGTCAATCTGCTGTGCAGAAAAGCATTATTTTACTCTAACACATCGAGTTTCTCCAGGATAAGACCCAGAGACGTTTCGATAAAACATTCAGCAGTGCGAGGAGGTCGCTATGAGTTATTATTTTTATTGTTATTGTTTTTAAATGAAACTAGAGTAAGCTACCCTGTTTTTATGACGAGTGCTTTGTTGCGAAACAATATACACATCCTCTGCAGTGTCTTTTTGTTTCGGTTTTTGTCCCTGTAATATCGTCCATAATTTCCCCACTAGGCATGGAGGGATGATGTCCCTTTTACCATGACTCTGAAAGGACGATTATTAGCATTTTTATAGTCATAGTATTAAAGCTAGCTTTGCTCAATTTTGCTGCCATTTTTTAATGAGCCTCATCTGTGAGGCATTAACCTTAAAAATGCAATTTTTCACCTCCGATGCTTGTCCCACTTCTAATTAAAAGAATTTTTCGAGAGAGGAACCAACTTTGGTCGTTTTTCCAAGCATAGATTGTTTCTTTCTGCACTCAATTAAATTAAATTTAAGTAAGCATTATTCTAAATGTTGCTTTTGGTTATTAATTTAAATAAACCCACTTTTCATACATTTTATGATTTATCATTGCGACGCAGACAACTAAATGGTTTTGTGCAGAAAGCAACGAACAACTATCAATTCCCTTCATGGTTGATCCCTCTCTGCCTATAGACAGTCAATTCCTTTATCAGTAAATTTCGAAAATACTTACCACTGTTGTGATAATTTGGAGTGATTGCAATTATAATATCTAATGTTTTATCTTTTTTATCCCCCAGTTGCGGATTATCAATGAAGCTGCGCACATTTTGGACACCATAGAGACCCTCTTACAAACTCAGGATAACCGAACGATGAATCTATTCACTCATAATCGAACAATAGGACATAGCGACTCAGTTCAATTTAATCAGCAGGACCATCTTGAATCAGTCGGAGGATCGTTGCAGGATAAAAATAGACTCACGAGGAAAAACGGAAAGGACCCTATTCGTAAGTACGTTGTATCTGCCCCGTATCAACTCTCGACACTACCCTCTTCCAAATTTTTAAATGTCCTGCAGTCAGAAACTTCTGATCCAAAGATATGTTGTACGAGATCAAATTCACTAAACCATCCCACCGCAAACATCAATTCATGTGTTCAAAAATGTGTCCCTTTCAATGCAGAGAAAACAGGCAAACAAAAACATTTTCTGGAACAAGCGAAAAACCTGGAAAAGTGCATGGGGAAGGAGCTAAAAATAATTTTGGAAAGAATAGACACGGTTAAAGTTATTAACTCGAGGAACGACAGGAGACGTCCATCAGAATCTCATCATAACTCCTTTGGTTGCCACACGAGTCATGATGATGAAAGTTTAGCAATGGCTTCCGAGTGTTTTCAGAATGTACTGAATTGTAAAATAAAACTGGAGAATAATATCGTGTTTAAAGAAGAAGCTGAAGCCATGTCTCATCATAAGAATCTATTGATTGATAACGTAACTCACCAGGAAGAAACAGATACCAAAGACTTCGATTGTAGTGATACTCAGTTCTTAACCACAGCTGTAAAATTGGAAACGGGTGGTGGGGGGAAAAATGCAATTTTTAAGACTGTCGTTGGTTTCTGTACTAATTTTGCGAAGGTGGAAGAAAATATTATGTCCGTTCACGAAACAGGAAAAGAAACCGTTCTAGGCTTGTATCAACATGTGAATTCAGAAAGTTTCTTAACTGTATCAACAAACTCAGAAAATATACATATCGGTAATTACGAAAAAGGAGAATCGACGGAAATCAAGCCGAATATAAAACCTAAATCAACACGTGCAAAAAATGAAAAATCTAAGCTGCAATTACCTTCAGCTTGTCCCGAAATGGTCCATGAAATGCAAACTTTAATGCATCGTGACAAAATTCCTTTCGAAGAGACACTTTCCCGCTCCGTAAACTCTACACCTACACTTATTCCAGGAGATGGGCGAGACAATTTAATTGTGACCCGTACCCAGCAAAAGAACTATACCCACTCCCAGTTCAACAAAAATCTACCTATAAAACGCTATTTGACTCGACACAGATCGGAAAATTCTAACGAAGAACCGTTTAAATGCAGTCACTGCAATGCACAGAAATCTATTGGAAGCAATCCGATAACGCAAATGAGGACGCAAACTGGCGAGAAACCTTACCAATGCAGTTACTGCAATGCAAAATCTTCTATTAAGAGCGATTTAGCAAAGCACATCAACACCCATACTGGCGAGAACCGTTTTCAGTGCAGTTACTGCAACAAAAAATTTCCCCATAAAAGCAATCTAACAGTGCATATCAGGATACATACTGGCGAAAAACCTTACCTATGCAGTTTCTGTAATGCAAAATCTTCTACTAAAAGCGATTTAGCAAAGCACATCAGGACCCATACTGGCGAGAAACCTTATCGCTGCAGTTACTGCAACAAAAAATTTCCCCACAAAAGCAGTTTAACAGCGCATACCAAGAGACATACTGGCGAGAAACCGTACCAATGCAGTTACTGCAATGCAAAATCTTCTATTAAGAGCGATTTAGCAAAGCACATCAACACCCATACTGGCGAGAACCGTTTTCAGTGCAGTTACTGCAACAAAAAATTTCCCCATAAAAGCAATCTAACAGTGCATATCAGGATACATACTGGCGAGAAACCTTACCGATGCAGTTACTGTAATGCAAAATCTTCTACTAAAAGCAATTTAGCAAAGCATATAAGGACACATACTGGCGAGAAACCTTACCAATGCAGTCATTGCAATGCAACATTTTCTAGGAAAAGCGTTTTAGCAATGCACATCAGGACCCATACCGGCGAAAAACCCTATCAGTGCAGTTACTGCAACAAAAAGTTTACCCAAAACAGTGGTCTAACAGCGCATATCAGGAGACATACTGGCAAGAAACCCTACCGATGCAGTTACTGTAATGCAAAATCTTCTTATAAAAGCCATTTAGCACAGCACATCAGGACCCATACTGGCGAGAAACCTTACGAATGCAGTTACTGCAACAAAACATTTTCACATAAAAGCAATCTAACAGTGCATATAAGGACACATACTGGCGAAAAACTGTACCAATGCAGTTACTGCAACAAAAAGTTTACCCAAAAAAGTGGTCTAACAGCGCATATCAGGAGACATACTGGCAAGAAACCCTACCGCTGCAGTTACTGTAATGCAAAATCTTCTACTGAAAGCGATTTAGCAAAGCACATTAGGACCCATACTGGCGAAAAACCGTACCAATGCAGTCACTGCAATGCAAAATCTTCTACTAAAAGCAATTTAGCAAAGCACATCAGGACCTATATTAGCGAGAAACTTTACCGCTGCAGTTACTGCAACAAAAAATTTGCCCACAAAAGCAGTTTAACAGCGCATACCAAGAGACATATTGGCCAGAAACCGTAACCATGCAGTCACTGCAATGCAACATTTTCTAGAAAAAGCGATTTAGCAATGCTCATCAGGACCCATACCGGCGAAAAACCCTATCAGTGCAGTTACTGCAGCAAAAAGTTTTCCCTTAAAAGTAGTCTAACAGCGCATATCAGGAGACATACTGGCGAGAAACCCTACTGATGCAGTTACTGTACTGAAAAACGTTGACCGCGTACGAGCCGCGGATGCACGCAGCGGCATGGTGCACTCCCGCCACCTTTGCATATGCGAGCTACTACGGCCGTTCAGAAAGCTCCACAACTAATAAAACCAAAAAAATTCTACTTATACTGTTGGAAAGGCAATATTTTCAACTTTCTAGCAGTACCTACATTAGTTTTTGTATTTTGGCCAACAAATTGCTTAGAAATTCTATGTTTCCGCAGCCGCCTCTAAGCATGTTCCACCATCTCTTGAGTACGCGTGAAAGGTGTGGAAATCGTTCGACTTGATCGCGGATAAATGCAATTTCATAGCAACTGTTAGACCAATTTACTAAAACTAATATACCGTTGGAAAGCTGGAAATATCACATTTTTATTGGTGTAATAAAAAATTGTACTGCCCCAATGATTGTGTCAGAAAACTCTATTTTATGATAGCGGTGGAGGAGAATTTTCGAGGTGGCCTAAAGAAGATGCAATTTTTGTGCAATTTTCTGGCCAAAACTCAAAAACTAATATGTTTCTAGAAAGTTGAAAATATTGCCTTTCCAACCATTTAAAAATCATTTTTTTAGTTTTATCAGTTACGCAGAAAAACAAGGGTGACTTTTTCTTTTTGAACGGCCGTAGGAGCTCGCATATGCAAAGGTGGCGGGAGCGCACCATGCCGCTGCATGCATCCGAGGCCCGTACGCGGTCAATTTTTGTCCGATTGTTTTGAACTTTTAATTTCTGGATTCAGTGTATCCTACCAAAGATTTTAAGGTAAAGATTATTGAATTTGGACCATTTTCGTGGATTTTTGAAGGGGGTGAACTTACTTATTGAACGCCCCTCGTAGTAACGCACATCTGGACTTATACTGGCGAGAGGCCATTCCAATGCAGTTACTGCCACTAAACATCTTATAAAATCAGTCTAGCGTCGCACATCAGGACCCAAACTGGCGAGAAAATCTTTCCCTGCAATAGCTGCGGTGCGGTGTTGAATTTTCTAAATGAAGCTATTAAATAACGCATATCAGGATACATACTGGCGAGAAACCGCTCTAATGCAGTTACTAAAAAAAAAAAATTTCCCCGTGAAAGCAGTCTTAACACACATGAGGACCCATAGTGGTGAGAAACCTTTTAAATGTAGTAGTTGTGGCGTAACATTTTCTAACAAAAAAATTATACCTAATTTAAAAAAAAAAAAAAAAAAAAAAAAAAATGAAGTTCATCAAGACACATACTAGCGAAAACCAGTTTCATTGAAGTTCCTGCGGTCCAAAATTTTCTCATAAAATGAATTTAACTACGCACATCAAGACCCATACTGTTTTGAAACCCTTCCAGTCCAGTTACTCGGAACAAAAATTGTCTTCTAAACGCGGTCTATCATACCCTCATCAGGACGCATGCGAGCGAGAAATTCTTCCAATGCAAAATATCTATGCTTGGCCGTTCCTTGCATCGTGGTTACAGTGCAAAATACGGCTGTGTTCAAAGAATAGTTCGTTCATTATGGCATATCTTGCGAACGGTAGGGCCTTGAATGAAGCACTGCACTGTGCTGCGTGCTCAGGGCCATTTTGGATCTTACCGTCTCAGATGCATCAAAATGCGGAGAGCGTTTGGTTCTGAAGGGCCGCATCCCGTTCGCTAATAATTAAAATGTACTTTGAAATTAAGATGTTTGTTCGGATTTGTTTAAAAAATAAAAACGCTTTTGCGCAAAATGACAACATTTCTCTCCAAAAAAAAAAAAAAAAAAAAAAAAAAAATCCCCCAAGAAAATGGCTGAAGTTTGAGTCAAACGGACAAAAGTCGTCTTCTTTCAACGGATTAACTTGACTCATTCTTCCAAGATTGATACATTAAATCCCCTCCCCCCCCCAAATGTAAGTTTTCACTTGCACCTCTGAACCCCTGAGCATCATGGGTTAAACTTTATTTATTATTTTTTAAATCCTTTGAATCGCCCCCCCCCACTTCCAAAAACCCACAAAACATATCTGAAGAGGTAAACTTCCCTGTGTTTCTTAGTCGTGAAAAATAGGCAATATGTACTCAGCCTTCGTCGTTGAAACTAATCGTTAAGGCGGGTCTAAGAGTGACTTCATTGGCCGAGAATTGTAAAACTTGGCTGTTGCTATGGTAACCATCGTAAAAAAAAAGAAGGAAAAAAAAAAAAAAAAAAAAAAAAAAAAAAAAAAAAATAGTTATTTAAAGGCTACCCATGGATTTGTACTAGCGGGGACAAAAATACCTGGCCAGAATATTATGCAACACGCAACACACCTAATACACGTGTTGAATGGGATGCTGTGTATTGCTTATTGCGTACCCTGGCTAAGTATCTTTGTCTCCGCTAGTACCTTAAGCAACGGCCAGCTTTTTCGAAAGTCGTAGTCTGTCTCAACGATCGGTTTAACGATATAAAGTAAATGATCGGCCAGTGGCTGCTCGTGCAATGGGGCTATTGCACACTTTTGCTATAAGCGATTTAATAGTCGATTATGGCGTAAAAACCTCAAAAAATAACAATGGCGGCACTAAAAACTTCCAAAACCCACTCCTAAACTCAATAAACGCAGTTATTTGCGCGAGCGTAATGGTGGCCGAAGGCACTAACAATGGGAGATTCCCATCTAACAATTCTGAAACTCCATCAAGAAGTGACCAATAAGAGACTACTTTCATTTAACACCGGTGTCACTTGGTGTTGCGGTACCATTCATCGGATGTGGATCATCACTCTGATGACTAATTACTCTGTGAATCATCCTTGTCAGCATAGAAAGAGTGACGAAATTAAGATAGGAATCTCCCATTGTTAGTGCCTTCGGCCACCATTACGCTCGCGCAAATATACAAAAAAATACGCTCAATATACGCTCGCTGCGTTTATTGAGTTTAGGAGTGGATTTTGGAAGTTTTTAGTGCCGCCATCGTTATTTTTTGAAATTTTTACGCCATAATCGACTATTAAATCGCTTGTAGCAAAAGTTTGCAATAGCCCCATTTGGCTACAGAGTTTTTCCTCCAATCGGACTCAATTTAAAACCATCGAATTCTGGTGAAGCGCTACGTCACTATCGAAACGATTGTTTTACAAAGAATTAAATGGAGGAAAATCATAGTTGCCAAATTGCATGAGCCGCCACTGTGATCGGCCAACTGGATTGGTGTGCCTTATAACTATAGACTTTGCACACAGAAAGATACTTGTCAATGGGGCAGTTGCAAAGGTCTAAAAGGTTATTTTTTTTACAAAGAAAATGAAAAACTTGACGAGCTGAGAACAAAGATGCCTTTGGTTTCTAATCAAGTCCCATTATTCCGGAGATGAGATTTTGCCCCAAAATACATTGTTTTAAATGGGAATTCCGCGTAGCGACGTCACTACGCACACGATTTTTGCAACTTTACACCTGTGTATCTCCAAAACCAGCAGGCCGATCCTTGAAATTCACGACTTTTGGGTAGACTGGATAAGAATGGAAAACGGTGATTGGTGGAGACGAGTCACGTGGTTGCCCAGTCTAATCAAAATACGGAATGGATTAGATAATTTATCGGGCAGTCTTGGAGTACCCGATAACTTATCTAATCCATTCCGTATTTTGATTAGACTGGGCAACCACGTGAATCGTCTCCACCAATCACCGTTTTCCATTCTTATCCAGTCTACCCAAAAGCCGTGAATTTCAAGGATCGGCCTGCAGAGGCATCATTGTTCTCAGCTCATCAAGCACTATCATTTTCGTTATAAAAAACTGACAATATCAGACCCTTGCAACTGCCCCATTTGGTTCGTTTAGTGTGAGTAAACTTAAGGAAAATCCGGAGAAATCTATGTAAGTATGCTTAGACTCACCTGCCAACTTGGATCTGCATTCCTATAATACTTGAAATTATCCTTGATCCAGGAATAAATTGAACTAAGAGACATTTTATTATTGTTGACCCGCATGGCCATACATATCAGCGTTGCATACGAAAATGGCGGCTTTTGATCACCGTTATTTCTATAATCCTCAGCAGCTGAGGGACCTGTCGAACAAAAATAATCACAAATTACACTTTCATTTCGATTGATTAAAGAAACCAATTGACTTGCAGACTGTTGCTTCAGTGTTGCGGAGGACTGGCTCCTACGTAAAATCGCGTTAAAAGAACGCAATGAAAGCATCGCGTAAAGTCTCAAAATCCACTCACAATAGTCAATGAGCGCGATTAACAAAATTCAAAGATGGCGATCAAATGAGTGGGCCACAGTAGGGGCGTCCCACTCCCGCGTCCCATCTAATCGCAACTTTCTATGCTCTTGATGATCTTTATGAAGAATGGGTTTGTTAAAAACTTTTGCCGTATTTAAAGAGAGGGTCTATTTTGGTGTAAAATAACTTTGGGAGCGTCAGAAAGTTTCAAACGCAACTCATAAACTGAATAAATGCGTTTCGGAAACATTGGCGGATCCAGCCCTCACAAACAGGGGGGCGACCTTGGGATTTTCGCCCCCCGGTGACCCCTTTTTCCGTTTTACTCTCCTCGTTTCCCCCTTCTTTTACCTTCCCTCCCCCTCTTTTCCCTCTGTTTTGGTCGAACGGGAGGGCGATCGCCCCATTCGCCTTCCCCTGTATCCGCCAATGTTAGGAAAAGTATAAGATGGCGGTTAAATGAGCGGGGAGTCACAACAGTAGCGGCCCGTGAGATTTGGCAACCATGCATTTTTCCCACTTAAACTTAGGTAAAAAATCGATTCAAGCGGAGGCTGGCAGCCTCCTCAAGTTTCGATTGTTTTCCATGTATTTAAATGGGATAAAAACACTGTTGCCAAATCGCACGAGCCGCCACTGAGTCACAACCTACTATATGTAGGTATGCTAAGAAAAACGATTCAATACAGAGGAAGCTAAATTTTTCAGGGACTCTTACATTATGTGACCCGATAATTCAACCGCCATCTTCAGATTTTGCTCAACACACTACTTATCGGGTTTGGAGGTGGATTTTGATACTTTTGGTAGCTTTCAAAGTGATACTTTCACGCAATTTTGCTCTAGCAAAGACCCTCTGTATAGATGTAGCAAAAGTTTGAAACAGATCTATTGATAATAAGTTGATGCAGTTTTATCCGAGTTGCTCGCATGGGCATTGGGCATCCATGAGCGCTTCCTAAGCAAGTTTCTGTCAACTTCTAAGTTTGTTTCGGCAAAAAATCTTTTAAAAGAGGAAGCGGCAAAACAAGTTTAATGGCTCGAATTATCGGTAACGAATTCAGGCATTGAATTTGTATACGGCATTTTAATTCTAGCTCTATAGCCCCTCGAAAATTGTGAATACTAAGTTATTTTCACACAGTAATTTAGGAGCGTTTTTTGGCTCACTCCTGCCAATCAGAAGCCATATTAGTTTTGCACTGTATCAAATTGAGAGTCTATGGAATGAAGCTTCTGTAGATCTGCCAACGTTGCATTTAATCGGCGTTGCCACATTTCTGGTTAAAATATGAATATTTTGCATCGAGTCAAACTGGGAATATACGGCTTGTAGCCTCCGTAGATCTGGCAACACTAAAAACCTTCGTAGACGCTCAAACTGGTTTGATCAAATTGCAAGATTGCCAACTTAACATTTCCAAAATTCAAACATAAACCTGATCATAACACCTCAAAAACAAGTTTTATTGGTTTCATTGACTGAAATTGGTGGAGAGATGACACACCATCCATCGTCAAATAACTCTGCAGTTTGACGGGCCGTCCCGTCAAACTGTACAGTTGTTTGACGAGCGGAACAACAACTGAACATGCAACGGTTGGCTCACCTGCTGTTTGTGGTGGATTTTGACTCGCATCGATTGCTTGTTTGGTCAAACCTGTTTGATCGTGTACGAAGTGCTGAACAAATCGCTCCCAAGAAAGTATGTGCTCAAAAAATGTCCATGGAGCTACTTTCTACAGAATGGAGCTGTTGCAAACTTTTGCTACAGGCTTATTAATAGTTGATTATGGGGTAATACCCTGTAAAAATAACGATTAGCGCACTAAAAAATCACGAAATCCAC
This sequence comes from Trialeurodes vaporariorum, assembly GCA_011764245.1. Taxonomy (NCBI): domain Eukaryota; kingdom Metazoa; phylum Arthropoda; class Insecta; order Hemiptera; family Aleyrodidae; genus Trialeurodes; species Trialeurodes vaporariorum. Next base: position 40,537,343 of record VMOF01000369.1, on the reverse strand, counting down.
TCCTAAACTCACAAAATGCTTTTAAACGCGAGACCGTAATGGCGGCCGGGGCCGCGGTTTTCATTGGGTTTCCCTATCTTCAATCAGCGCCATCTACAGGAGGTAATCTCGCAACACCACACAAGAAGAAGAAGAAGCACACAATTGCCATAAGAAAACCGCGGCCTCGGCCGCCATTACGGTCTCGCGTTTAAAAGCATTTTGTGAGTTTAGGAGTGGATTTCATGATTTTTTAGTGCGCTAATCGTTATTTTTACAGGGTATTACCCCATAATCAACTATTAATAAGCCTGTAGCAAAAGTTTGCAACAGCTCCATTGCTTGTTTGGTCAAACCTATTTGATCGTGTACGGAGTGCTGAACAAATCGCTCCCAAGAAAGTATGTGCACAAAAAATGTCCATGGAGCTACTTTCTACACAATTATGTCTTGCTATCTGGTTCATCGATTGTAACGTAGAAAAATTGAGAACGTGACTCACTTAATTGTAGACTGAAAGTGGGCGAAGTTTTCTTCTGGATAATTTTGTTCTGTCGAGATGGTGGCGACGTTGGCGAAGAGGGAGGAGTGGGCAAGGAAGCAACGTTCATTATGTTCAAATTCTGGAGCCAATTCAGGCTCGTCAAGTCGGGAGCCACGTCCTCCATCGTGAAAAGCTCTTCCACCGGCATGGTCCCTGGTAAAGTCAGAGGCAGAGTCACCTCCAAGGCCTGAGAAAAATATCCGCAAGACATCAACAGCTGCTCTGTTTGAATATTTTGGTGGAGAGTACTTTCTAGATACATACATATATGTGACCCGATCTGTGAAAAGGGACCTTATCTTCCGGATTCTGAAAACTGAGCTATTAAGACGACTGCATAGAGGACATTCAGACGAGCATTTTGACATAAAGTTGACCCCAAAAGCTCAAAAATTGACTGAGTTATGGCAGCTGACAGAAAAGGGACCTTATTTTCCCCGTGTTAAATTCCATAAGGAAGTTAAGGCCCCTTTTCTGAACTTTGACATGCTCTCAAACAAGTACCCGTAGCGCGTTCTGTGGTCACTAAAATGAACTAATTCTCATTGCTAGTTACTTTTAGTCCGTCAAAACAGCGTTTTCGAATATTTGATTTTTTTCACTTAAAATCGCTCTCCTGAAAAATTTTGTTCCGGAAGATAAGGTCCCTTTTCACAGATCGGGTCACATATTAGAATGTCAGATCCCGCTGCTTTATTCGTAGGCGATGGTTCTACGTACATGGAGCTCTTGGAAAGTTTAGCTTTACGCAAATGAACTTTTAATTCCGAAGTAAAATGCTGCGAAAATACAGGGTGTAACAGATGTATCCCCTCCTCCGTGTCTAACTTTTGAAAGAGTTTAGATAAAAAGTTGCGGTTTTGGACTATTCTTTATAATTTTAGATGAACTTTATTTTTTGAGGGGTGAAACCCCTCCCCCTCCCCCCAGGGGGCTATCTCAAAAATTTCAGATGGCAACTCCTATCGTGTGATACATTGTTTGGAAGGACATAAAATTCTAAGAATTTTGGCGCAAACTAGAGGTCGATATTGTTTTTGTTTCCGATACATCGAAGTTCAAAGTTTGATTTTGACCCATTTCCAAAAAAATGAGAGCTCTCATTTAAAAAGTAGGAATTGAAAAAACTAGGAGTCTAGAATACTCTAAAAAGCAAGTACTTTTCAGAAAAAATACGGTTTTGCCATAAATTTAGCCCAACTTTGGTTTTAGAGCCCCCTATAACAGTGTTCTAAGAAATTGCCTCTCAGGGGGGCTATCTCTAAAATTCCGAGGCACGACCCCTATCGAGTGATACATCACTCTAAAGGGCAAACCAAACCGAGCATTTTGGCGCAAACTGCTGGTCGATATAGTTTTTAGTTTTTTATCGGAATTTGACAACGGATGAAAAACCAACTTTGCCATTCGATATATCGAAAACTAAAAACTATATCGACCAGCAGTTTGCGCCAAAATGCTCGGTTTGGTTTGCCCTTTAGAGTGATGTATCACTCGATAGGGGTCGTGCCTCGGAATTTTAGAGATAGCCCCCCTGAGAGGCAATTTCTTAGAACACTGTTATAGGGGGCTCTAAAACCAAAGTTGGACTAAATTTATGGCAAAACCGTATTTTTTCTGAAAAGAACTTGCTTTTTAGAGTATTCTAGACTCCTAGTTTTTTCAATTCCTACTTTTTAAATGAGAGCTCTCATTTTTTTGGAAATGGGTCAAAATCAAACTTTGAACTTCGATGTATCGGAAACAAAAACGATATCGACCTCTAGTTTGCGCCAAAATTCTTAGAATTTTATGTCCTTCCAAACAATGTATCACACGATAGGAGTTGCCATCTGAAATTTTTGAGATAGCCCCCTGGGGGGAGGGGGAGGGGTTTCACCCCTCAAAAAATAAAGTTCATCTAAAATTATAAAGAATAGTCCAAACCGCAAATTTTTATCGAAACTCTTTCAAAAGTTAGACACGGAGGAGGGGATACATCTGTTACACCTTGTGTATAACGTCCACTGTTTAAAGGTCCAAATCTCACTCCTCGCAGAGGGAATTTTGCTCTAAGTTCAGATGGACTAATCATGTATGTATGCACTGCGTACTTGCTGTAAGTTTGAACTCTACCCTGTTCCGTCTATTCCGACTACCAGATCAGGGTATCTCTTGATAGCTAGAGATTAAACATTCCAAGTCCTGGACTTTGAATGAACACACTGTTCCTCACCATCTTGTTTCTTTTCACCGCTTTTTCCACTCGTGGTAAGTGATTGTAAATTGTATTTCAGATATTAATAATTTCAAATTTAAAAAGACCGCCATGTAGGTCGAAAAATGTATGTATATGTGTTTAATGTTTATACATATAACTAAAGTAAGTACCTACATAATTTAAAAAAAAAAAAAAAACTGCTGTTGTAGTGTTGTACCCCCAAACCGAGTAACATAACCTATAAATTGAACAATAAGATTGTTGCATTTGGTTTTAAAATAATAAAGTTGTAGGTTGGTTTTCTTACAGATTTGGTCCTGAGGGACACGGTGACAGTGGCGTGGGGAGGGGAGGGCCGGAGGGGGTCCAAAGGGTTTTCAACGGAGAAGATTTGAATTGATCAATCCGACGCAAATTAAACGAGTTGGAGACTTTTACTGACCAATTTGAGTTAAAATCAATCCAACTCAACAATCTGATTTTATAATTGGGATCCATCTTGCAGATAATTTCATCGAGCGATAAATTTAATTGTAAGTACATAGATATAGATGAAACGAGAGGGGGATCCTTTACTATTCAGACGCAGGTTTAACGAACTGGAGATTTAAAGGTATCAATTTTTGATGTGATTTTCAATCTGAGTTTAATCCTAATCGATCCAAAATCGAGTGGGAGATCTAAATTCACCAATTAGGTAATCGGGTACAGATCAAACGAGCGGGAAATTGAAATTGACCGTTTAGATACCGATTCAGGGACTCGTCATCACTAGCGAGCAATCTACTGTCTGTCGCGAACGGATACCGAGGGGGGAGGGCTATGCCCACTCCAAGATCTATCAATACCAGCTGTGGTATCTTGAGCACTAAGTTTTACAAGATTAAATAATAACAAATTATACATTTACAGGATACATTTATTAATAAGCATTCAACCGGCACTTAGAAGTTAGATCATACAGTAGAGACTGAAATCCGATGGCTGTTACACTGTTGCCAAAGCTATATGGTTTACATTCATTGTCCAATGTCTCCAAACATCACATCAGGTGAGTCCGGTAGGAGGACCATTCCAAAGCTCCCCCGCGTCGCGAGTGCAGTCACCGACGTATTCCGCATAACATCTTTTGATTCCGCCAAGTGAACCACGCAACTCGCGACAGCGATGCTCAGCAACTAAGGGGATAGATTTCCAGCTACTCGGGGAGACGTTGTGCAACGAAACGCTTTAGCCCCACCTACTTGCTACTGGACTGACCTGGTATTAATAGATCTCGGTCCACTCGAAGCGACGTCTGGAGGGAACCCATGCAGGGTGCAAATCACCTATTGCCTCCTCTCAGCGGTATAAACTCGTTGGGAGGGGAGAGGAGTTTCACACCAAAAATCTCCTCCATTGACTGCGCTACTTCTATGATGACATGCACAGTGTGTGTGAAACGTCAGATTAACGTAGTAAAGCAGAGAGTCAATAATAATGAAAAATGATCTAGATATTTTGCGCCTCAACATGCGTATCCGATGAGGTTCTTAAATTCACGGCGTGTGGATAAACCGTTATTGTCCCTCCGCACCATCCCCGCGGCGCATTCATGAAAGAATTAAAATATGTCGCTTATGCGAGTGTGTAAATGAACGTGGGTGGTGGATTGGAAAGAACGAGAGCGGGATACTAGGTTCCAGGTGAGTTAGGACCTATCGGGAGTAGATCCAGTTTTATTACGTAAGAGAGAGTAGGAAGGCTGAGTTTGGTGGAGATGGAGGGTGAGGCAACTTGTGTCTCCCTTCCGACATATCCCAGCAGCGGGGTGGATAAGCAGAAGGGGGAGGGATGGGGGCAATTATCCAACCCTTTGGAGTTTGGAGGAGAAAGCAGCCCTTGATGGCAGTAGCGATTTGCCTCGATGATTGCAGAATCGACGGGCTGTGCCTGTATGCGCTCGGCTTGCATGAGTCGCATGCCAACGTCATTGGTCCGTAGCCGTTGGCCGGTGCCGAGCAGCGCGGTGGCCTCAACTCACAGTGAGCAAGAGAGCAAATGTTTAGTCGGGGAAGTATGACTTTGGATCATATCTCGAGCTCAGGTTCAGACTTAAGGTTACGAGGAAGGAATGAGGGTTAGACTTCATTGGGCCTCACAGAAAAAAACATAATCTCTAAAATGGCGCTTATTTTTTTGTTTATCATCTAACTTGAAGGAGTGCATTGCAAAAATTTACTAATTTTTTGGATTATAAACAACGTAAACTTGGAAGAAACGAAGCTAGCTGGGGTCCTGGGCCCGGAAAATGTTGGAATGAAGTAGTCTCTCCAGTCAGGTGTGGATGGGGAAGACTCGAGCAGTCGAGCATGCTATTAGATAGTTTCTATCCTCACCATACATCTATATGAGGAGTACCGTTTTGTCCCAACATTTTCGTTTTCTGGCCAGGATATTGGAAAAGAAATGCACCAGGCACCTGCCAATACTGCGTAACTTGTGTGTTGCGCGCATACCCTGATTACCCTGACCAGCGGGCCGACCATTTACTTTTTCTTCAAACCTATCATAGGACTGTCCAGAAGTGACGCTATTGCTTTAGAATGGCGGGGCTCTCACAAACTTTTGTTACAAGCAAATGAATAGTTAAATCTGATGTACAAACCAGCGAAAATCACACTAAAAAAAGTCTGAAATTCAGTGGTAAACTCATAAAACAGCTGTAACGGCAAGATCGTAATGGCGGAGCTACGCAGGTATAATGGAAGAAAAGGTTACGTTAGGTCTAATGCCTGTCTAATTTGTCACTTAACACAGCAATATGTCACGAATTGAGTATGAATCCCTAATTATATCTGCGTAGCTCCTCCATTAAGCCCGATTCTGAGATTGAATTCTGTGTCTTTTTTGTGTACTCACCGTCATTTTTACAGGTTTTTACGCAAGAATCAACTTCTCAATCATCCGTGGCAAAAGTTTGCAAGAGCCCCATTGTAACTCTTGACGGTTGCCATTCTGTATCTTTCGTTAAATCATCAGTTTTTAGCAGCAACCCTTGAGTACCCTTCATAAAGCTACACGTAAAGGGGAACTTAATGATGGAACCATAACAACGGCCAAGTCTTTAACAATGCTGCACCAAAAGCGTCACTCGTAGACAATCTCAACTATCGGTTTAACGCAAAAATAAATGATCGACCCTATAGATCTTAGCAGCTACCCATGAGTATCCTTTACGAAGCTATAGCTAACGGGAAAGTTAAAGATGGAACCATAGCAACAGCCAAGTCTAATAACGCTCGACCAGTGGCGTCGCACCCCTACAGACAGTCTCAGCTATCGGTACAAAAGGAAATGATCGCGGTCCGCTGGTATCTTTGTTTTCAGAAGTATGCTATGTCCTAGCTATTGCATATGTTCTCGCTTCTTTGGATATTTGATGAAATAACAGGGCCCGCAGTTTCCAAACTGGACTAACTTGAAACTTGTCAACTGTGCGGCTACAACGAACTGGCCACTGACGGATCCAGGAATCTGTCCTTCTCTCTCTTTTCCCAATAGAATGCGTGTGTTTGTAAAGGAAAGATTACAGGGGCAATCACGTGATTTCCGCTCCCTCTTCTGTCCTTTTCTGACACATATGCTCTAATTGGAAAAGAGAGAGAAGGACAATGTCTTGAAACCGCTTGTAGGGCGGGTGCCTGCGCCTGGCCCAAATACTGTGGCAGTGTGGCACGTGTCACCCTTCCGCTATCAGACACGATAATTAGAATATCTCCGTGGACACAGTCGGGAGTTAATAATTAAGTCGACTATGAAATATATAAGGCTGATTGTGAGACGCGAGTATCGGAGCCGGGAGCACTAGCCAGTTGAGGTTGAAACCCTGGCCATGCGTGGACCCTCTCCGCAATATGTATATTGTATTGTCGGGAGGAACAATTAAGAAGCATGTCGCACAAATCCTGGATTTTTCTGAGGGTTTATAATGTCGCAAAGAAGTATAGAATGGACGCACAAATACTAGTTTAACCTTAAAGCAGAGTTGCCAATGGACCGGGTAGAATAGTCCAGGCTGGGGACAGGCGGGTTAGTTGACCGTGGACTTTCCACGTTCCCTTGTAGCTGTATTCTCATCAAAATAGTCCGACTGTCGACTAATCGAGCCGCTCCTAAACTCACAAAATGCTTTTAAACGCGAGACCGTAATGGCGGCCGGGGCCGCGGTTTTCATTGGGGTTCCCTATCTTCAATCAGCGCCATCTACACGAGGTGTTCTCGCAACACCGCACGCAAGAAGAAGAAGAAGCATACAATTGCCATAAGAAAACCGCGGCCTCGGCCGCCATTAAGGTGTCGCGTTTAAAAGCATTTTGTGAGTTTAGGAGTGGATTTCGTGATTTTTTAGTGCGCTAATCGTTATTTTGACAGGGTTTTGCCCCAGTATCAACTATTAATAAACTTGTAGCAAAAGTTTGCAACAGCTCCAATATAAGATTCCAAAGAAAAATAGTGCTCGACTCTAACATATGGCAGATTTGAGGCACACCATAATCTTGCAGATTCAACAAAACATCAGTCAGCGCCCCTCTGATTTTACCTGGTGTTGAAGGGTGACATTCGGTTAACACAGGGGGGATATAGGCTGCATGGGAAGTGAAGAGGAGGGCGCTCACCATTCCACATCAGGTGAAATCAGAAGGGTATTGGGAATACCGTTCATACTCATTCCCGGTTGCACCGTTTGAAATTGGGAGGTTAGGGTTCGTCTTGGTGTATGTAAGCTTTATAGCCTGCTTATGGAGGTTATCAAGTATTTGGTTGGTTTTTGAAGTTCAACCAAAATTGAAAGAGTACATCAGTAATGAAATTTTGGCATGCTGATTTTTGAAATCAGTGGATAAGGCTGGTAGACTGGATAAATAAAGAGCTTTTTTTGGTCCTTATAAAGTGTCCATCGGAAAGGAAAGCTCTATAACCATGTATCCTCTACCACAATCGATAAAAGCTAACGGTTGCTTAGAACGAAGGGATAGCTTATCTAGTGAAGCAGAGGAAGCGTGCTGGATAGAGCTCTACTTTTCGACAAACACTTTTGAAGGACCAATAACAGTAGCGAGGCGTGAAATTTGGCAACAATGAACTTTCTCCATTTAACTTCACCAAAAAAGTCGAACGCTTCAGTCATCGGCGATGACCAGGTAAATATTCCAACCTTTCTAATGAGTTTAAATGAGAAAAAGGAATAACGTTGCCTAATCGCGCGCCTCGCCACTGACCAATAACAGCCCTTCATTTATCCAATCTATCAGCCGCAGTGGCGTACGCAGGGGGGGGGGGGGCTAAGGGGGCTAAAGCCCCCCCCCCAGACCTCCGATTTTTGGGGGTGAGGGGAAGTGGGGGAACAATTTTCCGTCAAACGCTCATCAGTGCTAGCCCCTCCCAAGAAAAATCCTGTGTACGCCACTGATCAGCCGTAGGTACCCTCTAATTTCATGAACCACACTGTTCTGCCCGAATATAGTCAGGAGTAGGGTTCAAAGAGTTAATTTTGCATCATTTTACTTTCGAGTCAGTGCTCAAAGTCGTGTAGCAGCAGGCTGCAGCTGAACCGCGTTCAAACATGGCAACGTCAACCCTGTAAGCTTGCGTTGTCGTAGGGCGAAATATATTTTGTGAGCGGCAAACGAAGGAGAGCCGCGAACTCTAGCTATATTTTCTTTTCTCTCTCTCTTTTTGAGATCGCATGTCATTCTCTCTTATTCTCTCGTTGTCAGTCGGACTTCGACGACGGACTGGAGGTGAAGTGGAGGTCAAATAATTATTGCACCACGCGCTGCAAACTTACTATCACCCCTCTTCTCCGCGCCTACCCTATAAAGGCATACCATCATCAGCACCGTGACTACGTTCACTGTATCTCGAAAACTGACCCTCTTCCGCTCATAGATTACTATCGAAAAGTCACCACTCACCATTGTGGTGAGCACCTGAATCGGCTGAATCCTGAATCACTCATGGAGGAGGGATTACTGATTCAAATGATTTGGATGTACATACCTAGGTATTTCAATCTGTGGCGACCGCGCATGTAATCGGGCAACAAAGCATTTCGTCCATTTAAACCCCTGTAAAATATCGATTCGAGGGAGTGCGCTGTGCAACCTCAGTATTTCGAGATTTTTCATAAGTGAAGCGTTAAAATATATGATGAGGGTATGCGCCATCAGTTGTTGCAAAGATTGTGCATCTTCTCCTTGACTATCTAAAATACTAAGTGTGTTTAACCAAAGCGGGATTTTTTTGGAAAAAATCATTCACCAAAGCAGAAATTAAATTTAAAAATTTCGTTTCACTGGACATCATGGGTAATCTGTTTGACGAATAAAAAAGTGCACAATCTTTGCAACGTCTAATGGCGCTTGTACCTCGTTATACATATATACATATTATTCAGTCCCTTGGCCATCAGAAAAGATCGGGGGGGGGGGGGGGGGGCTACAACCTGATAAAAATTTCAGTGTTGTGGTCATGTTTTGCTTTAAATTTCTCAAAGAAGAGGTGTTATCTCTTTCATATATGCAAGAGCTGTACAGTCACATTGTCACAAACAGTGGCGGCTACTGTACTTTGGATACAGAGCTAATTTCCTATCGAAACAAATGTAAACAAAAAACAAAAACAGAAAAAAAACAATCGATTCTCCAGGAGACTTTCAGCCGCCTTCTCAAGAATCGATGATTTTACTCAGTTTAAATGGCAAAAATTACAGTGTTGCCAAATCGCACGAGCCGCCTCCGGTCTCAAATATTCGCTGTCTACTTCTGCCCACCCTCCTTCCCCCACCGGCTACCTGCATCTAAAAACTAGCCTTGGCTACCAATATAATGAACTTGTGTTAAAGTCAAGTGCACTATGTATTATAGTATACGTCCGCCGAGCTCATCCAACGAGCTTTACCTGTAGCGGCGGTAATACGTATGTATATATTCTTACTTGTTATAAGTTCTATCCCAAAATGCGAGACAGCAAGGGCGGTGTGATTCCGGTTTGTTTGTCTCATTGTTTTTAATCTTGAATCAAAAACTGTAATTAATTTAGTGGACATGGTTTTAAATAAAAAATCAAGTGTTTTAGAGTGGCTATCTGGACACAGAGTTCTATAATACAACTATCCAGGTGAGAAAATATTGCTTGTTTCTCTCATGTGTCCGTTTCTTCATCGCGCAAATCCTTCCAAGCGAAAAAGTTGTACAGCTTTATGCGTCCAAATAGCCTCTCTAAAACTCTTGCACATTCTTTCAAAACCAATTTCAAATGGATTTGCCACAACTTTTTTTTTTTTTTTTTTTTTTTTTTTTTTTTTTTTTTTTTTTTAAAGAAAAAAAAAATAAATTTTAAATAAACTGTAGGGAATTCCCAGAGACAAATAGAGATCCAGCACACCGTATGCTCCCCGTGTTAGATGCAAGTTTAGCGGTCACAGTTTTGTTCGGGAGTCACCGGCTGCAACGATAAACAGTCGCCTACTGTTGAGTGGTGAGCTCAACAAAAGGCTGTGATTGGTTCGCGGTCCCGGAAACGGAAACAGATCTTGCTTGTCGAATGCAAACCAGGCGCTCATCAGTCAACAGTAGGCGACTGTTGGCTGTTGTTTCGATGAGTTCCGACCAAAATTGAGCCCCGAAAAGTGGACACCTGTCGCAAGCTTTGTGCTGGGTCTCTATTTGTCTCTGGGAATACCCAAGGTTATAGATTAAGGAGGTATGCTCATATGACTTCGCGCGACAAATTCAGTGGCGCGCAGTTCAAAATCACTGCAGGCAAGATGGCCGACAAAAGCAGAAAACGTATACTCTTTGCAGAAAACATTGGGCTGCTCTCTGCAGGAAAGCAGAAAACAACCCTATGTTTTCTGCAAAGAGTATACGTTTTCTGCTTTTGTCGGCCGTCTTGCCTGCAGTGATTTTGAACTGCGCGCCACTGAATTTGTCGCGCGAAGTCAGATGAGCATACCTCTTTCATCTATAACCATTTGGAATACCCACTACGAACATTTTTCTCACATCAAACTTAATCTGGGACACCCCCTCCCCGGCTGAAGCGGTTAATTATACAGTCGTTGGTTGCAGAGTGTTTTTGCAAATTTCCATCAAAATTCGAACAGCTATATATTTGAAATATTCCAATTTTTCCCTATATACGTTACCCATTTTCTCATTTATTGTATAATGGAAACCTTTTATCCTCCATAACTCGCTTACAATTTAAAATTTTCAAAAAACAAAACAAGTCCCTCTCTGGGGAATGTTAACAGCAACTTTTCCGCAAATGTTGGATGCTTATGGACGGTTGGCTCAAAAGTAATGCTATGATGCAGACAGACAGACATGTCTACGCCATCGCAATACTTTCTCAATTACTATATCTTTGTCAGTTGTGAGAAAGGAAAAATGTGAGCAAACAAACCGAGCCTATAATATGTGAAAATGTCCACACGGAGAAAAAAACTTCGGTTCATACGGTTGGTTCCAGTAACCGAAGTTTTCAGTTGTGAGTACCGAACTTCAGTTAGGAATACTGAAGTAGTTCAGTGGAACGAAATTTGAGTCATAGTATTAGTCATACACTTACCGAAACCTTCGGTACTCCTAACTGAAGTTCGGTACTCACAACCGAAAACTTTGGTTACTGTAACCGAACACCTCGGTGTTCCATATGAGCCGAAGTTCAGTTCTTATTACCGATTTTTTTTTTCTCCGAGCATAAGAGATTTCCGTCATGGCTAGAGCTCGTTTCAGAAGTGTAGACGGATCAAAACCATAATACTTGGCGAATTGTCAACTTTTATTCCTTCAAATCAATGCCGAATTTGCCCCTGACTTTAGTCTTTTGTGTTTAAAGTTTTCCTCATTGAAAAGTGAACACTCAATTTCATTTTTATTCATTTTCATCGAGTAATATCAGAAATAATGTTGACAAATCCAAAGATTATCGGTCTAGGTTCGGCTACACTTCTGAAACGAGCTCTACCTCCGTGCTGCCTCAAAAGTATACGCCTCACAAATCCTCTCTATTGGTATAGCTCGTCATAGGCGGATCTGGCAACTGCGCATTATTCCCATTTGAATGTATGATAAACAATCAATCCTTGAAGGGGCCATGGCCCCGTGACTAATCGATTATTTGCCATGCAATCAAATGGGACGTATACACTGTTGCCAGATTGCTGGATCCGCCTATGTAGCTCGTCAACTTCATCTTTTGAAATACGCACACATGACACACCGCGCACTCCCTAGCCAAATATTCAAACATCCGGGCTCCTTCGTTTATCAGCTTCATCACCGCGATATTCGCAGGTGGAAAAAAAAAAAAGACCGCGGTGTTTCCGACCAAAACCCTCCCCCCGCCCTCATCCGTCGATCGCTTTGATGGTTGATGGACAAATCAACTTCGGTTCGATTACCGTAAAATTAAGTATTAAAGAGATGTGACTAATCGGATGTATTCATATGTATACATTTGACGATAAGAGGGAGAGGGGGAGACTGCAAGTGCAAGTGAGTACAGAAGTGTGAAAAAATAAGTACTTAGAGAGGGGGTGGCAGGGGGGGGGGGGGACCAGCGCAGTCGCGTGCGCAATCGAGGGGTTGAACAGGTAAGGGGGGAGGGGGAGGAAAGTGGCCGATTTCAATTATTCTCGCTAGCATACACAGGAGAGCTCAAGGTGGTTGCATGAGGGGGGGGGGGTATATCAGGAAAGGGGGTGCGTGGCAGAGAGGAAGTGGGAGAGTGTGAGAGAGAGGGGGAAGGGGGAGAGAGAGAAAAAGTCGAATCTATCCATCAATCAAGATCAGCTGGGAGCGAGCTAAATATTTGATTAGATCATTAATTTATCGGGTAAAAAGGAGCGAGCAAAGATGGAAATAAGGTATCTGCTGGTGGAAGAATGGATTGCGAGAAGGGACAGGGGAGGAGGCGGGGGAGGTGAAAAGAGAAGAAAAGAAGAGTCTACATTATATACTTACAGCGGTTAGCGGTTTAACGGCCTTTACGTCACATCGCACAGTAGTTGCGGTTATGGAAAGGACGAAATCGAACGTATCCACTTGTATTTTCCTATAATATTAAGGGGTGTCTCCACCTGCGAATTTAAAAGCGCGAATAAACTGATTGAGCCAATGAGCTTCTTTGTTATTGATACATCGAACTCGACCTATCGACTTCAAGGCAGCTCATTGGCTCAATCAGTTTATTCGCGCTTTTAAATTCGCAGGTGGAGACACCCCTGTATGCGGGAATATTCGTTGAATCGCGGGAATTTTGAATCTTTTGTCGTTATGCGATCCAAGGACTAAAAAGTGGTGACACGCAAAGAAGGGAGCAGCAATATGGTAACTGTTCACTCTGCCCATTTCTTGGGGGGGGGGGGGGTGTTCTTTTTATGATTATTCCTTTGAAAACATTTTTTAACCATAGTGAAACTGTCCTATTGCGCGTCGGTACAGGTGACGCGGAGTTGATAGTTCAAATCTTCCCAATCTACATAATACCTTCCTCCCCCCACCCGACCCCTTCAACGTTTCCACTCACCTGTGCCTTGGGACGGAACGAAGGAACCCCTTGCTAAAGTCGCTCTCTTTTGCATTTGTGCACACCTACTCACACACTGTACACCCACACAAACAGGGCGCTCAAAAGGTATCCCCCCCCCCCCCGCTAACTTTTGAACGGTTCCAGATTAAGAAACGAGAAAGAAATAAATAGATAGATAGATAAATAAATAAATAAATAAGTAGATAGATAGATAGATAAATAAATCAATAAATAAATAGATAGATAGATAAATAAATAAATAAATAAATAAATAAATAAATAAATAGATAGATAAATAAATACAAATAAGTATACTATATGGTTGGTTACAACTTAATCTCATAAAAAATAGAAAAATTAGTTTTGGTAGCGCTGACAAAACGTTTGGTATAGACTAATGACCCAGCAAAAGATTTTAGTGGAGCTAACCAAAGGTTTTGTAATCCTAACTAAAGAGATTTTGTTGGGTGAACTAAAGATTTGGCTGGCTCAACCAAAGTCTTTTTCCAAGTTATTTATCTACCAAAGGTTTTGACAGCGCTGCCAAAGTTTTTTTTTTCTTCATCTTCTTCTTTTTTTCTGTGTGTGACTACCTTTCTCGCGCAACCAAAATTTCGGAGGGGCGCGCCAATAGGAGCCAACCTTAACCAACTGTCGTACGCGCACCGCTATATACTCACGTCAAGATTCGGAGTACACGAAATCAGCAGCACTAATTTCACATTTTTTTTTCCTTTCTTTCCCTTATCTACGAGACTTATCTACGTTCGCAATGAGAAAAATTTCCGATTATTTCAATGAATGTTCCGATAGTATATTCCCGCGCTTTATTTCCCATATAGACAATCGGAATTCCATAGAGACAATCGGAATTCGAGTAGATTCAAACGTCCAAACTGTCGCAACGATAGGTCTTATGATTGAAATAAGGGGAAAAACAACTATGGTTCTATTCTTATAGTTTTAACAGCCACTTTTTTCTCATTGCGAAAGTTAGCGGGGAAGGGGACAGTTTTTTTTTTTTTTTTTTTTTTTTTTTTTTTTTTTTTTTTTTTTTTTGAACACCCTGTACACAGTACTTACAATTACGCACACACTCCCGATGTACAAGTGCCTTGTGCCTTCTCTTTAGATAAATAAAGTCAACCAGTTCTCGCCTCCTGGACTCAAGTGTGTATCGATTTTCCGTACCCTCGGAAACCGTCGAGTGGGATGAGGATGGTAGACCAGCGGGTGGGGGGGGGGGGCTGTCCGTTGTATTTGCTCTCGGTCTATACTCTGTGGCGGTATTTGTATGTGACTCGGTATTTTCTTTCTAATGATCTTCAATATCGGTAAGTATACTTAAAGTGATGTCGTGTGCAGCCGAACGTATGTGTGCGACACAGTGGAAGGGAGCTGGAGCCTGGCAATGCTGCCAGACACGCGCGAGGTACACGCGCCTCACACTAAATTAATATCGAAAATTTGTATCTTTTATGCTAAATTTGGCTGCACTGGAGCCTGGCCTTCGCCGTTTACGGATATGGAAGTTGGAACTCTCTATACTTATACAGTATGATCCAAAAATTCTCATTAAGCCCAAATCGAAAATGCGTATTACAATCCAATCAAGAAGAGGTCTGCTCGTTAGTTTTAGATCGGCCGAATTGTCCGCTGATTAAATCATTGAAATTCTATCGAGCACAAGCTAACCAGTGGCGACTCGTGACATTTGGCAGCAATGATTTTCCTCCATTTGATTTCATGTAAAATAATCGATTCGATAGTGAAGCAGCGCTTCACTAGCATTCGATTGTTTTACGTAGAGTCAAATGGAGGGAAAACATTGTTGTCAAATTGCACGAGTCGCCACTGAAGCTTACGAGCTGCACTGTTGTTCATCGAAATTAGGCCTGTGCGATGTTCGATGCATCGACGCTTGTTCGATGTTTAAGGGACATCGAATGCGGTTCGATGTCTCATGAGATGTATCGAAACATCGATCCACATCGAAACATTGATTCACATCGAAACATTGCCACTTCAATCCAGATCGAAACATCGATCCATTTATCGATCGACTTTGAAGCACCAATCAATATCGACACATCGATCCGGACTGCGATTAACGTTTGGTGGGATTATCGAATAAGGTTTCAATTTTCCGACCAAAAGTGTCATCGGTCACTGTTCCGATCGATCTTTAAAATAAAAATCAAGAAATACGGCAGTAAAAAATCCAATGCTTGACTCTTTTTTTTTTTATTAATTTTTGTTGATGTTATGGTATTTTTATGTACAAATGTATGGTTTCAGATCGATTTTTCGATGCAGATCAATGTTTGAATGTTTCTATGTAAATCAACGATTCGATACAGATCAATGTTGCGATGTTTCAATGTAGACCAATGTTTCGATGTGACTCGATGTTTCGATGTGACTCGATGTTTCGATGTGGCTCGATGATTCAATGTGGATCGATGTTTCGATATTAATTTGTCGATTGTCCGATGTTTCGATACATCGCTCCGATGTTGGAAATTGACATCGAAGCGACTTCGATGGACCAAACGAGACATCGCACAGGCCTAATCGAAATCAACTTCA
Source organism: Trialeurodes vaporariorum (assembly GCA_011764245.1). Classification (NCBI taxonomy): domain Eukaryota; kingdom Metazoa; phylum Arthropoda; class Insecta; order Hemiptera; family Aleyrodidae; genus Trialeurodes; species Trialeurodes vaporariorum. Next base: position 40,521,450 of record VMOF01000369.1, on the reverse strand, counting down.
TGGCAGGGGTGCAAAAAGTTCCACATTAACCTACACCGTATCCAGCAATCTCAGGTTTGAGGCAGTTTGAGCAAACACCAAGCTGGAATACCAGGTTCGAGCCTACGCAGTATTACACTCCGCGGTTACAGTTATTTTCCCAAAATTTAAGCGCGGTCGCGCAGTAATTTATTAGAGAAATTAGCGCCCTTGGATTGTTTGTTAAGAAACAATGCGTTTACAATGCTATTTGTTGAATTCATTTGTAAATGTATTGAAACATTTTAATTTTTACCTTATTTTTTACGAATTTACGATACCTACTATTAAGAATACGCGCGAAACCTTTACTATACGAATTTACCTTGACTACCTACGAGTGCATAACTCGTTACACCAGTTAAAAATTATAATTGCTCATGCAATGGATCAAAAAACCTCGTCTCTGCGAATTTTAATTATCACGGCAAATATTGAACATACCGGGTGTCCCAGACCACCCGTCTATATACTTTTTCTCGAAAACGGCTGGGAGTTGAGAGCTGAAACAAAAAAGTCACAAAGGGAATTGACCCCAAGAAATTTAATGAAAATGTTTTCAAAACCCCCCAAGGCCACCCGGGGAGGTTTTGGGGGGTTCGAAACACATTTTTCCATTTTTGTCGGAAAAAAGCCTACAAAAGGTACCAAAATAAGTTCAGATCCTGAAAGAGCACCTCATTGCCGACATTTTTGGCTCCATTTATTTTTCCAGAAAACCCCAATTTTTGGGGTTATGGGCCCTTTTGGGGGGAAATTTTCAATCGGCCACTGTGACCACACTATTCAATATTTTTCAAAAAACTGAAAACCATCTGAAAGAAGAAATCAAGACCTTTCGAGTGATGTGCCCCATAATACCTAAAATTGAATTATTAAGGCCCCCACCTTGAATCCAAAATTTAGGGGCCTTTAGGCCCCCCTATGTAAAAAAAGTCAAATAGCAAGGTATAACTTGTGATACATCGATCAAAAGCCCTTGAAGAGGAGAATAAGATGGCGCAATCCAAAATCGTCTACAATCATTACTTTCAAAATGGCGACCATTTGAAAATTATGGGTGCTCAAAAGTAAGTCCTAGGAAGAGAGTCCAAGGTTGAACGATACGTGGCTTGAAAGGCCTTAAAAATGCAAACAAATGGTACAAACCGCAAATCAATCCGCCTTTTCAATCAAAAGTTATGACCGATTGAAATTTAAGCAGCCGTAAATAGACCTTATTGAGCACTTTAAGTTTCAATCGGTCATAACTTTTGATTGAAAAGGCGGATTGATTTGCGGTTTGTACCATTTGTTTGCATTTTTAAGGCCTTTCAAGCCACGTATCGTTCAACCTTGGACTCTCTTCCTAGGACTTACTTTTGAGCACCCATAATTCTCAAATGGTCGCCATTTTGAAAGTAATGATTGTAGACGATTTTGGATTGCGCCATCTTATTCTCCTCTTCAAGGGCTTTTGATCGATGTATCACAAGTTATACCTTGCTATTTGACTTTTTTTACATAGGGGGGCCTAAAGGCCCCTAAATTTTGGATTCAAGGTGGGGGCCTTAATAATTCAATTTTAGGTATTATGGGGCACATCACTCGAAAGGTCTTGATTTCTTCTTTCAGATGGTTTTCAGTTTTTTGAAAAATATTGAATAGTGTGGTCACAGTGGCCGATTGAAAATTTCCCCCCAACAGGGGGCATAACCCCAAAACTTGGGGTTTTCTGGAAAAATAAATGGAACCAAAAATGTCGGCATTGAGGTGCTCTTCCAGGATCTGAACTTATTTTGGTACCTTTTGCAGGCTTTTTTCCGACAAAAATGGAAAAATGTGTTTCGAACCCCCCCCCCCCCCAAAAAAACCTCCCCGGGGGGCCTTGGGGGGTTTTGAAAATATTTTCATTAAATTTCTTGGGGTCAATTCCCTATGTGACTTTTTTGTTTCAGCTCTCAACTCCCAGCCGTTTTCGAGAAAAAGTATATAGACGGGTGGTCTGGGACACCCGGTATATGCGTTTAGCGCCTGCAAGATCGCAGATATACTTCAAGCATTGCCCCTTACGCACCTGTACATGTAACCGTGCTTTGGATGTTGCTCTTGATCAGAGTATATATGTAATTGTATCAATTATTTATCAAAGTACTACTGTGCGTAGACTCGTACCTTCCGCAAGTGCGCAACTCTCGTACAATACGCACCAAATATGTATACCAGTGGGAAGTGTGCTGTTTAGTGTTCAATCCACTCTACGGCCACGCGCCTTTGTTTGTTCAGTGATACTGAAGGTGGCGGCGCCACCGACGCGACGGCACAATTGATTTCTAGGGTAACCGGAAATTGTCCGGATCCGGAATTTATAAGAGGTTTCCGTTGCGGAGACAGTGTAGGTATCGATAGACAAGCACTCGTTTATATCAATCATGAGATAATGCCTTTTCAATTCAGGACTCAGGAGGCACTCTCGTTGAGTTCCGTGCCCTGATTATGCTGATATGGATCAAATGGGGCTATTTGCACACTTTTGCTATAAGCGATTTAATAGTCGATTATGGCGTAAAAACCTCAAAAAATAACGATGGCAGCACTAAAAACTTCCAAAAACCACTCCTAAACTCAAAAAACGCAGTTATTTGCGCGAGCGTAATGGTGGCCGAAGGCACTAACAATGGGAGATTCCTATCTTAATTTCGTCACTCTTTCTAGGCTGACAAGGATGATTCACAGAATAATTAGTCATCAGAGTGATGATCCACATCCGATGAATGGTACCGCAACACCAAGTGACACCGGTGTCAAATGAAAGTAGTCTCTTATTGGTCACTTCTTGATGGAGTTTCAGAATTGTTAGATGGGAATCTCCCATTGTTAGTGCCCTCGGCCACCATTACGCTCCCGCAAATAACTGCGTTTATTGAGTTTAAAAGTGGATTTTGGAAGTTTTTAGTGCCGCCATCGTTATTTTTTGAGGTTTTTACGCCATAATCGACTATTAAATCGCTTATAGCAAAAGTGTGCAATAGCCCCATTGCGACTTCAAAGCAACATAATATGTAGCTGTCTGTTTTTATGATCGTAGTCCTTCACACAGAATCTTATGGAGTTGTTTTACGAACGGTGCAAACCACTGCAAGGAATCCTTCGCGATTATCGTCCACGCACGCGAAGGCTTGTGGCGTTTTTTGGACGATTTTTGGGCGGTTTTTCAAATTGTGCTCGAAATAATTTTTTTTTACAATCTGTGCCCAAAAAACCCTTTTGGCCACAAAATAAATAAGTAAATAAATAAATAAATAAATAAATAAATAAATAAATAAATAAATAAATAAATAAATTAATGTATTCGACTACTGTCATCCACAGTCTTCCATGAGGCTCAATGTAGAATACTGCGAAACGCGAACGGTTAAAAAAGGAGGCTGATCAGTACAGCTAGGGAAGAAGGTTACTGCAGGGACAGAAATTTTACGCAAGTCGGTAGGAATTTATGCGTTATGCATCTTACATCACGTGACATAAAAAATCTGAACCAATACTCATATAGATCTGTTTCAAACTATCGCCGCAGCGTTATGAAGGGTCAGTTTCTGTGAATAATATCGCATGGAAACCACTTTAAAAGCGTAAAAAAGTCCCAAAATCCATTCTGAAGCCCTCAAAAGATGTTTTAAAAGAAATCCAAGATGACTGTCGAATGAGCGGGTGACAATGGAGGAATCCCATCTAATTTCCGCTTTCTCTATGATGTATCACTTTTGTCAGCATAGAAAATTGCGATTACACAGAGAAAAAAAAAACATGTTGATTTTACAGCATAGGGTGTTAAAAAAGTGTGTAGCAGGTTAGTACGTTGGATCAACAGATCAGCGGGCCGATCATTTACTTTATCGTTAAACTGATCGTTATAACTGTCAACGAGTGATCCTATTGGTCGAGTATTGTAAAACTTGGCTGTGGCTATGGTAACCATCGTTAAGAGCCTCGTTTTATAAAGGATACTTATGAGTAACCTTTAAAAAATGGACACTATAACGATGGTTACCATAGCAGCAGCCAAGTTTTACAATACTCGACCAATAGGATCACTCGTAGACAGTTATAACGATCGATTTAACGATGAAGTAAATGATCGGCTTGCTGAGCTGTTAAATTAACCGTCAGAGGAGTTAAATTGACAAAACCCGGTGCTAATGGGGCAGTTGCAAGGGTCTGAAATGTTGTGTTTTTTATAAAGAAAATTAATGTACTTGATGAGCTGAGAGCAAAGATGCCTTTGGTTTCTAATTAAGTCCCATTGTTCCGAAGATGAGATTTTGGCCCAAAAGACATTGTTTTAAATGGGAATTCCGCGTAATGACGTCACAACGCGCACGATTTTTTACAACTTCACACATGTGTATCTCCAAAACCGGGACACTTGAACAAAAACCAAGGGCACCATTGTTCTCAGCTCATCAAGTACTATCATTTTCTTTATAAAAAACACAAAAGTTCATACCCTTGCAACTGCCCCATTGAACCGCTCAGGCCTGTTAATCCAACGTACTAACATGCTACACACTTTTTCAACACCCCATAGGCTGTAAAATCAACAGATTTTTTTTCTTTTTTTTTTCTGTGTAGATGGGACTCTGGACTCCTCCATTGTAAACCGATAATTTGACCGCCATCTTGACATTTTGTTTAAAAGCATATTGATTAAGCTTCTGAATCAATTTCAGAACTTTCTGTTGCTCCCAACGTTATTTTCAAGTGATTTTACACCAGAACAGACACCATAAGTTACGTTCCACAAGGACCCTCTTTTGATTTAGCTCATTGATCAATGCACTAGACCAATTACTAAGAACACGGAGAAAATACCGCAGTATTAATAACTTCGATACTACACCAGTCCAAACATTACAAACACAGAGGAAATGGTTGATCTCAATTCAACCAACGGTATCGGCACACCCCATGAGACACAGTCTAGAGGCGATGGGGGCTCGTGCAATTTGACAACAATGTTTTTCTTCCATGCGAGAACCAATGCTCTATAATCGAATTCTGGTGAAGCGCTGCGTCACTGCCGAATCGATTGTTTTACATGAAATCAAATGGAGGAAAACCATTGTTGCCAAATTTCACGAGCCACGACACTGATAAAACATTTCATTAACATTGACAAACAATCGAATAAATTCGACCTGACCGTAAAAGAAATAAGTTTAACCAAACGTCTTGTAGAGTTTACCATACTTTGTGGTCGGGGACACAATCAACCATACACATCCATGGTATACTTTCTCAATCAATTTTTCTCTCTTTTATTTCCGGTGGTGAATACCAACAAGTTGTTCGATAAATCGATAGGTGAACAGAAAGCTGCGCAACTGTTAAAGTCGTTGAATTTAATGATGTCAGTTGACGCCTTCAATTTTGGCTAGGTAGGCCACCCGCAATGCTTCTATTCTTTGTTATAAGTATTGCAAGTTGCCTACCTATACCAAAATTTAAGAAGTTAATTGACATTACTTAAATCGTTAACTATATGTGTATACGTGTTAATCAAATGACCGCGGTATACGCTGCGCAGTGTAATCGGCATTGCGGGCGAAAGAAGAGAAAAGAAAAGAGGAAGTGGAAGGAAGGAAAAAGGAAAGACTGAGCTTCCTTAGTTGTTGAGTGAATATTATTGCATAAATTATGTACCTAACGAAGCATGCTATGCAATATCCGCTGCAGCTCAGCTCGTCTTCTTATTATAGGTAGCAACCCCCCTATACTTTTACTCTCATAAAAAAGAATTAGATCTGTCTCTTCAGAAGCGGATCTATCAGAAATTCTTTTCCTCCCTCTTCCGCAGAACTATCTTTTAATGTATATGAGTGACGTTTTATACAATAGGAAAACTTTGCAAACTTTTGCTGTGAGCAAACGAATAGTCCTATCTGCAGTAAAAACCAGTGAAAATTAAGAAAATCATGCTAGGAAAGTCTAAAATTCAGTAATGAACTCACAATACTGATATAACGTCAAGATCGTAATGGTGGTTCAACGCATATGTATCGTGTTAGATTCCTGTCTAATTTGTCACTTTCTCCATGGAAACACAGAGATACGTCTCAAATTAGATAGGAATTTTTTATGATACCTGCGACCAGGGGCGTGCCGTGGTTTCCAGAGAGGGGGGGCAAGAATGCAATCTTGCCGCCCTCCGCGAATGAAATTATAAATTTGATGACTTTTTTTTTTTTTTTTTTTTTTGCTCGTTACGCACTGATTTTGCCGCCCTCTGAAATTAATTTTGAAATTTGATGACCTTTTTTTTTGGTTGTTCACCCTGATTTTGCCGCCCCCCGAGAGTGCCGCCCGGGGCAAGGGTACCCACATGCTCCCCCCACGGCACGCCCCTGCCTGCGACCTGCGTCTCTCCGTCATTCCGATTAGATTAAACACAAACTTTTGCAGTCTACAAATGAAGAGTCCAATCTGATGTACAAACTAGCAAAAATCTCGAAAAATCACGCTAAGAAAGTCTAAAATTCAGCAATAAACTCACAAAACTGCTATAACGGCAAGATCGTAATTGCATGGCGGCTCAACGCAGTTATCATGGGAGATCCCTGTCTAATTTGTCACTTTCTCCACGGAAACACAGAGATATGTCTCAAATTATATAGGAATCTTTCTCATAATACCTGCGTAGTTTCACCACTAGGCCCGATTCTGAGAGTGAATTTTGTGATTTTTTAGTGTACCTGCTCATCGTCATTTTTACAGGTTGTTATGCAAGAATCGAAGAATCAACTCTTCGATCACCTGTAGGAAAAGTGTGCAAGAGCCCCATATTGAGGAATGACAATTTAAAATTCGCATATCGTTATCGATCGGGGCTCGCTTATTCCACTCCTGAAACAAGCTCTGAAAGGCTGCAAATCTCTATGCTGGAGAATTAGAACGAGGGATTGGGAAAGCGGAAACAGAACATCAAAAGACGGAGTTTGAAGGGGGAGGGGGGCAGTCCTATCGACAGAGCTCTCTGTGATGACCAATGCGATGACGAGAAAAGAAGGGGGATGAAAAAAGGGTGAAGGGGCGAGTTGGGGGATGGAGGAAGGGATTGGACGTCGTCAGCTCGGAGAATACGAGAGTGAGAAGCGCAAAAGAAATGAGGGTAGGAGTTGAAAAGTTGAATTCGGATTGGAGGTTGGTTCGGACGCGGGGCGAGAGCTTCGGGAAAAGAGCGATGAAGGAGAGGAGAGAGAGAGAGAGAGAGAGAGAGAGAGAGAGAGAGAGAGAGAGAGAGGGAGAAAAGCCTGGGACTGAGGTTGATTAATAATGCAAATCAGCCTTGGATCCTTTGTTGGTCCTGCCAGAGTACCCTCCTCCACCCCCCTCACCCCCTCTCGAACACCCCCTTTATCGCGAGAGTGTTGGTCGGTAGCGTGGCGCGGCGAAAAAAAAAAAAAATGTTAGTTCGCCAGGTTATTTTATTGATCTCGGCTACCTCTTGGCGTTAGCTCTCGCTACTACCCTATTTGCCGGGGTTACCGGGCACTGGGCACTGGGCACCGGGCACCAGCTACGGCCCTCACCTGTCCACTTTCAAACTGTACAACTCACCCCCTCTCCCATTCCGAATGCTCCCGGCTCCCGCCACGCTCCCAGACCGCCAACTCTCTTAATGGTCAGTTTCTTTTTCCACCGGCGCACAGTAGGAAGAGTCGCGACGTTTCGAGGACACGGAAATTATCCGCGGTTCATCAAATGTCTAGATCAGAAATAACAACTTCGAATATTTCCAAACCTCGAACCCCCGTCTGTAGACTCTTGTAATCGAGGACTTAAGACGGAAGAATTCATAGAAAAAAATAAAAAATAAAAAATAAAAAACAAGAAACAAAATTTTGGTAGCGCTGCATTTGGTAGAAAACAGTGGGGGATCCTGTGAATTGCCCTCTCTCTCAGTGCTGGCGTTTTACTAATAATCAATGGTATTTTTTAATCCACCGATGCAATTCCACCGGTTGAAAAAAGATTACACATTTTAGTTCAGTGTATGACTGTAATCTTATCTCAACCGGTGGAGTCGTCGATGACTTTAAAAAACTTGCGGTTATTTTAACAACTAAACGGCGATTGCACCGATTGAGAAAAGATTACAGATTAAAGTATTTTCGTGCAATACAGTCATACACTAAACTGAGCTGTGTAATCTTTTCTCGACCGGTGGAATCATCGGTGAATTGAAAAATACCACCGATTATACACAAAACGGCAGCTCTGCTTTCTCTATCCATTTGCATGAATGCCTATGTTAGCAAAGGATATAGGAAAGACTAGAGAGGACGAAAATCACTTGACTGCTCTTAATCTGTCCTTGTCTAACGCGCGCGATCAAATGGGTAAAGAGAGAGGAGGAGAAGTTCCTGAATCCGCCAGTTGCTCGTGCTATTTGGCAACCATGTTTTTTGCCATTTAAACCTATATAATCGAAAAAACTGATTTCTCAGGGATTCAGCGAATCGCTTAAAGATCGTGTGCAAGTAGGTTTGAAAGCACAGAATATCATGAAATAGCGATTTGATGGCCAAACAAAGTAAAAAAGCAAGGGGGCAGTTGCAAGGGTCTGAAATGTTGCGTTTTTTATAAAGAAAATGAAAGTTCTTGATGAGCATAGAGAACAAAGATGCCTTCGGTTTCTAATGAAGTCCCATTGTTCCGGAGATGATATTCGTACCTCCGATATTCGTAGCTCGGCGGGCTAATTCCGCGTAGTGACGTCACTACACCCACGGTTTTTTGCTACTTCACACGAGTGTATCTCCAAAACCAGGGCACTTTGGAAAAACCAAAGGCACCATTGTCGGCCTCCGTGGTCTGGTGATCAGCGCAACTGGGCACTAACCCAGAGGTCCCGGGCTCGAATCCCGGTCGAGGTGACAAGATTTGACGGTCTCAGATCTAGTCATCTCGGAAGGACATGGATGTAACTAACACTCTAACTCTCTCTCTCTCTCTATCATCTTTCCTTCTTCTTCTCTCTTCCATTTCGTTTGTTGGGCCCTAGTTGGCGAAAGAGGACACTTAAACTTCTGAAAAAAAAGAGAAAAAAAAAGGCACCATTGTTCTTAGGTCATCAAGTACTATCATTTTCCTCATGAAAAACACAACATTTCAGACCCTTGCAACTGCCCTATTGTATTGCATTGAACCTGTCGTGCATCTAATAATGATAATTTTTTCACAACTTCACCATAGGTTATTGGTACCAATTTCTCGATATAGTCTCGACCTGAGAGTCAATAAAAATATGTTAAGAACAAAACACGACAGAAACCTTCAAAGTTTCGACTCGAATTAACGACGTGAAATTCAACATTCCTAAAAGAGGCGACAGTTTCTGTCGACATCTTTGCAAAAATAATCCAATACGGAAAAGTGAATATTTTGAAACTCGACGAGAGTAAAAGTAATTTACCAATCATGGTAAAAAATTGGACCAATGCCGTGATTTGGACTTGGAATCGCCTGATAAACACACATAAACAGCTATACGGTCCAAAGATTATTTGAGACTGAGGGTATGTGGGCGAGTGTGCCAGTGGCGTAGACAAGGATTCCGGGGCCCTCCCGCCAATTATTTTTAGGGGCCCCTCTACTTTCACTCCAAGATAGGGGGTTCAGCCCCCCCCCCGCGTAGGACCTGCGATCTGGGGTGTTTCCCCGAAAATTTTGGAGATTATAGTTCATCTAAAAATTCTCACACAATTCATGCTTATAGTTATCGTTTTTATTTCCTTCCTTCTTCTTGTTTTCCTATCGAAGTACTTAAAACTCGCGACTTTTTTTATGGAAAAGTATTTCCGTAAGAAAACGCTGAAACAGTGTTGGAAGACGGAAGATGCTTACAAACAAAAAACGAAGGAGAAATGCTATTTCAATAATGAAAAAACTTGCCTTTCTTTACTTTGAAAAGTTTTTCCTTTCATCAGGCCCGGGGCCCCAACATCGTCGGTCTTCAGGGGCCCTCAGAGCCTGGGGGCCCTCCCGCCTGGCGGGGTCCGCGGGGGCCTTATCTACGCCACTGGAGTGTGCTTAGCTAGCAGGTGTTGCGTCTGATGACGTGAGTGTGATTCCCGGTAATGTTGTCTCGCGGTATCAAAGGCAGATCCAGCAATCTGGCAACTGTGTTTTATTCCCATTTGAACGCATGAGAAACAATCGATTGGTAAAAGGACCACCGGGCCCCTCAAGAATCGATCATTTCTCATACGTTCAAATGGGATGAATTCATGGTTATTGCCAAACTGCTGGATCCGCCCATGCGCGGTCCAGGTACTGATGACTGACATTTGCAAATTTTCAGATCAAATATCATTCAAATTAATCAAGTTGAATGAATCCGAAATGAAATTTCAAACGAACCTTTTGCCTGTAACCCTTTCACATTCACTACCAGGTTACGAAGACAAATCAATGTTTACTCGCTCTAATTAAGTGAGTAGTTAAATATTCCTACACAGAAGTGCTGATTTTGCGTACACATTGGATTGAAGGCGTTCAAGGAAATATTATTTTTCAAATGTTAACAATTTGGAGTCGCAATTATGTGGCAGTTTCAAGGGTCTGGAATGTTATGTTTTTTTTTTTTTTTTTTTTTTTTTTTTTTTTTTTTTTTTTTTTTTTTTTTTTTTTCCCATAAAGAAAATGAAAATACCTACTTGATGTGCTGAGAATTCAAAGATGCCTTTGGATTCTAATTAAAACCCATTGTTCTAGAGATGAGATTTTGGCCCAAAATACATTGTTTTAAATGAGAATTCAGCGTATAGTGACATTAGTGACGTCACTACGCCCACGATTTTTTGCAAATTCACTCTTGTATATCTCCAAAAGAGGGACACTTGGGAAATAACCAAAGGCACCATTGTTCTCAGCTTACCAATTACTATCATTTTCTTTATAAAAAAAAACACAATTTCAGACCCTTCCAACTGCCCCATTGTGATCACAAAACTTAATTAGTGTGAGGCAGATCCAGTCGCAAAGAAAGGAGTAAACTCGGGCTTAAAGGGTTCGCATTGCATTAATATTGTTAAAAAACAAAAAAAGTTTTGAACTTCGGTCCGAAATGTCGAGCTTTTTGTTCCACTGGGCTGCCGCGGTCCGGTCCTCACCGCGCCAACAACCCTTTCGCTCCCACTCTCCCGTACACTTGATGTCCTCTATCATGACGTCATCGACCCCTTTCTTTCTCTCGCTTTCTCTCTCTCCCTCTCTTACTATCCCTCCTTATCGTTGATGGTGGCCCGGGATAGAGAAATGCTGCAATCATTCTCTCCCATTCCTCCATTTTCTGCCGGGCCATTCCATTCCTTCTCCGCGTGGCCGCCGCTCGCTGTTTATGCTACCCTCGCGAGCACCTGAGAGCATAGGCTTCTCTATTTATCTACCTTTGGCCGCTTCGGTAGAGTTGCCAAGTTTCGCGGTAAAAAAAAAAAAAAAAAAGTTTCATTTGGTGGACAGTAAGTCTAGTATTTTGGGAAAGGACCGACTGATGAATCTCATAAGCCAGACGCGTAGGCACTGTTTGTGCTCTCGCATTTTTTAACGATAATCTATTTCGCGAGGACCGCCTCTATATTTTCAAATTCTTTGACTTATAAAGTGGCTGTATCACAGGTTGGTTTTGGGATGCAGGGGGGAGGGGGGGTTGAAGAGGCTGCAGCCCCTCTGTTTCCACCAAACAACGCGGGTATTAGGGGCTTAAAAATGTTTGTTCACTTTTGATCTATTGGCACCCCTGAAAAAATTCTTGATCTGCAGCCTTCTCCGAAGCAAATCCGGCAGCTGTGCTCTCTTGCCATCTAAACCTATGAAAAAAGATCAAAACTAGATGAGGTACAGTGCCTCACCAAAGAATCGATTCTTTTGCATAGTTTTAAATAGAGGGAATCCATTGTTGCCTCATTGCACGAGCCGCCACTGTTCGATGAACAAGTAAAAGATTCGCCGTTTATTCGGCAACCCTGTACTTTTGCGCCCCCCCCCCTCGGCCCTCCCCGACAGCAATTACGGAAATTCGATATTTGATGAGGATCGATATCTGCGACTCATAAGGGCAAATCATCAATATTCATGATAGTTGATAAAATAATAGTCTTAATACCAGCAAAATGATCTCCGTTCATTCGGCAAATCTGCGCTCTCCGTGGCTGCAATAAGTGTGAACTATCGTCAATTGACAAATTATCGATGAATCGAATACAGCACGGGCAAAACTTGTTTTATTCATTCAATATCTGCAAAAAATCTAAACATATTCGACGAGGATAACTAGATCTTCCCTCAATTGTACCGGGAGTAACTGAACTCCAATTACAAACTTCCAGCACGTATTTTTGAGCCCAAAATAAAAATTGTTTCCTCATTTAACAAGAGTTCGGAAATGCCCCCCTTTTGAGCTGCAGCCCCTCAAGGTTCTAAAAAATTAATGTTTTTTTTTTTTTTTTTTTTTTTTTTTTTTTTTTTTTTTTTAAATAGTGGCCATAATTATGAACGAGATGGCATGAAAATTGGTCAGGTTTTTTTATGCGTAGCATCTATTAAAACCTCGAGAAATTCAGAAATTAAGTCGAACTGTACTTTTTAGGCAATCTAGTAGATACATTTAAAGCCACAACTTGTTTGTTATAATGATTAAAAATTTGAAAACAAAATACTAAAATTAGATGGAAAAAGCTCTTGGAAAGACTTGATCTCTTGCAATTTTTCGGTACGCCGCAATCTATGCAAGATAATCGCTGCACACTGTGGAAAAGTCAGCGCTTTTACCATGGTGAGAGGCAGTAAGTATGAAACCAGTCCACCACTCCGCTGCTTCTTCGAGCCGTCCGCCGCACTATGGATCCAACGAGCTATACATTTATCTAGAGTGGCGGTTTAATGGGTAACCTGCGTAACCACCATGGGGGATTTTTAGGTTAGGTTAAAGCGAGTAATTTGTCCATTTGATTCCGTACAATGGACCGGAACATGCTTTGATCCATTGTGCGGTGGCGCCGCATCAAAATACACGGAATCAAATGGACAAATTACTCGCTTAAACCTAACCTAAAAATCCCCCATGGTGGTTACGCAAGTTACCTATTAAACCGCCACTCTAGATAAATGTATAGCTCGTTGTATGGATCCAAATCGAATCCTAAGCGGTCAAAAATATAGACATGAAATACCACGGGAATTAAGGTTCCATCTAATATTTTTCTGCGACGGATATATGACAATCCAGGCGTGATTACCTTGGTAAATGAACCCTCTAACTTCATCTCTAGTACTCAGCCAGAATAGGTTTTTTCTGACTTTGAACCGCTCGATTTTTGACCGCCTCTAGGATTTGATTTGGAACCTTCGTGCGCCGTAGTAAAACCGCTGACTTTTCCACATTGGGCAGCAATCATCTTGCTTAAATCGCGTCTCAACGAAATAATGGAAGTGGCCAAAAATCTTTCTAAGAAGCTTTTCCCATCTGATTATACGTATTAATTATCTTTCAAATTTTTATCAATAACATACAATTTGTGGAGTTTAAGGCACAAGATTGCCTGGGAAGTACAGTCAGACTTAATTTCTAATTTGTTCGAGGTCATTAATGGATTATCCTCGTAAAATTATTTAACTGAACTAACTAAGATATTTGATTCATAATTGTGATCGCTATTCCAAAAAAAAAAAAATAAAAAAAAAAAAAAAATAAGCTCTCATACATTTTTTAAAACTTTGGGGGCCTGCTCAAAAGAGGAGAAGTTCGGACCCATGTTAGTTAATAGGGAAGAAAACAATTTAACCCTAAGAATACGTGGTTGAAGTTTGGACATGGAGTTCAGTTACACCCTGTATAATGATTCTTGACGAGGATCGATAGATCGAATCTTGGGATGACTCATCAGTATCCATTACGTGTAAAATAATCGACTTTTAATCGGCAACCCTGGGCTACGACTCTCTCTCTCTCTCCGGCTCTCTCTTCCCTTGCGGATATTTGAATAATTTATCCCTTTTGCTTCGCTCTGATTTTTATTGACCATTACCCTCGGTCCCTCGCAGTCCCTCGCTTCGGCCCCTCGCCTCGCCTCGATTCTCCATTTACCACTTCCCACTTTTTCTACCCCTTTCACATCCAGCGCCATCACTGTACCGCCTCCGAATCCCTTCCCCTTTCCATCGAGGGAGTTTCAGCAGTAGGGTATATGTATATTGGTCATCAGCTTCAACGTGTCATTTTATTTCCTCTTTCTATTTTTCTAGTTTTTTTTTTTTTTTTTTTTTTTTTTTTTTTTTTTTTTTTTTTTTTTTTTTACAGACCAAGTTCACCTGCGCGATGATTACCTGCTCTGGCACAAATGGAACGATGCTATCAGTGAAAGACAATTCCGCCAATCAATCCCCCTTTCCCCTAGATAGTTGGAGAAAGGTGCGGCGGAGGGAATTTGATGATTATTCTCAAGCAAGGCCCACGAAGCACGAACGATCGAATCGTGATCAAGGTCCATTTAAACAGGTCAGTCCGATAGCGCTGTAGTCTTTGTGACCAAATCGGGAAACTATTTTATTCTAACGGGCCTTGATAGTCCGTTTTGGTCAGGTCCCGCAGCCGACCCCTAGTAAAAATGGTCCATGGAAATCCTTGACCAAATTTCCATGCAATATGGATTTCCATGAAATCATCTGGATCTCCATGAAAATACAGGGTGTTTCACATAACCTGCTCACTATGGCCCGTTTTTGCTAAACTTGCTGAAAACCACGTCTTTGACAGAAAGGATGCATTAGATTAACACCTAGCTTTGAAATTTTAGATAATACTCATACGATTTCTATGACATTTTCCGTTGACAGCGAAAGATCCTGTCACCATGGTATCACCCTATATACAGGGTGTTTCACATAACCTGCTCACTATGGTTTTCTTGAACGGGTGACGATAAAAAAATCTGGAAAAATCGGTTTTATAGTAACTCGGACCTGAAGTTTCATTTAAAAATACTGCCACAACCCAAAATTTGGTTTTTGGGGGGTTTTCAGGGGGGGTGCCCCCCTTATCTCGAGATTTCCAAATAGCAACCCCTATCTTGTGATACCTCGTTTGAAAGAGGGTAAAATTCTAAGCATTTTGGCTTAAACCGGAAGTCGATATCTTATTTCGTTTTCGAGATATCGAAGGTCGAAGATCGATATAGGACCCATTTTCGAAAATTCTTAACTCCTACAAAAAAAGTCGTAAAACAAAAAACTGCACATGTAAAATGCTCTACTTGATGAGTACTTTCAAGAAAAAAATACAAATTCACAATCAAATAAACCGAAAGTCGACTTTTAGGTACCTTAACATTTTTGGCGGGAAAACCCCCATTTCTCAAAATTTTCAAATGGCAACCCCGATCTTTTAATACCTCATTCGAAAAGGCGTAAAAAGTTGTGCATTTTGGCGCAATCAAAAGTCCGATATCATTTTTCTAATTCGATATATCGAAACTCGAAGTTCGATTTAGACCATTTTTCGACCCTGTAAAAAACTGATCCTATCGTGTGATACATCATTCAAAAGCACATAAAAAACCAAGAATTTTAGTGCAAACCGGAAGTCAATACCTTTTTTTGCGGTCGAGATATCGCAAGTCAAAGTTTAGTCTTTGGTTAGGCCCTTAAACCTTAAACTTTGACTTGCGATATCTCGACCGCAAAAAAAGGTATTGACTTCCGGTTTGCACTAAAATTCTTGGTTTTTTATGTGCTTTTGAATGATGTATCACACGATAGGATCAGTTTTTTACAGGGTCGAAAAATGGTCTAAATCGAACTTCGAGTTTCGATATATCGAATTAGAAAAATGATATCGGACTTTTGATTGCGCCAAAATGCACAACTTTTTACGCCTTTTCGAATGAGGTATTAAAAGATCGGGGTTGCCATTTGAAAATTTTGAGAAATGGGGGTTTTCCCGCCAAAAATGTTAAGGTACCTAAAAGTCGACTTTCGGTTTATTTGATTGTGAATTTGTATTTTTTTCTTGAAAGTACTCATCAAGTAGAGCATTTTACATGTGCAGTTTTTTGTTTTACGACTTTTTTTGTAGGAGTTAAGAATTTTCGAAAATGGGTCCTATATCGATCTTCGACCTTCGATATCTCGAAAACGAAATAAGATATCGACTTCCGGTTTAAGCCAAAATGCTTAGAATTTTACCCTCTTTCAAACGAGGTATCACAAGATAGGGGTTGCTATTTGGAAATCTCGAGATAAGGGGGGCACCCCCCCTGAAAACCCCCCAAAAACCAAATTTTGGGTTGTGGCAGTATTTTTAAATGAAACTTCAGGTCCGAGTTACTATAAAACCGATTTTTCCAGATTTTTTTATCGTCACCCGTTCAAGAAAACCATAGTGAGCAGGTTATGTGAAACACCCTGTATAAGGAAATCCCCAAGGCTTCACTAGGTTTTCCGTACAATCTCATGGAGAGGAGATCCTTATAAGTAATGGGGCTCTTGCAAACTTTTGCTATAGGGGATTGAAGAGTTGATTCTTGCATAAAAACCTGTAAAAATGACGATGAGTACACTAAAAAATCAAGAAATTCACTCTCAGAATCGGGCGTAATGGCGGAGAGACGCAGGTATCATGGGAGATTCCTATCTAAATTGAGACATATCTCTGTATTTCCGTAGAGAAAGTGACATAATAGACAGGAATCTCCCATGATACCCGCGTCGAACCGCCATTACCATCTTGCCGTTATAGCAGTTATATGTGAGTTTATAACTGAATATTAGACTTTCTTAGTGTGATTTTCGTGATTTTTGCTGGTCTTTACATTAGATTAAACTATTTATTTGCTTGTAGCAAAAGTTTGCAAGAGCCCCATTTCACAGAAATCGATCCATATTGCATGGAGATTTGGTCAAAGATTTTCATGGACCATTTTTACCGCAGGGCATATATAGAACGGAGCAAAAGATTATAGCGCTATCGGACTGGCCTGTTTGAATTGATCTTGACCAAATCGGGAAATCAACCTCTATCTAGATATCGGGCTGATCTGTTTCTGTGGACCTTTTTTGTGATGCGAACGCGTCAATGAAATTGGAATCATTGCACAACACGATGCGGTCATCATAATTTGATCATTTCATCAGATATGCAGCGAGGTAAGAAAAATTTTCGCGTGAGGGGAGGAGGGGGTGCACCTGCTGCTATTGCTGATACGCATCAAACATGTATGCACTATGTATTAAACTGTTAAAAACCTCTAGCTCTTGAAGAGACCTCAGCGGAGATTGGTAGGTACTATCGACGAATTAAAGATTGTCGTAAGATTTTCACGAGCTAAGTTGCGCCTTCAAGGTTTCGGTTCGGCCACTCTTCATATTCCTCACACCTTGCAGGCGAGAGGCCAGTGTTGGTGGGCGGGAAAGCCGTTGCAGATCAGTCCCCCATTCACACTCATAAGTGAAAAAGTGTGAAACTCTCGCGACAATCTTTAATTCGTCGATAGTACACAGTAAGGAAATCTTTAGTACCGCCATAGTCGCGGTTCGTTGAATGTGGCAACAACGGATTCCCTCCATTTGAACCTACGTAAAATAATCGATCTTCAGGGAATTCACTAAATCCCTGAGAAACCGATACTTTTGTATTGGTTCAAATGCCAAAAACAAAAAACGTGGTTGCCTAATAACACGAGCCACCACTAAGTAGCGCTCACTTAGCCATTGGTTGAACTATATGACCCAGCATACTTAAGTAGATCAAACCAAATATTTGGTTCACCTAACCAGAGATTTTGTACCCCTAACAAAAAAGATTTGCGCTGAGTGGAATATCTTCAGTTAATCGTACAAAACCTTCGGTTAGGTGAACCAAATATTTTGGTTACTTTTATTTTAAAGTCTTTAGTTGGATCGTATTTCTATCGAAAGTTTCGTGAGCGCTGACAAAGTGTTTTTTTTTTTTTTTTGTTTTTTTTTTTTTTTTTACGTTTTCACTGTGTGCTTCTCGCCTTTCATTCGAAGCTTCTCTTAATTTGAATTCTTTAGCTAGGGGAATCAACGTCCTTAACACCAATATCAAGGGAAGATCCAATTGCTCAAACAGGCAAGGATTACAAAATCCACAACTAGATTTGCATTAATTTTGGAAAAATTTAATCAAAACAGAGAACACGACGCGACAGCGCAGATTTCGCCTTCAATTTCATACGACGCAACACCAGCTCCGGCGCGCACGAACAGTTGCTCACGGAAATAGTTGGTGACTGATGATGAAGATAACTGGAAATCTCGGACAAGGACAAGTTGATTTTAACTCGTACTTTTCAAGTGCAGGTGAGTTACTGTCCCTAAAAGACTTGTTTTCCTCTCATTTCCAAGTGACATTCAAGTAAGAAACAGTTTTCACAGCCCAATTTACTTCTACGATGCAGAAATATCGGCTTCATTTCATGGAAAGTCTATGTAATGCAAAGTTCCCTTTTTGTGAATGAAATGAAGAAAGCAGTGTCGGTCCGGGGGGGGGGTTTAAGGGCTTAACCCTTCCCCCACTCTTGTGGAAAAGGGCTAAATAAGGGGGATACGAAGGTCGTAACACATACAGACCCCCCCCCCCCCCCCCCACTTTTCTACGGAGAAAGGTTCAAGAAAAGTGAGAAGGAAATAAAGATAACCACATTTTTCAAGCCCCCCTCCTCACTTTTGAACCCACGGACCGCCACTGGAAGAAAATGTACATAACTATGGATACACAAAATACATTCACTTTCGTCGGTTAATTTTGTGCAATTTTTATACAATAAAATTGCCTTGAAAATCGACTGCGAGAACCTGAATTTTCAAATTTTTCTAGAGGAGGACCCTGGACCTCCGTCTTGCTAAGGCTGTCCTCCAGAACCCCCTCTTATTGGGGGGTGTCCCTCCAGAACCTCATAGTGTATCTAAAATTAGGGGCTATATCTAGCACCTCCCCCCCCCCCAAATATGTATTTCAAGTTTTCGCCACAGCCCGTGTGAGGTTTTCACCAGAGTGTGCTATTTTTCCTTAAATCGATGACAGTTAAGAAACTAAAGGAAAACTTGGGTATGCGTGAAGGTCAATGACCTCTGCGTAACTCTATCGTCCAGCGTTAACGAGTGACCTCGGGCCACGCACAACCGCCGCACAATTTCAAGACTCGTTCCATCATCTGGCGTTCGGAAGCAATTGCTGGCAAGCGAAATGAGCCATCAAAAAAAGTTAACGTTACGTCGCGTCTGTCCGGTGAGACGTGTTCTATAGATATTTGTACCTACTCCGTTGTCAAAATCTCCAATTTGGCTCTTGCAAACTTTTGCTGTGAGCAAATGAATAGTTCAATCTGGTGTAAAAAGCAGCGAAAATCACGATAATCACTCAAAGAAAGACTAAAATTCAGTAATAAACTCACATAATTGCTATAACGGCAAGATCGTAATGGCGGTTCAAAGCAGGTACCAGGGGAGATTCCTGTCTAGTTTGTCACTTTTTATACGGCAACACAGAGATATGCCTCAAATTAGATAGGAATCTCCCATGATACCTGCAGCGTTGAACCGCCTCTTTGCAAGCCCAATTCTGAGAGTGAATTTCGTGATTTTTTAGTGAACTCGTCGTCATTTTTACAGGTTTTTATGCAAGGATCAACTCTTCAATCCACTGTAGCAAAAGTTTGCAAAATCTCCAATTAAAACAACGCTATAGCATTACTTCGATAGAGCGTTCTCAAGGCAGATTAATACGGGTAGATTGATTCATAAATACATGGGGATAAGCGCATTCATGTTGTGAGCCGACTTGGGGACGTCTCCATTTGATAGCTAACGTTTTTCGGTTCACGGTCGCTGATTGGCGTCGAACCAGCTCTGGTGAACCGACTGACGGTGCTATAACCTGTAAGCTCCCGAGAGAGGTAAATCTCGCACAACCCTCCAAATAGGCTGATGCATCTACCTATATTAATCTATCCAATTGGCGAGCCCCATATCTAAATTTCGAGACGAACCGATTGCGATACATGGTATTATGAAGCAAATTTTGTTTAGTGTAACCACTGGTCACCGGTCACTTCTTTCGTGACCAGAGTTTCGAAACCACGGTCACTTACGGGAGCCAATCACAGACAAGGCTATTCAAAATTCAAATGTTCCCTCCGATCACCTACTCATCCGGTCATGTTTCACGTAATCCACCTCGGGAGGTAGGTACCTAGGTCTCGAAACTCACAACCAAAGCGGTTCCCGGTCACATAAACAAGCGTCTTGAAGACCCTCCAAATTTCTAAGTTTGGAAAATATATTTTTCTTCAAGCTTTTCCTCAGAGCTTCTTTTATTCACTCCGCGGAGTTACTGGAATAAAATTATATTCAGTGGTGACGCGTACAATCTGGCAGCATTGAATCTAGTCCATTTAAAGTTATGAAAAAGGTCCACATATTGAGGGTGCACAGTGTACTGCCTCGAATCGATATTTTACATAAGTTTAAATGGACTAAATTCAACGTTGCCAGATTGCACGCGCCGCCACTGAATAAATTATAGTTAAGATTAAAAGTGGCTGAATCCATTTCATAGTCCAAAAAATCACGCAAAAATTATTTTGGTCTAATTATTAATTATGTCTTAATTATTAATTATTATGTATTTTTAAGCTGGGTTCATAAAAATTCTATCTTGTCAAACAGAAACCACGATTTCTCACGTTTTTTCGACAGTTTGAAAAAGAGTGGATATATTGTAGCTACTTTTGATCCTTCGTGGTTCACATTGTAGCGCGGTTGATCAAAATGGACTATTTCATACGAAAACTATAACAATTCGTCTCTTTCGTTATTCATAACTTCAACTCGAGTTTTAACTTGGAAATAGACAGTGCATTTAGTCTATTGATTTTTAGACCGCAATCCACTTTCACATGTAGGTAGCTCTCACGCAATGCGGTCATTTCACGCGACAACATTATTTAAGCATATCAGAGAACATTCTACAATATTGCAAAAAGATAATCTTAATATTGTAAAGTGTTCCTCTTACACGTCATTGAGTCAATCTTTTTTCATCGCCATCAAGTTTGACTTTTGGTAATTACTTTAAATAAAATAGTTCAAAAAACGTCATTTTGGCCAGATAGCTTCAAAAATTGAATTGTAATATGGAAGAATTTTGCTGAGAAAAATTGTTCAAGGGAACATTCTTTACTAAAGTTTCTGACGTATGTAATAAGGTTCTTTGAAAAATCATTGGCAAAAACGCTCAATTTCCGAGAGCGCTGTTTGAGACATAGAGAAAGAGAAAACAAATTTGTTAACTACTAAACAAACAATTGTCAATTAACAGAAACAAAAAAATGCGTGTGTGGAAGACAACTATTTAATAAATAAGGGCGTATACAGAAAAGATTTCAAGGGGCCAAAATGAACCTGGTAGGGTTTGGGAGGGGGAGTTTAATTTGTCCCCATTTTTGACACTTTCAGGCAGTTTACCGCCTTTCATACTGTTGATTCTTGTGGCGTTTTTCGGGGAGTTTAAGACGCCCCCCGGGCCCTCCGCCCCTTACATACACCCTAGTTAATTAATTGTTTATTATTCTCGAAAACTCGATACTCACCTAGTACTGTGTGAGTATCAAATAATCGGCAAGTCTTTGATAAACGCAGTACTTGAATTGTACAGACACTAGATTACTTAGTACAGAAATCTTCACTCAATAATTATCATACTGTTGAGTTCGCAGTTCATCCAATTTGCAACCTAGGGAATTTTGGGAAAATTATCGAGTAACAGTTTTATTGTTTCATGTGCATGATTTGACCTCCAAAAACGAACAGAATGTACGACGAAGGTAAACTGAGATGGTTTATGTAACATCCACCCGTAAAAACGGAAAAATAAGTTACAAATAACACTACGTTTTAGGGGACTGCGAAAAATCACCCAATCTTACCATAGCTAAATTCGATATCCATGCGACTACCTGCCATTCAATATTCATCTAATTGAGAGTATTCACATCTCATAACAATTTTCTTTTTTAGGTATATAGACTTGATGCGGCGCAAAATAATGCGTAAGTTTTTGAGATTCACTTGAACAGGTATCAATTTTTACCTAATTAGGTAAGATTGTCGAAATTATGAATCGTTCGCATAACATGTGAGCAAGGTATTTGATTTCTCCTCTTCGGATAACTTTTAAATAAAAAGAGTCATTTATAAGATTGAAAACTCTACAAATATGAAATATTTGTGTATCGAAAAAGTCTCAAAAATTTCCAGTTTTGACCTTGATGGTAACCTTCACTAGTTGAGGCAGTATAAGAGCTTTACCCTTACGTTCTTAGTCAAATTTCAGCCGCATGTGTAGGTATTCCCTGCCGCAATAAAATTGAAAAATTCGAACTTTTCTAAGAATTATGAAAAAATTAGACCACCCCTCTCTCTGAAGCTCCTACTAATAACTAGAAATCTTTGTTTAAAATTTATTTGAAATATTATATTCAACAAAATTGTTTGTAAGAAAGGCATGCAAGACATTTTGGAATTCAGAGTTTACGGTTAAAACAGGATTTCTACAGATGAGTACACACATCCTTTGTTATATGCGCCATTTTTCTGGAGATCGTCTGCTTCTCAATTGAGGAGTTGATCAAAGAGCAATCAAGGCTGTCAAAGACTTGTCAAGACTTTAGGTCTTGAGTACCTATTCATTATACTAGTCGTTTAAAGTGCTGATTATTTTTCAGCCTTTTTGTTTGAAATTTCGACCGAAAACTCTACTTTGACCGCGGTCTAAATATCACAGAAAATAATTTGATAAGTTCAAAGTATCTGAACTAGGTACAGTTATAGGCCACTATGGCCATAGATTTGACGATTTCACGTATCTACCTACGG
Organism: Trialeurodes vaporariorum; assembly: GCA_011764245.1. Lineage (NCBI taxonomy): Eukaryota > Metazoa > Arthropoda > Insecta > Hemiptera > Aleyrodidae > Trialeurodes > Trialeurodes vaporariorum. The sequence goes on along the minus strand of VMOF01000369.1, from coordinate 40,498,500 downwards.
ACTGCACTGTCCGCAATCATTAAATTTACACGCAGAACACGCATTTATTGATATGTCTTGGTTTTTGAAGTTGCACGTACGAGCAGAGAGCGCGCGCATGTTCCACAAATAAAATGTCTAATTCTTTAGTGTACGTCAACGTCATTATCACAGGTTTTTACACAAGAATCAACTCTTTAATCACCTGTAAAAAAAATGTTTGCAAGAGTTCCATTTTGCTCTAAGTCTTAGTGAAAGGGTCATGTCAATTCTCCAATAATACACGCGCTTCTGATAGTAGATTATAATTATTTGATGATGATAGGGCTTACCTAATTCGTTAGAAACTACCTTCGCAAGATGGAGAAGCGATTTTGGCGCAAAATACATAGTTTTGGAAGGAAATTCCGCATTGTGATGTCACAACACACACAGTTTTCTTCAAATTTACATGAGTGTATCCCATTACTAAGACACCGGGGGGAAGGGGGGGGGGGGTGAGACCAAAGACACCTTCGTTCTGAGCTCATCATGTACTTTCATTCCCTTTCAAAGAAACACCAATAATGTCGGCGGTGCATGGAGAATCTAGGAATTTTTTATGGAGGGGGGCTATAGAACCTATTTTTTCAACAAAAAGCCCGAAAATTCCCCCATCAAATCACTTTTTAGATAGAGTAAAATTGTGGCTCAAGGGGAGGCCGTGTTAAATCTCCCTCAACCCCCCTCTCCTTTGGATCAGCCACTGAATTCGAACACTTGCAACTACCCTATTAACCATTAATACAATGTGGTCCTTTTAATCCTTTCATACCTGGTGTAAATTTCAATGTAAATACATCTGAATAACATAGAATCTTACGGAGAAAATGAAAATATGATATGCCCATATCTTTTTATATGAGAAATTTGTGCTCGATCAGCTATAATGGCCAAAAATCCGTCCGTGAACAAAAAGTATGTTCATTTATGAAAGGGTCAAGTCTTAGAACATTTGTTGAACACCATATATACTCATGCAAACAGAAACTTACCACTAATTGTAGTCTTTAAAAAAACCCGTAGTTCAACGAAAGTCCGTTTCTTTCGTCATCCCGCGCCAAAACATTCGAATTTTCATAACTTGTTTTTATCTTCTTCTCCTTTTTGTTTTAAAAACAATCGAATAAGACTTCTCACGTTAAAAAAATCAACAAAATCAACACCAAAAACAAACTGCTTTCAAAATTCAACGAATTAAATCATCAAACCATAACACCAGAAAGTAGAAAACTAAACCCGCGCACACTAATAAACAATAGTACACGTAAAATTTTAATGCAAACATATTAAAAATAACTATGAAATAACTATGATAAAAAACAGCGAGCACAAAACGCGGGACGGTTATTCATAGCCCTCGAAGGGACGCGAACGTTCTGACGGAGAGAGGGAGAGAGAGGAACGAAGAAAAGAGGACTACAAATTTCCGAAGATGAGAACCGCGTAGAGAGCGGAAGCGATGATTGGTGGATCGAGACCTCGGGTGGGAGGAGATTCGGATTCGGGTCCTTCGTCTGTCTCCGCGACTCCGCGAGATAAAGGAGGAAACGGAAATGGAAGGGACAGGTGGAAGAAGCAAAAAAAAAGAGTGGCCGAGAAAACACGAAATTGGAAGCGTATTGCCGTTGCGCTACAGGGCCGGTGGTGGCGGGATCGAGGTTTTCAACAGCTGATGGACACGTTTGAGTGGGTGAAGCAGGAGAGAGCGAGAGGGAACAGAGAGAGGGTGGAAAAAAAGAGTTCGTTTTCTTTTCCAGAGTGGTCATCCGCGCTCGCTCGCCAGCTCCGTAGGGACTCCGTCTGGGATCAGGGATACCCGCGCCTGGGATCCCGTTAAAACGCGAAACTCCGCGTGAAGAGGCTGAGGGAGTTGAGGGAGTCCGGGTTGGTGAACGATTCGCCGAAAACGGAAATGAACGATTCGCTCGCGTGAGTGAGCTAGTCGACTGGAAGAGTGATTTTTTTTACGATGCACCACAGTCATGAATCTTTACTGGGGGCTAAGAGGCAATGTCCACAAAAAAATGTCTAAACTGAGAATGTCCATGTTCAAGTTTAGAAGAAAAAGTCAAAACTAAAATAACCTGTATAGGAAATACCCCACGAACACTTTCTCACATCAAAATTATTTTGGGGGGTATCCCCAGACTCCCCTTTATTACTCTGGGTGAGACCTTTAGGCCCCGTATAATATTTTGGGGGAGACCCCCAAACCCTCCGAAAGGTGTTGATTTCACAGTAGGCTGGTTGCAGAATGTTTTTGCAAATTGCATCAAATTTCAAACAGCTATGTTTTGAAACATATCAATTTTTCCGTGTATACGTTCACCCTTTTTACTCATTTTCGCGTTGATTTCAATGAAAACCTTTTATCATTCATAACTTGCCTACAATGGAGCCCTCTCAAACTTTTGCTACAGGAGATTGAAAAGTTGATTCTTGCATAAAAACCTGTAAAAATGACGATGAGCGCACTGAAAAATCACGAAATTTACTCTCAGAATCGTGCATAATGGCGGTTCGACGCAGGTATCATGGGAGATTCCTATCTAAATTGAGACAAATTACTGTGTTTTCTTAGAGAAAGTGACAAATTAGACATGAAACTCCCATGATACCTGCGTTGAAGCGCCATTACGATCTTGCCGTTAGAGCGATGTTGTGCGTTTATTACTGAATTTTAGACTTTTTCAGTGTGATTTTCGTGACTTTCGCTGGTTTTTACATCAGAATGTACTATTCGTTTCCTTATAGCAAAAGCTTGCAAGAGCCCCATTTAAAGTTTCGAGAAACAAAAATGTCCCTCTAGAGAATGGCGAAAGCAACTTTTCTGCAAAAATCTGATGAAAGTTTTGCTCCCAACTCTTATGCTGGTTGGTGTGTTTTAAGTTTAGTATTGGTATAGTGGGGTAGCGTGTAGTTTAGCAACGTTGCATTGTGTCCATTAAAACCCATGTAAAAGGTCGGATGCTAAGGTGTTCACCGAACACCCTATTGTTCTATCTTTTTAATGGGTTTAAATGGACACTTTGCAACGTTGCAAAATTGCACGCTACGCCACAGTATTGGTATCTTGTAATTCAGAGACCCCCTTTTTTTGTTGGTCATTTCATGTTTAGATATTTAAAGCTCACGTTGGACTGTTTTTTTTTTCTCTGGACTTTTAAGCGTGCCGTATATATACGGTGCGCTTTTTGTTTTCATTTTCATATCTAATATATAGGTTACATGCTTTGCTTATGGCAAAACCTTGGCGGGAAAGGTTTGAAAAATTAAAAACGTGTTTTCTTAAAACTGGTTTCATTAATCGTTAATTTATTGCTTCAATCCAGGAGGTCTTGGCGTCTATTTTCTTAAAATTGTAAAAGTTTTGGTATTCCTGTTAATTTCAATAAGTTATTAAGCGTCAAAGTCGAATTCCTTTGAACGAGAATTCCATACAGGTCCAGCAACCTAAGTCATTTGTGCCAACCTATGAGTCAAAATTCCAAGGCAGGAGGGGGGTGGAAACATCGTTCACAGAAACCCTCTTTGCCCCTCGGTTTTGGGCTCCACCGGTCACGAGATTTCTTCAAGGTTCATTAAGCGGAGAGATTTGTGAATGTGTGGGAGAGAGAGGGTGTTAGAGAGGCTTTGTGTCTCGGATCTCGGAGGGTCTGAGGACTCGTAAAAGTGTCAAAATCTATTTGACGACGGTATCGAAAAGAAGTGACGGCGAGGTATTGATGAAGAGGGGGGGGGGGGGGGTATAGAAAAGAGAGGGGCTCATTCATATCCTTAAGTAGACCTGTTTAGTGATGACGTCACCATCAAAATAGGTTCCAAACAAATGCTCTATCTCGCTCACTCTCGTTGATTTACCTATAAGAAATCAGATCCAAATTTTCGAACGCATATTCATGCTAGTTAAAGAACAGTTTTCTCAAATTTTATTGCACCATTAGATTCCACGTATTTTAAAGTATCTTATCACTCTAACATAATTCCTAAAAGATCACAAGCGAATTTACAATCACAGTTATACCGAAAAAAGATGTTCTACGTTTTGTCCTCGTCTTACTCACGGTCTCTTATGGGAGTATCACCGCCATGACACTCAATCACTCTAACTTCTCTTCGTATCGAAGCTATTGTTCGAGGTATAACACATGTCGTGATGGTGCTGATGAGCCTATATCCTAGAATTTTGTGCTCATAAAAAACTGTGAGTGTGACAAGGACAAAACATAGGACTTTATGCGATATAGCTGTGATTGTGCATTGATGCGCGATGTTTCAAAAAGTTTGTGGTAGCGAGCTCATATTTTATCACTGAGAAAAAAGTGGCTGTTAAAACTGTAAGAATAGAACCATAGATTCGATAGATAGAACCGATATATCGTTGCTATAATCAGCGCGCTTGAATCTACACGAATTCCGATTGTCTCTATAAAATTTCGATTATTTTTATGGGAAATAAAGCGCGGGAATATATATCCTATCGGAAAATTCATTGAAACAATCGGAAATTTTTATAAGGGACGTGGAACCCAATGGTGTGATAAACACAACTGGTGCAAAGAACTTGTTGTTTACTAGCACTTGTATTTGAAAATTTAGATCGTGTTTCATATGGGAAAACCCACGAGAGCGAGTGAGACGGAGCCTTTTTTTGGAACCAATTATTTTCATGACGTCACACTAAACAGGTCTTGGTCATTGGAAACATTTGAAATTCTGGGGGATCGGCAAATTGAAAACCCCTTAATGAGCGTCTATGCAATCAAGGGATTTTTGAGGAAATTTTGGGCGTTTTGTTGAAAAAAAGGTTTTTAAAATCCAGAACAAAGGGAGGGGGTTAAAATTCGCATTAATAGCTCTAAAAAGTGAGAGGGGCTGTCGCGTGTCTTCCACCCCTGGACAGCCTCCTCCCTGCGGCTATGGAATTGACTCTGGAATAACTTATTTGCCTATCCTAAAAAGTTTCTCGCGTGTACAGTATTTTTTACTGGAAGCCTCTTCAAATTTTGGAAATTATAGGTCCATATGAAACTTTGCTTTTCCAACACGAAAAATGATATCGACCCACGGCATCAGAAAAAAAAAAAAAATATTACAATGCGTTATAGGCTTATTTTTAACTGTAAACTTTCGATATTTTTCAAAAAATAAATGGGGGGAGGGGGAATTAAAATCCACAAACGTCTTAAACCTCCACACCTACTATAATCTATACCCCTAGAATGCTTGACGTGTAAAGGGCACCTGAAATGGTTACTTCTGTATTTTAAAGGATTATTTTTTCATGAATTCGCAAGTGTTCCATTTATGCATATTACATATCTACATCGTGACAATCGCAACAAGTGCTGACAGCACCTAAAACGGAAAAAAAAAGAAAAAAAAAACTTTTTATTATTTAGAATCACGGCTTTTCCGAATATGACACTTTTTGACTTCAAAAGAACGCAACCTCATTTTTGATCCCTGAACAAGCCGTTTAAAAGGTGGAGGGATTTAGAAATATCTTTGTCTATACTTTATGTGGGTAAAAAAGATCAAGCCTTATAAAATAATTTTCTCTTTTCAGCTTTCAATGGGTTTGTTGCAAACTTTTGCTACAGCGCTATAGAGTTTTGATTTTTATGTAAAATCGCCTGAAAATTACATTGGTGGCATCAAATAGTCATAAAATCCATTAATAAACTCACAAAACGCATTATAAAGAAAGTCAAAATGGCAGTCGTAAAGCCGAACAATCTCTGCACGCGCATACGACGAACATCAAAGATAGGCGATCCATTTTCCCCCTTTTTTGTTGAAAGGGGGGGGGGGGAAGAAAATATTTTACAGTCAAACTGTGATTTTAAAAAGTTGCATGGTCAAGATTTTTGTTCTGTGAAGGGTGGGGGGTAGGGAGCAAAATATCAAGAATATAGGGTGTTTCAAAACTTAAGTGCCAAACTTATGGAGTGTATTTTTGGGGTCAACACAAAATAAGGCTTTTTTTCCTACACGAATATGTGCTGCAAATGTTTCTCTTCTGAGCTAGAGCCCTCCAAAGTTTTGAAAAAAAAAATCAAAAAACAAAAACAAAAAACAACGCCTTTGACTCATCTCCTTAGAGATACCTGATCTTTTATTTTTTTCATCATTTCACACCTCAGCTCAATTGGACAGCACTTGTCAACTGAGCAATGAGTGACATTTTTGATAAAATTGAGTTATTGATTGATAGACCTAGCAATACTGAATCTCGAAGCAACAAGTGCTTCTTCTAATAACAACTATTTCCTCATTGAAGCCTCATTGAAGTCATTGTCCATATGATGAAATAAAATGGGAAATTGGTTCCTTTTTCTTAAAACCCTTTAAACCGAGCCACATAAGGAACCAACTCCGACTTGGTTCCTTTTATAGAATTGGGAACGGACTTAAGTCCGGATTAACGGATTTTAAAATAACAACAGTGTAAACCAAATCTGCCCTTTGGTTTCTCTTAGAGATTCGTTTTTCGTGATTATGCCAAACAAAAACAAGAAAAGGGAAACCCAAATCACTTTAAACGCTAAAAATTTAAATAGGTACCTTCCCTGCATAGGGAATTCCACATTTCCGGTGTTGAAATGCAAAAACATAACACGGTAGTTGAATGAAATCAAAACGTAAGTAATTCCGCGTTTTTTGTTTAAATGCTAGCTCTTCAACTTTGGACTCAATTTTCTCGAGATCAGCTCCATGTCACGTGGTTCCTCTTTGATGAATTATCATTGCTAGCAAAAGCATTAAAGCTGTTCAGACTTTAGTGGCACGCTTTTCCAACACCTGCGTATTGGAATTTTCCCTGCTTGTTTTTTTTTTTTTTTTTTTTTGAACTTCATTTTATTTGTGGACACTTTTAGTGCGGACGTCTATTTTTGGAGAGATTTTCTCCTTTGTTCTCATTACTAGTCAGATCGTCGCAGTGCTTTTAAAAAGAGGCGTAACTCAATACAACATCTCAAAATCTCGCATTACTGACCTGTTTCATTTCTGAAAGAAAAGCCAAAGAGTAATAAATTGTCTTCATTTCCCCCTGAATTTGGCGAGCAGCTTGGAAAATCTCAAAACAATTTTGAAACGATTGGCTGTTTGGTTTACCTCTGAGATAAGGAACTTTGATAGGAACTGTAATTGATTTACGCTTCTATATATAGGTAAAAACACCGACGAAATATTATAAATAGTATATAGGGAGGGTGATACCATGGTGACAGGATCTTTCGCTGTCAACGGAAAATGTCATAGAAATCGTATGAGTATTATCAAAAATTTCAAAGCTAGGTGTTAATCTAATGCATCCTTTCTGTCAAAGACGTGGTTTTCAGCAAGTTTAGCAAAAACGGGCCTTAGAGTGGTGGCTATTTCGTTTTGTTGTGCAATTTAAACGATGTAGGTACTTATTATATTATTTATGGTCGTTTTTGTGTGTTTTGTTGGTTTTGTTGTTGTTTTTTAACTTGGTTTGAACAAACGTTTTAACAGAAATCGCATTATTTAAGGAGCTTTGGATGAACGATAACCGAAATTTTATTCTTAAACCGTTGAACGGTTCAAGAATAAAATTTCTTTGACATTTTTCCATGTCAACAAAAATTCCTGTTACCACGGAAATCAATCATCCATAAGAACAGATCGAACGATGTGCCTCTCAACAGAAAGCATCAATAGGCCTTCATATTTGCTCTTTTGGCGTAAAATTACAGACGCCGGTAATAAGGTGAAACGTTAATTTCGCTCGAAACTAGTTACTTATTCTTTGAATTGTTTGTTTTTAATTTTTATGTTTCTATTTTTTTAATTATATTAACACATCACTGCCATAGCGTGCGGTAAAGTTGCGCCCTCCCTCACGCGAATCTAGATTTCTTTCGCCCTCCGCACTCACCACCACAAAAGTTGCTCTTTTATAATAACAGACGGCGAGATGGAGTCATCATGGGAGCAAAAATCCAGATTTGAATCCTGGTCACTGCAATTCGTCAAAGTTAATTTTTCTCCTTTTATCATAGGTTAGTATAACGAAAGCAATTTATTAAGAATAAATGAACTAAAGATAATTTTTATTCGAACATAAATATCAAAAGGGGTTGCATCAGTCACCAATAGCTCGGCAATTTATGCATACTGAGCCTTAATTATTTTTAAATACAAAACTAGATTTTTTCACACTGACCCTCCATGATTTAAAAAAAAGTCGCTGTGGTATGTTAAAATGCCGAAATGTCCACTCAATCATGTTTCAGTATCATAATCGCGAGCTCAATAAAATCTATAGCGAGTAGATAAATATTCCGACTCCGCGGTACTTGTTTTTGCCTACATCATAAAATGAAGGCGCTTAACGAAAGATTCTTTTACATTGTTCACTATTCGACGTTCTTTTTACTTTATTCTTTTATATTTTTCGCTGTGATGAATTAAAAACAACGTAGAGTAGACGAATACACACGGACTTAATTATGGCGTGACAATAGGGACAATAAAGTACAAATATATTACTTAATTGGTATACATAACTTAAAGGAAACATAGGGAAAGTTACACAGGAGCAGTTTTTTTTTTTTTTTTTTTTTTTTTGAGCCAGAGTACTTAAATACCCCTGAACGCTTCGCGCCTGGTCACTGGGCATAACTACATAGAGGCGAAATGGACTTGCCCGTCTAGAAACTCATAGAAGAGGAAAACCCAGGGTATAGAAAAAGAAAAGAAAAAGAAGTAACTATATAGGAAGGAAAACCTATGAATTAAGATTTTGAGGAAAAGAGCTAACTGTTTGCTATATCAACCCCCTTCTCTCCGTAAACCTCATCACGCTCTTGTGTAAATCCGGGATTTGACCGGTGCTCACCCTTGAAAAATGTCCTACTTATGTTCATACCTGGACGTCAATCGTACGATCCATTAATTTTCTAAAACGGTCAATTTATGTATAGAGTGAACGAATCGCGATTTCGAGACGAGAATCGTTCCGATAAATTTATAGACTCATTGAAACCTTAGAATCATTAGCATTCTATAACTTATTGCTGCGCTCTTCATCCATACCCTGCTCTTAAAAAAAAAAAAAAAAAAAAAAAAAAAAAAAAAAAAAAAAAAAAAAAGTTTTCTCACTTCGTCTTTTTCCGCCGTGGAATCGGCGTAACTCGGCGTTTAAACTCGCCCATTTTCATCCCATCCTTTTCACATCCATCTCCGCAACTCGTAATTCAAGGCGCAGGCGGGAAATCCGCTCTGCACGAGCATTTTACAACGGGGGTGATAGAGCACATCGGATCGAAATATGAATTTTTCAGGACGTAAAAAGAATCATTTTCTTTCTTTAAAATCGCACCAGTAATCACATTTTCTACCAAAAATAATTTTTTATTTTATTCGTTTTAAGCTCTATCGCACACGATTTCAGACATTTTTAAGGTATCTTGCTACTTACCATCTTGTTTTTTTTTATTTGTATAAATTTGTCCAAGAAAGTCCAGATTCCAATCCACTGTGCGACGTTCCTCGAGGAGGGTCGCCGTCGCGGTGCTTGGCGAACCGCGACGAAAATCCCACCCGCGCGCGCGTTTGTTCCTTGGCCGGACCTCTAAGCCACCCGCTCTCGCGGTCTCCGTATTAATAATCCCTTAGCGGCTCGATCCCTCCCTTTCCCGCCATTTCTCAGTTCTCATTCGCGCCTTTCTCTTGACGACAGCGGGACGCAGGCGCATTGCGTACCGCACTTATCGCGCACAGTGGGCCGATCCTGCTGATTAACTGGATTAAAGATCATAAGTGGATCCAGGCCACCCTTTATTAGGCCTTTCGTGCACGTGAGCACGTGCAAATAGGGTCTTCGGACAATCCATCGCCGCCGATTCATCGCCGGACAATCCATCGTCGGACAATCCATCGCGCGGGGACAATCCATCGCGCGGAAAATACATCGCGAGACAATTCATCGCCGTAACAAAAGTTTTGAATACCAGTCATACTTTCCTTCACACTTTACCAGGCTTAGGACTGGCCAAAGATTTATGTTTGAACTTTGGGCGCGTTTTAAAGTTAAAAGTTCTTAGAAATTGTCTTTTAAAAATCTTTAAGAAAAATTCACTAAAAATTGTATAAGTTGTCTCTCAAAAATCCTTAAGTAAACATTTTCATTTAAGTTAAGTGTTTAAAAGTTCTTAGAAATTGTTAATTAAAAATCTTTAAGAAAAATTCACTGAAAATTGCATTTAAGTTGTCTCTCAAAAATCCTCAAGTAAACATTATCATTTGGAGAGTTCAATGTTCTTAGCGATTGCGCGTAGGTAATCCTTTATTTCGCAATTCTGAAAGTCTGCACAAACTGTTTCCACTCTCTCTCGGTTAATTTAGCATATTTACTTCTTTGAGCTTTTACCTTATCGCCAGGACCCATTTCTCTATTTTTAGCCTATTGGCGTTCAGTCAATTTGCAATATCTCTCTCCTTCTCCCTCTCTCTCTCACTCTCTCTCTCTCCCTTCATCTCTCCCTATCCCATTATATCTCTCTCCCTCTCTCTCACCCTCCCTCTCTCTCTCCCTTCATCACTCCCTCTCCCTTAATCTCTCTCTTAATCCGTTTCTTTTTCCTCCCTTCCCACCCTTCTTTCTCGAGGCGATGCAATGGATGGTCCGGCGATGAAGTGTCCCCACGATGGATTGTCCCCGCGATGGATCGGTGGCGATGAATTGTCCGACGATGGATGGTCCGGCGATGGATTGTCCTAGATCCTGCAAATAGATCGACCAAAAGCTCTGGGTAATAGTAGGTATAGTCACTAGTCAGTGGCGGACTGGCCCAGGGCGGGTGAGCCGGTGAGCACCTACCTTTACTCGTCTACCTGTACCCACACGGAAAAAAATAAATGCCAACTTTTAGCATTTACAGGATTTACTTACTTAAAAGTATGCTCAAGACTTGAACATGCTTAGTTTTACCATTTGAAACAGTTAAACTAAACCAGCACGGGATTGATTTATCTATTTTAAATGGTAAAACTAAAAATGTTTAAGTCTTGACCATACTTTCAAGTAAGTAAATAGATACTTAAAGTTAGCATTTTTTTTTTCAGTGCAGTCGAACTTGCAACGCAGGGGGCAAAATTGCGCAAAGACTTAGTTGAAAACGGGAAAAATAGACAGGAGGTAAGCCTGCTAAAAATAAAAGAGGAAATTAAAAATAGGAGGTAATCTCAAGGTCCATATATTATAAGGTCTGGCCGGTAGCGCCAACTTGGGAAATCCAAAGTTTGGGAACCCCTATTTCCCGAGTTTGCCGCCATCCTGAATTCAGCGAGGCTGCTTTTTTACATCTTGGTTTGGTTCTCAAACTTTGGGTCATTAGAGGGAGCCGAAAGCTTCCGGCCAGACCTTAAAATATATGGACCTTGAGTAATCTAGTCTGTATCTGTACGATTTGGCCCATTTATAGGTAAGCAGGTAGGGGCCCCCAGATTAGTGCGAGGGGCCCCTTTATCGGTAAGTTGTGGCTCCGGATTAGTGCAAATGGGCGTTAAGGGGGGACACATAATGGTAGGGGGCTCGATACTGAACTTACCCGCCTAGGAAATTTAGAGCCAGTCCGCCCCTGAGTATAGTGAAGGTATGTCAGAGACAAATAGAGACTCAACGTAAAGCTTGCGACAGGTGTCCAGGTGTCCTTTTCTCTTGCTCAAAGGTCAAGACCCATCAAAACAACAACCAACATTTTAATTCGCCAACTTTTTAGTTTCTAATTAGTTTTGCTCAAGTCTATACCGTCGCATTATGGTCTGAGATCGTCAAAAAATGGCCAAAAATCAGAAAAAAATTTCTCATAAATTAATCATTTATAAACTTTCAATACCTACCAAATTTAATCACAGGAAACACTTTTAATTAGTAATCTAAACCTGGAAATGTCTTTGGAAAGTTTTAAATTAAGATTAACCCCTTATGGACCAAGCCCGAGTTTACTCGTTTTTTCCTCTAGTCTATTTCACATTGTTTTAGTATTCATTCCGGATAAATGCAAATATAGATGAAAACACTACAATAGATAAGGTCTCGTCGGGCGCCTTCAATTTGTCGGATAGGCAATTCCAACTCCACTGAGTACGAACAGTTAACTACCTTCCCTCTAGAAACGGAGTGGTGGTGTTCTGTTGAACTAACCTGGTTCTTAAAAGGTTAAAAGGTCAAACACAACCATGTTGATCTTTTTTTTTCACTAATTTTTTGCCACTTTTATTCGATCTCAGACCATTGTGCGTGTGTGGTAATCATTGCGCCGTTTGCCAACAGGGCGTGTAAAAAAGGAGCCAGCAACAGCGCGAATATTTCGGCGACGCGACGGTTTCGAATGTTAAAAAATAGATAAGTTTTTGTTTATTTGTAAGGGTGGATCTTTTGAGGAGGTTTTTCATATTCCGCGCAACTCCTATGTGGGGCAGACGGGGGTGCATATTTCAATTGAAGACCCTAGTTTTTATTTTTTTTTATTTTTTATTTTTTTATTTTTATTCAAGACGAGGAAAGAAAGCAGAATGGGGCTCTTGCAAACTTTTGCTACAGGGGATCGAAGTGTTGATTCTTGCATAAAAACCTGTAAAAATGATGATGAGTACACTAAAAAATCACGGAATTCACACTCAGAATCGGGCTTAGTAGCGGAGAGACACAGGTATCATGGGAGATTCCTATCTAAATTGAGACATATCTCTGTGTTTCCGTTGAGAAAGTGACAAATTAGACAGGGATCTCCCATGATACCTGCGTTGAACCGCCATTACGATCTTGCCGTTATAGCAGTTATGTGAGTTTCTTACTAAATTTTAGACTGGTCTTTACATAAGATTGGATTATTTATTTGCTTATAGCAAAAGTTCGCAAAGAGCCCCATTCTAAGGCTTTCAGCGCAAACACCCGCATATCAATATCGATTTTCCTATTTGATGTATAAAACCTCAAAGTTCGATATCGATCAACTCTCAAGTCTTCTTAACTTTTCTTCTTCAAAATGTGTCATGATTTAAAAAAAAAAAAACTTTAAACTTTAAGTAGGTATACATTACAGAAAGAAGAGAAGGTAATTCGCAGAAAAAATGAAGACAAAAAATTACATTTTTCTGCTTTTTTAATATACCTACTAACTGTTGCCATTTTTTGGCCCCCTAAATTTTTCAAAACTTTCGAACATTTTTATCAAAAAGTGGCGATTGTCCTGTGAAACGGTCTAAATTCACTATGTTGGCTCGGAAGCTATCCACCGAGTTTACGAAAGTATGCCAAAACACGCTCCAGAATCCCTCGAAAGTCTCACATTTTCCATTAGAGCCGCGAAGTCTCGTACTCAGTGGCGAGGCGTGCGATTTGGCAACGTTCCTGTTTAAATACATTAAACCTGAGCAATTCGCCCGAATGCGCGCCAATGTGGACGTCGCGCCGCACCGAATGAGCCATTCGTTGTGCGGTGTGGACTGTTCGGCCGTGCTCGCTCAGGGAGGCGGTTTTTGTGACCCGAGTCAAAGGAAATTCCGTGCGGCGCGAACGCGGGTGTGGACACATTCAGAAGCGCGTGGCCTGTTTATATACGGACAAAAATTTCTTGAGCACGGGCAAACAGACCGAGGCGGTGTTCGTGCGCCATTCGGTTCGGCCTGTTCGTCGAAATAAAAAAAATCTCCGCCAAGTCCACACCGCATGAGCATACGGGCACATGCTCATGCGCCGTGCGAAGCGCCGAAATGCTCAGGTGTGGACCCGGCTTTAAAATCAAATGGAACCGTCCACATTCGCGCTCTCAAGTTGAGCCGCGCGCCGCGCCGCGAACAGCCCGAACCGCACAACGCATCCTCACTCGGTTCGCTGCGACTTCCGCACTAGCGCGCATTCGGGCGAATGCTCGATCGGGTGCGCCATTCGGCTCGGCAAAAGGCCTCGCAGTGAAAACGCTAATTTTGTTGGGATTGAAATACCTGATACATATATATCAGTGGGGCAGCCCGTATGTCAAATAGTGTGTGTGTGTGTGTGTGTGTGTGTGTGTGTGTGTGTGTGTGTGTGTGTGTGTGTGTGGTGGGGGGGGGAGGTGGTTACGGAAAGACGAAAATTGTTTTTTTTAAACCTTCCTTCCAAAAAATACCCCCCCCCTTCAGTGTCGGACCACCACTGTATTTTATTTTAGAGTACGCAACTCTACGCGACTTTCTGCAATTTGCCTGCCATAATTATTACTGTTCTGTATTGCAATTGGAGCGGCCACCGACGTCAGCTGAGGTCTAGCGGTTGCCGGGGGACGAGAAAATTTAGGCATTTTTTTTTTTTTATTTAGTTTATCAAAGTAGCAGACGAATCGGCAGAACTGTTTATTTATTCTTTCTCCTAAAACAGTTTTTTGTAAAAATATTGTTGGTTTCCCATCCTTTTACATCCTCCCTTATACGCCGTTATTCTCCAATACCGTTTCAGTTCATTTGTCCAACTATATTGGCAATTGTATCTATTGACAGATTCTATTAATAATATTAATTGAATTTTCTTCATGATGGCTCATCGTTGGTGAGTCTTTTTTCTATGTACGTGCATCAACATTCCTCAGATGATTTCTCAGCTCCTCTTCGACGGATCACCACAATACTTAAATTGTATAAGAAAAAGTGCATTGCCGCCTCCTCCAATCTCTATAACTGACCCATCTTGCTCTTACTGTCTCAAAAGGCTTTTTTAATTAATACCGTATATCAATTGGAAGAATTTTGAAACTATTTGGTCTTGTGAGCCCACGGGGGAGTTGTTCTGTAACGACGCGACCCTAAGCCGGCGCAGGCGAGTTTTTTCTGCTTAAAAAACTCGTTTTTTACTTAAATTAAAGTTTGGGACTTCATGGTATTCAAGTTACTGATTTCGCCGACGTTTACGTTTTTTACAGTTTTACGACCGTAATTGTAGTTATTACTAAGCGTTTTAGGTTTATTTAACTTTAGGTTATTACTTTTAGGTTTTTAGGTTTAACTTTTAGGTTATGAAAACCCGTTCAGTATATGCTTTTTATGTTCATGTTTTTAGGATCATCTTGGTTTCATTGCTCCTATTTTCAGGAGCGTGCGCCGATGCGATGTTTCCGGAGGGGAAGGGGGCAATATTGCAATTTTGCCACCCTCCGCGAATTGCTGCCCATCAAAATTTTGAATTTGATTCCCTTTTTTTTTTTGCTTATACACACAGATTTTGCCGCCTTCGACGATGAATTTTAAAGTCGATAGCTATTTTTGCTTTGTTTACCCTGATTTTGCTGCCCGAAGCAATGTTGCTCACATGCCCTCGGCACGTTCCTGCATATTTTAATGGCAAAGAGCAGAACAGAAAAAAAAAAAAAAAAATTGTAAAATTTAGTTTTCCAATTTGTA
The DNA here is from genome assembly GCA_011764245.1 of Trialeurodes vaporariorum. NCBI lineage: Eukaryota > Metazoa > Arthropoda > Insecta > Hemiptera > Aleyrodidae > Trialeurodes > Trialeurodes vaporariorum. The sequence continues at coordinate 40,483,068 of VMOF01000369.1, read as the reverse complement.
TTTTTTCGTAATTTTTTCGAAAAACTGCGATCAACATCCAAACTTTGGCGATGAGTGGCCTAAAACAGTCTGCAGAATGTAATTACCTACTTCATAACTTAAAATACTTACGGGTGGTTCTTTTAAAAAAAAAAAAAAAAAAAAAAAAAAAAAAAAAAAATCAATAATAATCAAGCCTTTGCGGTGGAATACCGCTTTAGATATTTTCAACCCCCCCTCCCTTCCTTCCTGACATCAAACTTTGGTCAAATAGCTTGGGCTTACGAGGTTTAACTTCAATTTTCTTCAACGCACGTCAAACGCAAACCTCAATTTTAGCCTCGCGCTCATATCTAAATGACGAATTGTTTGAAATAAAGTTAAGGCTTCGGATGGAAAATCGGAGAGATTGATTTGTCGATCCGTAGATCATGATACATGTTGCCAGATGGGCCGCGACGGAATTTTAGTATAGTAAGCATACTTTGCGGTTCCTTTTCTCACTTCACCCTCTGTCTCCGTGGCCGTCATTTCGTACGGACACCTTCAATTTTTAGTGTATGCAGTCTACAAATGCATCCATGCGATGAAATTGCATACTTCAAGAAATGAAGGCGTTTTCTGTTGCAACACTTGAAGATAAAACTTGAAAACGCGACATTTTCAGGTTTCTAAGAATTAGACACCTACAAGCGAGTAAAAAAATTACATTGTTGTCAAGTTTCATCAAAACTTCATTCAAATCAGGGGTATCCTATCAAACCCTGCATTTTCTGTCCTCAGATACTGAAATGAACAAGAAAACCCTCGACGATATCAGAGAGCTTTTAAAGTGTCCTGTCTGTTTCAATCCGTGTGCCTTCCCCACCCCCACAGTAGCTCTCTGTTCTAATGGCCATAACATCTGCTCAACGTGTCACAAACGGATCAAGAAATGCCCCTTATGCCGAGAGCCCATGACACCCCAGAAATGTCTCCCCCTCTTTCACATCACAGCCCTCATTCGTTTCCCCTGTGTGCACAGCTCAAAAGGCTGTCCGGCATACCTAACACCCTCAAGGAAACCAGCACATGAACCTTTATGCCTCTTCCGGAAATTGTACTTCACTCCTTATGGAATATTCGAGGAAGCGGATATGGAAGCCGCATATCTATCACCACCCTCCCCCCCATCGTAATCCCAGAAGGTCATGAATCAGATTCTGGGTCAGAATCAAAATTCTGACTTTACCTACCCTTCCCTTGAGTCATTCTAGGGTCCTGTATGCTGATTCCACTCTTTTGGACAGGACAAGACAAGATAGCAAGAATCGATTAATCCAAGTGGTTTAAACAGCGTCATGTGACTATGTAAGCATAATTCAGAGTCATTCGTTTCAGATCGACGACCCCAAGTCTTGTAAACATGGTCACATGACGCCGTTCAAACCAATGGAATTAATCAATTCCCACAATCTCATCTTGTCCAAAAGAGTAGAATCAGCCTGCTGTGCCCCCACTCCTGACCCCCCCCCCCCCCCTTTGATGTCAGTGTTGGGTTTGATGGAATGGTCTCAGCTGAAGTCTTAGTTATTGCCGGAGGAATGAAAAAATTTAGGCAGATTATTTTACATCAAAAAAGAAAAAGAATTGCCAGGACAACACTTTCCTCACCAAAAAGTTTTCAAAATATTGTTATTTCCTCTTTTGTTACCCACCTTTTTACATCCTCCCCTATACACCATTACAGCCCAATCTTGTTTCAATGTATTTCTCTTTCTTTCTCTTTACTCATGTTAATTGTATTTCCTTTGGCGAGTCTTTCTTTCTCCCATGATGAAATTATAGAGGTGGAGGCCCACCACCGATACTTTTAAGTACCTTGAAGACGCAATGATTCCACAAATGACCAATGGGGCAGTTGCAAGGGTCTAAAATGTTGTGTTTTCTTGTAAGGAAAATGAAAGCTTTAGATGAGCTGAAAACAAAGATGCCTTCCGGAGATGAGATTTTGAGCGTAGTGACATCACTACGCATACGATTTATATGATTTGAAGACACTCTTACCCTCTGTTTTATACGCTGTTTTTTCCAAAGAACTCCTCGATTTCAAAAATCGACTTAGTCACTTACGCTTTTTTCGCAAGTAACTATCCAAATTAAAGTGCAGAAAAGTTTTTATTAATGGTCGTGGAGCTACAAAATATACAAGAGCCTGGTTTTGGTAAAATGATTTTATTGGCAACAATCTACTATACAAATATAATACAAGGTTCTAAAATTCTCAGCAAATTCATTAAAATTAAAATATAAGTGATAAAATCAACAAAGAGACCAAGAGTGAATTACGAATGTGAAATAATGACAGTCAACAGTTATCATCAGGGTTGATCCATCGTGTATATAGAAGCTCCGGCGTTGGCCATATTATCCAGCATTTGACAAACGTACTGTGAGACATCGACTATAGCGTTATCACTGCGCTTCACAAATGGATGCTCCAGAAGTTTGTTGTATTTTGGTCGCTGCTGCTCCTCTTTGATTAAACTGAAAAATTTAGAGTAGTTGTTAAAAAGGAGCTTCACAAGGAGAGAATAGATTTGCAAAAACTATTTGAAATACGCGAAAGCATCTTAAATTACTATGGCCTTCTGACGGCTATTTTGCGCTGTTCAATAAATTTAAAAAATTCAATGCTGACATAATAATGTGCAATCATTGTGATACGCTATCGTTGAAACCGTTTCAAATACAGTGAAGGTTCGTTGGGCAAAAACTCAGTCCTACCCTGAAAAAAATTTCGCTTAGTGAAAGTTCCACTTAGGAAATTGCGAATTGCGGTCAGAGTATGGGAGGTTTCACAAGGCAGAAAAAAAATTCCACTTGGCGAGATATTCCACTAAGAGGACATTTCACACAGCGAATTTTCTTTGCGCCGTTATGTATCACAATTTCATTTTTTTTTTTTTTTTTTTTTAATACCGATAAAGAATTTCTACACCGCAAAGTAACTGAAAAGAAGTCGTTCAAATATCTGTTGTAACGTAGTCATCAGTGGCGTAGCCACGAGCTAAGCACGGGTCTTTTAAAAACTCAAAATTCTATGGCTCTGAAACCCTGCAACAGCAGTTTGATTCCATTCTACAGGTAATCCACAAAATTGTGTAGCTACAGAATTTTAGGGAAATGGGACCCTTTACTTTTAAAAATTTACAGAACAAAAAAATAGTATGAAAGATTCCGAAGATTATGTAATGGGTGATATTGATTTCTGGTTCATGAGTTGACAAAGGAATTTCAGAAATGTTGAGACATTTGTACTATGGCCTTCAAAAGAAAGTCCTCTTGTCAAAATTATTTTTAGTAGATTTTTTCATATTTTTCCGAAGATTTTAAGATTTTTTGAAGCATACTTTCAAGTGGTACTTGAGTGAAACTCTAAAATCACTAAAGACAGCAAAATTCTTTAAAATTGATTTGGTAAAGAAATGATATTACAAATATATCTACCAGGATACTTTCTTTTGAAAGTCATAGTACCTCGTTCCAGCTTAGGATTAAAAATGAATTGGAAAAATTTAAGAGACCCCCCCCCCCCCCCCCCCCTGAACTGATGGAACATTTAAATCCAATCACTAACATGGCACCCTTTTCTCCCATTGGTTACTTGAACATCTGCGCTTCAACTGGCAAAATTCACAAGCAATTTCAGTTTTTTTCACTATGTCACTGAAAAAAGGGGGAGCAAATTCGAAAACTGGAAGGCTGAGAAGTAGAGCAAACTTTTGAGAAAATCAATTTTTCAATTAGATAGAAGAGGGAAGGTAAAATTAGTCCCAATATTTTGACGACAAACTAGCTAATCAGATTGGATCAAACTTACCAAGTATTAACAAAATTTACGAATTCCTGCGAAAAATTATTTCCGTTGATATTAGTTGTGAGCTTTGGTGGATCACCTTGAACAACTTGACATAACTGTTCAAAAGCGGAATTCCATTTAGGATACGGAAAGTGACCAGTAGCAACTTCCATTAAAGTTATACCCAAAGACCAGACATCTGAGCGCACATCGTAGCCCTTGCCCCTGTATGGGTCTATCCTTTCCGGCTGGAAAAAAGGAATGGGAAGATTGATTAATTTTGACATTTATGATAAAATTGGGATATTCTCACTTATGGTCCTGTCTGGGATTCCTAGTTGCAGAAACAATTTGAGACCTAGCACATGCTACCCTTCCCAAGTTATGAAAAACAGGCAAATAAAACGGATTAATTTGTTTTCAGGGGCTCGACAAAACAACCGCCAACTGTGCCAGCTCCTGCCGCGGTCCCCTCGATCTCCGCTGGAGGTCGTGGGGATCGCGTCACGAATTGGCAACGCCGAAGTCTGCTGGTTGCGAGCGGGGAAGAAACAGCCAGCTCTAGGCTCGGCACAGTCCTCCTCTCGCCGCCTCTCCGTTCGCAGCAGCTGACTTCACTTTGTACTCAAGGAATTAGAATCTCACGTAAAGTTACTTTTATCATGTATTTTCCCCAGTTCCCAGTAATCATGAATGTTTATTAGTGATCTATGGATACAGCTTTATTTCTGTAATTCGTTTTCTCTTTATTTAAATGTCTTTCTTTCTCTGATCTCGGTCGGTCGTTGGCCGGCCGATCCATAGGGGGTCTCGGGTTGGTTGATGGTTTCATTCTTGAATTCTTATAGAACCAAAAGATCCACGGGCAAGGTTGAGTTCGCACTTCCGGAGGGATCCAGGATGAAAGTAGATAAGGGTTCGGAAGTGTGTAATCACCTACTGTTGAGCAGTGAGCATTTGCTCCTATCGAAATCTACCCAAAATTTTGTTTTGAAGTCAAAATTTCAGTTTGTTAAGGCAAAAGATTTTGAAATTTGAAAGATTTGTCAGAGACGGTTATCTTGTTAAAAAAAACGTCAGTTTAAACCGAGAAGAAAACCTATATGTAGTCTGTTTGTTATAACTTGAGTCCTGAGCAGGCGATAAATGAATTTCGGAAAATGGAGAACGGCAACACTTCAATAGCTTGTCATAGCCCGAGATTCGGGCAGCAGCCCTGTCACCTCGGCCGACTGACGAGGGTTAGCACTCCTACGTTGCCACAGGAGGCAAATCTACCTGAATCTCCAGGTCTCAAGTTAGAACGAACAGACTACAGACTCCATCACTCAACAGAGGGTGAATGGTGGCTGTTGTTCCAATGAGACTCCATCAAAATTGAGCCGGACACCTATCGCAAGTTTTGCGCTGGGTCATGATTTGTCTCAGTCTAGTTGCGCCAGTGATAAATATGGACTCCTACTTGCTACCAAGTGACAAAGACTCTACATCGATGCCAAGTGGCAGGGATTGTACTAAGTGATCAACTAAGAGGTTTGAGGTGCCTGGCTGCCCATTCAACAGTGCATTCCCATAAAGCCACACGGAAAAAAAACTACGGTGAAATTAACCATACGATAGCTGATTTTGGCACCTGCTAGATGTTATGGTAATGTTATCCAGAAGTATACTATGTTTGACTAGGTACTGGGGTGATGTTACCTGATTGCATGTCAAATTTACTCAAAGTATCGGTAAATGTACCATACTTCTGGTCAAGTTTACCATAACATCTAGCAAGTGCCAAAATCAGCTATCGTATGGTTAATTTCACTAATCTTTTTTTTCCGTGCAGTGCCTTGTCTTCTATAAGGATAGGTGATATTCATCTAAACAACATGAAGAGAGGGGGGGGGATTTCAGACCACACTAGAAGCATAGCATAGTTAGAAGTTTGAAAGACTTACAGCCATGTACGGTCTGCAACCTGCATCCCTTGTTTTGGCAATTGAATCAACTAACTGGCCTGAGATACCAAAATCACATAACTTGACATTCCCACGTCTGTCCAATAGAATATTGTTCGGTTTCACGTCTCTGTGGATGATCTTCAGTTTTTCTTTCAAATAATTCAAAGCTTTGACCGTCTGAAAAACAAAATGAAACATACCAGAAGTTAAATGATACAGTTGACAAAAGCCTTGCAAATTGGGCTCAAGTTTCTAAAGAAAGAAACTGAAAATAGAAACAACAAAAAAGGAAAATTTAGGGGTCAAAGTGATTAAAGGTGTTTTTGATTTTAAACAAACTTGACCCTCTGTAAATATGACACAACTTTTCATTATACCCAGAGAAAAACGTTGAACTAATAAAATCTACATTCTAGTGAGCCACTGACCAATTAGAAACAAGCATTGGCAAATAGCACTTATTATATACTGGTCCTTAGGTGCGCAAAAATAAAACTTTGTTCGGATCTTGATTCACCATTACATAATTTACTTTGATCCAGACAGAGCAAAACAATCAAGCAAGCAAATTTTAAAAATTATTAAAAGCTGCCAACTGATGTCCACATTAAAGAAGAAGAATTCTAGAACTTGATTCTATTTACCCTTCTGGTGAAAAACACTAAATGACAAGTGTCCCGACAGTAACTATCACATTAAAGCTTTCAAAATGATCCCATAGATTCCTTAGTAAGGAAAAAATTCTTGGATTCTGAACTTCTGGTAGTGGAAAAATTAACAGAAAAGGACGCTGCATAAGTGTTGAGGCTCCACTTATGCCGTTAGCATGTTTTGTTGTGAATTTTGCGTCATGGTTTATGATACCAATCTGCCTGAAAATCAGCAATAAAACGACCGCTAAGCGATGATACTCAACAACTTAGGGCATTTTATGATAGATAGCATCACTCGCTACGCTCAACTTTTGCAGTTTTGCCGTTTAGAGCACTACTTGCGTAGAAATTGCACCTAAGTGCAGTTGTCAAAGATTTTTTTTTCAAAATTAAATGACACGTCAATAGGTTAAAATGGTTCCAAGATGGCCATTAAGACTGCTAATCACAAAAATAGAAATAACTTTTAAAAACAGGAAAAAACTCAAGTCATTCTGTGGATTAAACGATGGACACTTCACATGATTTATGAAAATTTGCTGACAATCTCATTTATTCAAAGCTTACTAACCGCAACGGTAATTTTTCCTAAGATGCTTTCTGGTATTCTTTGCTTCATTTTCTCATAAATGAATTTATAGAATTTATCTAAAGAGATATCCATCAGCTCCATACAAATCCAACAATCACCCTGAAACAAAAAATAGAAAAGAGATGAATAAAACTAAAGACAAAGGGTTTTTTTGCACACTTTTGCAACATCAATATGGGGCATAATTTACCATGTACTAAGACTTTCAAAAGTAAGTACTGTATTTTCCCACAGATAGTGCGCCCCCGCGTACAGTGCGCACCCTAAATTTTGGAGCTAAAAAAAAAAAAAACAATAACCCTTGTATAGTGCGCACTAATACAAAACACCAGAGCAATAAATCAAACACCTGTCAATCAAAACATAACCCAAATTTGCATAACAATACGAATAGATGGCAAATAAGATAGATAACCCTCCCCTCTTTTTGATAAGAAACCGGTTGACCTCAACTTTCGCAACCCGTGACATGTGGCGCCTTGCAGGCAGCGCACGCATCATAAAATACGGTTGCCTGTTACCTCTGTTGTAGCCATGCCTACAGTGCCTACACCCTCAGGCGAGGGGAAGACATTCCGATTTTGTACGGGCCTACGGGGAGCGGAAGTAAACAAAACAAGTTGTGTCCGCGCATGCGCACATTTGAAATGCGATCTCGCGATCTAGTTCCCGATAAAAAACTAGTTTTACGTCGCGATAACGGGAGTGCACCGCTTTAGTTGAATAGAGGACAGCATTGGTATTCGTATTCATGCGTCACCGACCGTTTACAGGGCTGATTTCGCGTAGACCCCGCATATAGTGCGCACCTCGATTTTTCGGCAAACAGTTTATTTTTAGGTGCGCACTATCTGTGGGTAAATACGGTATCCTGATAGAAATTTTCATTCTTCCATTCCTTGACTAGATTTAAATTTTTGTGCAGTTTTTTTTCAGGTAGTTCAGAGTCTTACACTAGAGAGCATTGCCACTTTAAAGTATGTCTTAAAAAATCTAAAACGCTTTGAAAAATAATGGATAGCATAATCACAGACCTTTTCAATGAGAGGACTTTCTTTTGAAAATCCTAGTACTTTAACCCAAAATCACTAATGAACACATTAGAACACTGTAGCACTGTTTCGCAAACAAAAATTTTCAAGCTCTAAGCATTAGTTAAAGGCTTTTTCCTAAATCATTAGTCACATCGGTTTGCTTCAAAAAGAATGAAGGGACTGATGCGTGCAGCAAAGCACAAGGGTTTCTTCAGAAGATTTTTCATTACACTTTATAAAGATAATGATGCAAGATAAGGAATAAGTATGAATTAATGCCAACAGGTTACCTCTCCTAATATGCCACAAAATAGCAACATAAGCAAATGATCAGTGCATTGAATATTTAAAAAAAATTGGAATCTAAATACCACGGCACAACGCAGATTTTCAAAAAAATTCGCTACACCGTTAAACTCACAATAGTTGATTATCTTCGGATCTTAGAAAACGTTCAGTCGAAATTTTACTGAATTCATAAGTAATTAAGGTAAATACTTCAATTTCTCAACTTTTCTCCATATCTTACCTCTTTAAAGAGCGCTCCATAAAACTGAACTATGTAGGGGCATTCGTTCGATTTCATAACTACTTCTAAGTCCATTAGTAACTGCTTTTGTTCTTTTTCATCGACTGTCGATCTTATCCTCTGAAAATAAGAAAATTTCATTAACAAACAAGCGAAGAAGTAAAAGTAGTAGAAAATTTCAGTTACTCAGGCCATGATTTCATTATACTGATTTTTCACAGCAAACTACTGGACTGAGAATACAAAAAGGGATCAGCGGGCTGATCGTTTACTTTTTGGTTAAAACCTCTGTAAAAACTGTTTATGAGTGGCACAATTGGGCGAACATTGTAACAGGACATCGGACCAAACTGAACCGTGGACCGAAAACCGCTCCAAACTGCTGATTTTATGAAGCGCCAACCAAACCGTGAACCAGCTTCTTCAAAAGTATGAACCGCGAAACGACCCCGAATCAATTAGCTGAACCCAGTTTGGAGCGGTTCAATCATCACTTTAACGATGGTTACCATAGCAACGGCCAAGTTTTACAATTTTTGACCAATAGAATCATTCAGGTATAGTCTTATCGATCGGTTTAACGATGAAGTAAATGATTGGCCCGCTGAACCAATTTGCGAGTTAAAGAAACGGTTCGAAGCAAACCTAAATGGCGTGTGACCCGAACTGAATTGCGAACCAACTTTTTCTATAATCGTAAACCGCGAATAGAACCAGAATCCATTTTTGCTGCGGTCAGATGCCATGCATTGTAAGACTTCGCCGTTGCTATGGGTAATCACAGTTACAAGTCCTGTTTACAGAAGTATTTTAAAGACAACCCATAAGTAGTCTTAATAATACTACCAGGAACGGGACTTTAAGAACTATGATTACCAATGCAACAGCAAAGTCTTACAATTCTCGACCAGTTTAACAAAAAAGTAAACAATCAGCTTGCAGGAAGGAGTGGAGGTACAGTCACGGACAAAAAGAGTGCGAGACAGATCCTGAAGGTAGGCTACCCGCAGTACTCATCTCAATGAATTCAAGCATTGCAGGTGATCTACCGTATTATCACACGTGTAAGACGCACTTGCAGATAGGGCACACCCCAGATTTTGAGAGACAAAAAAAAAAATCTTCTGCGTACAAGCCGCGCATTGCTAGGGCTGAGGAGGAAAAAAGGAGAGAAAAAATTTAGATCAAGTCAGAAAAAGGAGGAAAGCCAAAGCTTCCAGACTACCGCGGTGCCGTACCGACGGGCTCGCTAACTATCCATCCTTTATCACCATCATGAGTCAGCAGACTTACCACAGCTCAGAATCAGACACTTCTTCAAGATCGCTGAGCGCTTCCGGTTCGTCGGCTTTGTCGGCTTCAATTTGCAGGAGTAAGGGTGGCGGCCTAGCGCTGCAGTGCTATTCACATAATTCACAGGAGGCAGCGGCGGCGCAGGCCAAAGTACGGGTGGCGCCACACCATATCTTCTAGGCACGTGTGGAGACGGTGGTTATGGGTTAGTTTGGGTGATGCTGACCTTTTGATTTTCTGATCCCGCGATCTCAAAATTTTATGATGAGATTCTTCAAATTACTTTCCTGCAACTTTCGCGATGATGAAGAAAATCTGTTGTTTCTCTCCTCGTGTTTAAGACGTTACAGGATGATTAAAAAAAAAAAAAATGATGATAAATCACGCTATTTCTGCAAGTTTTGCAGATAAGGCGCACCCCAATTTTGAAAAGTCAAAAATTTGTCAATAGGTGCGTCTTATACGTGCGATAATACGGTACTTGAGCTAGACTCAGAGGAATCGCCTCTCTAAGCGAACATATATCATAGAGAATAAATAAATTAACTAAATAATTACTTTCACAGCCATTAAAGTATCACTTTTCCTGTGGACCATTTTATTCACTGTTCCAAATCCTCCTCTGCCTATTTCACCAAAATCTTGTAGATCATCTGAGGTAAAATCATAAACCTAAAACAAAATAGAAAAATGGATGAGATAACTATTCAATTTCATGATTTCTATACACAGATTGTATCTGCTAATTAAGATGGCGCCAGACGCCCTTATTGTGTAAAATTGCTCATTCGCTTCATTATACCTTAAAGTATATGTGTACCAAGTTTGACTTTGATACAATGATTTTACACTAGATGGCACACAGATATATTTCCATGAAAGGGATTGGAACACTGACATTTTTAAACTTTAAACGCGTTTTTCTCAAAACAGCCCGCACTTCTTGCATCAAATGCCTCAATTCCCTGTTTAACTCCTTCTCTCCAAATTTTCCTCCAGTTGATTCACTTTTCGTCCTCCATGTACTTCAAATGGCACTTTTCAAGTCAAGGAAGTCTCGAGGAAAAGCCGAGGAACGTATTATAATTCGGCCCTAAGAATGAGGGAAAGAAAAAATTTTCCTAAATCAGCTGATTTTTTTTTTATGAAGCTCGAATATGATCCTTGCAATTTCTTCGACTAGGGTGACTTACTTTGTCTTTCATATTTTGACATTCTAGATAAGTGCCTAAAGCGGAGCATAAGATGTAAATTTCAGATATTAAGAATAGTTTTAGACTGACAGTATGACTATTACAGAAAAAAAGGATAATTACCGAATCAGGGGAAACTTGTAACTTTCCGGACGTTTGCATATTTTGACAAATTTTGAATCGATCCCTGAAACAAATCAAGTTAAATTTTAAAGAATAAGACAGAACTGTTGGAGTTGAAAATACCTGACTCATTGAGTCACTGGCTAGGAATCATTGGCCAGTAGAGACTGATTGTGTTCACAGACAAATAACAAATAATCAGGGTGCTTCTTGATTAAGATGTACCGTATACAACCCACACCCCAGATTTTGCAGGGGGAGGGGGGGGGGGGAAATAAATACTCAAGAATAACCTGCAACCCCAATTTTAACTCTTGATTTTTAGAAAATCGTTGCAGGTTATACACGGGAATTACAATGAATGGTTTCTTTTTCATTTTACTTCAATGAAATTTGAAGAAAGGAAACATGAAGCGTCCTTTTCAATCGGATTTGACTCGGAATAATTCCACTTTCCACGGCGGATTTGGAATATTCGTCCTCGAGTAGTCCAAATCCACTTGGCCCGTTTCCGGATATGACGCAATAATATTGGAACTGGAAGGTGGAATGTGGAATGTGCTCAAGAGCACTTTCCAAGTCGGCCATTTGCAATCCATTCTCTGCTAAACCGTCCTCGAGTTGTGCTTTCACTTCCACTCCGCCATCTTGGATTTGACTGGATTTCTTGGATTTGGAATAAGAAAGTCAAATCCGATTGAAAAGGACGCTTATGATCTCTTTGAGAAGAAAGATTCAGTTAACTTTAATGACTGCAGCTTTTCTTAATTTTTTATGATTTAGCAAAGTCTTTTGTTTTTACAGAATCCGCTATTTTATACAAATTGAAACATTCAGATTATTGAAGGAGGGAGAGATTAGTAGGTACTCACTTGGGTTGATCACTGATTAGATCGGAACTAAGTGGTTTAATCTTCTGAGCGATCTTCGGTTTTGATGAGCTGGAATGTGTGTGTTTCTCTTCTTCGCTATTGTGGAACAAGCTATACTTTGGCCTGCAAACAATGAAAAAGTGGGAAAAAAATAAAACTAATGAACTTGGGCAAAGGTCACTGATGGGAAATACTGCTAGCCTTGCTCTGTCCTACAACAGCCCACAACGCATACTTTTTTATAACTGTACACGAGTGTACCTCCAAAACCAGGAAAAAACCAAAGGCAACTTTGTTCTTAACTCATCAAGTACATACTTTCATTTCCTTTACAAAAAACACACAATTTTAGACCTTTGCAACTGCTCTATTGAGTGAGGAAGCAAACATAGCACTAGTCACGAGTTCAATTTTTTCCTATTTACCAATTGGTTATAAAATAGATTGCCAGTGTGCATTTAGTAAACCACAACCTGGAACACCCTCAAAATGATAGTTTTAATTTGCTTTCTACTGCCTCTCTTCTTTAGCAACAGGACATTTGAAGCGTTGAAATATATAACGAGGTAAGACGTTGCAAAGATTGTGCAGTTGTTTTTTCGTCAAACAGATCACCCATGACGTCCAGTGAAACGCAATTTTAGAATTAAATTTCACCTTCAATGAATAATTTTTTCCAGAAAAAACCCACTTTGGTAAACACACACACACTCAGTATTTTAGATAATCGTGGAGAAGATGCACAATCTTCGCAACAACTGATGGCGCATACCTCATTATATATTTCAACGCTTCATTTGCTGTAAGGGTTGCGTTTACTCAATAATGGCAACTTTGAACGCAGACCGGAGCAGATCACAGCAACTATAGTCTGTTCATTCTAACTTGAGTCCTGGAGATTCAGGTAGATTTGCCTTCTGTGGCAACTTAGGAGTGCTAACCCTCGTCAGTCGGCCCAGGTGATAGGGCTGTTGCCCGACTCTCGGACTATGACAACCTATTGAAGTGTTGCCATTTTCTATTTTCCGAAATTCATTTATTGCTCGCTCAGGTCTCAAGTGAGAACGAACAGACTATAGTGAGCCGGCACAAATTTTACAGGAACGCGACTGCCCAGAATTTTTGCAATCACTGCGTTCATCCATCCTTTTACAATAATTAAAAATGTTGAGTATCATCATCCACTCATAGTTTAGCATGATGATTAAGTACTCCGAACATCTGCAGAAGAGCACCAGCAAGAAAAGAAAAATGTACCGTGAACGCTCTGAGAACATGCTGCAATTACACCCTATTTTTTTTATAGAAGGTTCTTGACTCATTCCCTGCCAATGACAGGAAATCCGCATTTGCACTCTAGTAATGCAGCGTTTCTCTGATAGGTGGCGCCACCGACAAAAGTAGTTTAGCATTTTTCCGACAGGTCGCGCTACTGGCACCTAAACAACTGTTCGTGCCAGCAGTGTGACCAACTTCAAAACTTTTTTTTCACTCATTTGTACAGTAATTTCAGTGGATTTTAATAATGAATCTTCAGTGAATCGGTTAATGACTCATAGGAAACTTTGATTAAATAGGAACTTACAACAGATGGAGCTGATAGTCGCTAGTGCTAGAGGGGAAAGGTCGAGGTAGTACTTCTCCAGAACCAAGGGTTAGCTTCAGTTGCTTCTTTTTTTCTGAAGAAGAAAAAAGTGTTAGATTAGTATTAATATTAGTAATGGTGGTTGCAGTAGTAGTTAAGTCTGGCCACCCAAAACTATTTGTTCCATGTGCTTATATTACAAAACAAACGACTGGACTGATGGTGCAATTAAGAGGCCCGATTAAGTTGGAACTCAACTTAGTTCAACAGATGAGCAACAATCAACCTCATCACTAGAGCTTGACTTGAGGGTCATCAATACCGTTCAAGAACAATATTTAAAAGAGACCATACAGAAAATATACAGGGTGTTGAAAAACTGTTCCCGAATATTTCAGGGGCGGATTCTACAGGTCAAAATAAGACCTTTTTTTCCTATAAACATGTGCCCGAAAGTGCCCCCCTTTTGAGCTACAGCCGCTCAAAGTTTTAAAAAATTTACGGTTTTTTTGGAATAGCGACCACTATTATGAACCAAATCTCTTAAAACTTGGTGTCCTGAGGTAATTTTACGTGTAGAATCCATTACTGACCTCGAAAAGTTCAGCAATTGATTCTAATTGTACTTTTCACGCAATACTGTACCTTTAACGGCACGAATTTTATGTTACGGATTAAAATTTTGAAGAATAATTACCGAAATCAGATGCGAAAAACTCTTAGAAAGATTTTTGGTACTCCTTGTTTCTTTCGATACGACGCGTTTTAAGCGAGATAATCGCTGCACAGTGTGAAAAAGTCAGCGCTTTTACCATGAAAAACGGCAGTGAGTATGCAACCCGCCTCTCCGCTGCTTCTACGGGCTGGCCGCTATGGTAAAAACGCTGACTTTTCCACACTGTGCAGCGATTATCTCGCTTAAAATGCGTCGTATCGAAAGAAACAAGGAGTACCAAGAATCTTTCTAAGGGTTTTTTGCATCTGATTTCGGTAATTATTCTTCAAAATTTTAATCCGTAACAAAAAATTCATGCCGTTAAAGGTACAATATTGCGTGGAAAGTACAATTAGAATCAATTTCTGAATTTTTCGAGGTCATTAATGGATTCTACACGTAAAATTACTTTAGGACACCAAGTTTTAAGACATTTGGTTCATAATAGTGGTCACTATTCCAAAAAAACCGTAAATTTTTTAAAACTTTGGGGGGGCTGTAGCTCAAAAGGGGGGCATTTTCGGACACATGTTTATAGGAAAAAAAGGTCTTATTTTGACCTGTGAAATCCGCCCCTGAAATATTCGGGAACAGTTTTTCAACACCCTGTAGATAGAGCGTCCACTCTTCACAGAATACTGGAATAGCGTTTGCCAAGGATCGATTGTAGCGCAGCGGTCAAACCTTGGCGGCACTGGCGGTAACTAATTGGAGCCTTCGGTTCGGCTTGGTCAAATGAGCGCACAGCTTGATTCGGATATGCAACTCACGAAACAATAGCAAGTGAGTAGCAACAATAGCAGGTAGGGGTGGTCAATGACAATTCTTTCAGTCGTCTCGTCTTCATTCTCACATGAAATAACAACCACCAACGCTGTCAGGAGGCATTGGCGATAACTAAAAAGACTATTCCATTGAGCTGGATAGAGTTAATACTCCATCAATACTTACTTTATGATAAGAGACCATGCACTAGCTGAACGCACGGTGGCTAACTTGTTTTTTGGGAAGTCAACAGAATAACATAGGGAGCACCATCCAACATGGACCATACATTGACAGACGAAACTCTGATGCTTTGGTCTCTCTAGGCAACTGACCTCAACACCATTGTTCATCAGCCAACATATGGTCCTGTTGGACGTTGTTTTGTTGAGACCCCAAATAAAAAGTTGCCACTCGATTTTAACATTGGCAAGATAGATAGTGTGTGGTCTCTATAATACATTGTCTCTGCTGCAGTTTGGTGAAGAGAGTGAGATTATGTAGGTACAAGTCAAGTCTAAAGACAGTATATAATAGAGACCACACACTAGCCTTGAGCGTGGTGGCTGACTTATTTTTCGAAATTCAACAGGAATTAACACAGGGAGCATGAGGGAGTATCCATCCAACATGGTCCATACATTGACTGATGCAATTTCAGTGCTTCGGTTTCACTAGGCAAAAATCTCAATGACTTTTCTCATCAGTCAATGTATGGTCCATGTTTGCGGTGTTCTGATGAGACCCCAAAAAAAAAGTTGCCACCCCGCACAGACATGGGCAAGATAGATTTTGTGGTCTATTATATTTTGTCTCTGGTCCAATCCGACTTTTTGCGAACTTGATTCGGCACCAGAGACTTTCCTTGGCTTGGAGTTGGACTGACCTCCAAATTCAATTTGCGATTCAGGAACTAAGCTCATTCTGGAGGAAAAATCTTGAATTTAAAGAGCCAATCATTGAAAAATTAGAATAATTCAAAATTAAAAAGCCTTTCCAAAAGCACATTAAATCATAACAAAAACTATCAATTTAAATTTGGAAACATCATCTTCAACATAAGTTTATGTGTTTATGCGTTTACGCACCTTTTAATCCTAGTTCTGACAGGTTTTGGTTGCTGTTTGACTGCCGACAATCCATCGTGAATGTTTATAAAACTACAATGACTCAAAAGCTGGAAGGAAAATGAAAGTGTAGGAATGCCTGAAATTTAGAAAGAAAACAAAATTAGTACACAGCTAAACTTAACAATGATTTTCAGAAAATGGCAGACAGTCTTACATTAAGTTACATTAAACTTGCTCACATGCGGTTTTTAGCATTCTAGTGCCCCAATAATGAATCTATTTTTTAATGATGTATTTATTCGACCACTTGGGATAATCAAAATTTGAGATCAATTTTCCAATCATTTTTCTAACTTTCTCCTTTGAACGGACAAGTCATTTCAAAATAATCGGTAAGGAACACATGAAGAGAGAAACAGGAAAAACTAAAGTTGCTGTGTATGAAAGAGTCTCGCACTACAGAATTCCGCCTCTGACTGGCTGCTGAAAAGTGAAGAGAGAGGGGTTTGACCAGGGATGCGAACCGTTCTGGAATTTAGAACCGGTTCCGGTTCCAAGTCATCTGATAAATTTAGAACCGGTTCCAGTTCTAGAACCGGGTTCCGATTCCCGGTTCTTTTTTTCTTAATTTTCCTTTATTTTTCCCCAGTGCACTGCTTTCAAGCAGGAAATAACTTTAGGGCTTTTGAAGTGAATATGTTTCATTGTTTTATATTATTTCGCATGAAAGTAACATGAGAAAAGTTTTGATTCTTGCAATTTCAAGATAAAGTTCAGGCAAAAATACTTACTTCAAAATGTATCTTAAGCATGTTTTTCAAAATTCTTTTAAAAAAAGTAAGGTTTCTGAAAAATGAAAATCATGCAAACCGGCAATTTTGGATCACGGTGAACATAAGAGCTCAAAAAGAATCGAGTTTCAGGAACCTATGTGGAACCGGTTCCATTTGCAGTTCTCAAACTTTAAATTTGGGTTCCGGTTCCGATGTAACCGAAGATCCAGGTTCCGGTTCTGACGTAACCGAAGATCCAGGTTCCGGTTCCGTTAAAAAGAAGGGTTCTCACGGTTCTCGGGTTCCGGTTCGCATCCCTGGGTTTGACAGATCTCAAGAGGCTCAGGGTGTCTTTTGAAGGTGATTCTAGGCAAAACTTGTCTAGTTTTTAGTGCGCTGGATAATACAACTAGTCACTGTTAGGAAAAGTCGTAATTTTGGCATTTTAAATTGAAAACAAAGAAAAAACGCAAAATAAAAAAAAGTCAGCACCTGCATAGTTTTTTTCATGAATTTTTTGAGCCCAAAACGAGCAGAATTGGTTGAGAATTAAAGCTGTAAATTAGGAAATTCATTTTGCCATAAGCTTAGTGAGTGAGAGTGAGAGCGAGTACTGCGAGTGATAATACGTCTATCTGCCTCACTTGCACTCATTGAGCCTTATGGAAATTTTCGTATTTCTTAAACCCCCCCGCATTATTTTTGAGTGTTTTAGCTTGAAACTTTCAGGACATCTTCTTGAGGTATGCTTGCAGTTGCAAACGTTTCACAAAGGACATGGCACAATCCTTATGGGAACTGGCTTACCGCTAAATGTTTTTTAAGTATTATAAATCGACAGATTATCACTTAAAAAGAAAAAGTTCTCACGGCACCAAAGTGATCCCATGTCCAGTTTTTTAGCTATTAAAGCTCAAAGACGGGAACTACTTCTCTCGTGCGTCGACGCGCAATGATGAAGTAGTGCCGGCCGCCTCACAACTCGGCTCAATCTAGAGTGTGGTCGGCCCATTTCGATCATTCATTCACCCGCTCGACTACCTGCCGAAGTCTCTCTTTCTATTCCACTGCTCGTCTCTTTCTCTCCCTCTCCCTCAATGCGATCGGAAAAGTGTTTCTGTTTACATTCCGTAATCGGTATCCTCAAGGGAGAGGGGAGGTTGAAGCTGGAGTATCAACAACTTCGGTATCTTAAAGCGTCCGAGGCGCCACGCGCGACTACTCATTACGAGAGATATGACAGTAAACTAATGTGACCGAAAGAATTCGGAAGGAGCAAGAAAAGCCGAGAAATGTATAAACACGGAAACGGCCGAATTGTTTTTGCTCGTCTCTTGGAACCCAAACGTGCTCGGGTGGGGAAAGAATAGCGTTCGGGGTGCGGGTGAGGGAGAGGGAGAGAGAGACGAGCAGTGGAATAGAAAGAGAGACTTCGGCAGGTAGTCGAGCGGGTGAATGAATGATCGAAATGGGCCGACCACACTCTACGTTGAGCCGAGTTGTGAGGTGGCCGGCACTACTTC
The DNA here is from genome assembly GCA_011764245.1 of Trialeurodes vaporariorum. NCBI lineage: Eukaryota > Metazoa > Arthropoda > Insecta > Hemiptera > Aleyrodidae > Trialeurodes > Trialeurodes vaporariorum. The sequence goes on along the minus strand of VMOF01000369.1, from coordinate 40,464,579 downwards.
ATCATTGCGCGCCGACGCACGAGAGAAGTAGTTCCCGTCTTTGAGCTTTAATAGCTAAAAAACTGGACATGGGATCACTTTGGTGCCGTGAGAACTTTTTCTTTTTAAGTGATAATCTGTCGATTTATAATACTTAAAAAACATTTAGCGGTAAGCCAGTTCCCATAAGGATTGTGCCATGTCCTTTGTCCTTTATACGTATATTTAACAATAACGTATATTCAGCCAAAAACTGTCGACTTCTTGAGCAGCGCGATGAGCTATCAAACTAATCAGCCCTGGAATCACCTAAATAGTAAAGTCATAAAGCATATTCATTGCGTTTTCTTGAAGGATTAGAATTGCTGTACAGAGAGATTCTACATATATCTTATGGGAGAAAAAGGAGAAGAGGAAGCGTTCCATAAAGCATCCAATGGCTGAAGTGGCTCGAGCCTCCACGAAGCCTTCTCGCGCCTCCTCAGCCCATGGACCGCTTCATCTTCACTTTTACTGACTCTTTCATACACAGGGACTCTAAGAAAGACAAATTTGAGAAAGTTGCGGCAGTTAGATTGAATTTAGCTCCTTAATTGAATCATCCAAATAAATTTTCTGATAATGATTCTACAAAGATGAAGATAACCGTAAATTCTCTTACGCCTTTTGACTGAGTTCGGCTGGATGGTGTACATCCTTCACTTGTTCTAAATAGTGTTGATTTCTTAACTAATCCCTTAAGTATTTTTTTTTTCAACCCTTGAGAGCTCAAGGGAGGGGGGGGGGTTTAAACGACCCCAGGCTAGTTTTTTCTCTTGCGTAAAACCCTCGTTTATTAAAGTTAAATGTTGGGACTACATGACATTTACGGTGCCAATATAGTCAACATTCATACCAATTTTCACATTTTTTGGACAACAATTGGGGATGTAATCAGGACTTTTAGGCTTATTATAAACTTTTAGGTTATGGAGAGAAACCGGCGCAAAAAGTGATTTTTGTAAATTTATGTCTTTTGGTGATCAGAGATTTTAAAAGTTTACTTTGCTGTAAAGAAAGAGTATGACAGAGGTTGATCCAGCTCTCATAAGGAATGGGCTATCGTCAAAAAAATGTCATCATTTCAGGATCGATAGAATTCGTCCAGACGCGTTCAAAAATGTCCAGTTTTTTTAATTTTGGTCTACTGGGAAGGGGGGGAGGGGACCTCAACGTTAAATTTTCAAAGTCCCATAACTTTCGCTCGAATTATTATTTTGACTTGTACTTTACGCCAAAAAATTCCTCTTTAAAAGAGCTGTCAATTGATGTGTATTAAAGTCCAATTAAAAAAAAGTTAAACCAATTTTTTTCATTTTTTTCAATTTTTGGAACAAAGAAGAATTGGTTTTTTGAGTCTAAAAAATACGCGCAACGCGAGGAGAGTAAAAAACTATGGATGTAAAAGTCAAAGTTATGTTATTTCGAATGGTGCAAACCGCGATCCTGGGAAATGACTTGTTCAAAAGTTATAAGCGCTGAAAGTTGCGCACCTCCAAAATTGCGGTGCGGTCACTGCATATTTTCAATGGCTAGCATCACCCTCGCACCGAGAGATCGGTATGCACCATTGAAAATACGCACTAACCGCACCGTAATTTCCGAGGTGCGCAACTTCAAGCGCTTATAACTTTTGAACAAGTCATTTCCCCGGATCGCGGTTTGCACCATTTGAAAGAACATAACTTTGACTTTTACATCCATAGTTTTTTACTCTTCTCCGTGCGTTGCGCGTATTTTTTAGACTCAAAAAACCAATTTTTCTTTGTTCCAAAAATTGAAAAAATTGAAAAAAATTGGTTTAACATTTTTTTAATTGGACTTTTATACACATCAATCGACAGCTCTTTTAAAGAGGAATTTTTTGGCGTAAAGTACAAGTCAAAATAATAATTTGGGCGAAAGTTATGGGACTTTGAAAATTTAGCTTTGAGGCCTCCCCCTTCCCAGTTGACCAAAATTAAAAAACTGGACATTTTAGAACGCATCTCGACGAGTTCTATCGACTCTGAGATGATGACATTTTTTTGACGATAGCCCATTCCTTATGGGAGCTGGATCAACCTCTTTATCATTTCCGACAAGATTTAGACTATCTTGTTAATTGGTTTGATTGAGGTATTTGATCCTTTAATATGGTTTTTATGCGTTTGCGACATAGATGTCCGCCTCCCAGTGAACAAACAACAAGGGTCCCGAGACACAAAAATAGGTTTTCAGATTCATCATTTTGAGAGATCGCTCACTCAGATACAATACGCTCAAAACTGAGTTCAAAAAGTGTTCTGATCCAACTTCCAATCTTTAGGTAACAGCGGCTGAGCTTGACTCAGAAATTTGTTGGGTCTATGAGCTCTAAGGCTCAGATTGTTTTCTAGTTTTGATTTCTGCATGAATAAATACACCTTGACCGGGGTCCATACTTCATAAGAAACAAGCAGTGTCCTTACAGAGCCCCCCTCTTAATAATCGGATGAGACTTACAGAAACTGAATTGGCTCATCAAGCTGAGGAAAAGTTATAGTGGCACCCAAACAGTCTATCGGATTGTTTTTCAGCAATGTGGGTTCAAGTTTGTGAAAAACCATGAAATTATACAAACACTGGCCATGGCTCAGTTTTCAAAAAGAAATTTGTTTCTAAACAACACCATGAGTCACTCTATGCACACAACCGAATGTACTCACCACCACACAGCCCACCCCCCTTACTTTATCTACTTGCCTTGAGTAGTATGAGTAAGGTACAGGTGGGGAAAAAAAGAATGTCCGGCGAATATAGGCTACCTGCAACACTTATCTTCATGAATTGAAGCCTTGCAGGTGGCCTATCTACATCAAAATCCAAGGAGTTGCCAGGAGGTGATTACAGAGGATCGTTATTGTTATCGTTCTTCAACACTGTTCTACTCGATAACGATCCTCCGGTAGTCACCTCCCTGGATATTTTTTTTTTTTTTTAACCCACCCGACTGTACCTGTTATTGGGTAGACTTCTGAGGTTTGATTCAGAGAGAGTCAGATATCACAACTGCATCAACAAAGACAGTGTCATGAAAGTTACAATGCTTAATTAGAACATTGACGAAGTACCAAGTATTTGTCCGATAATCACAAAGGAATAATGTGCTCAAAGCATCTTAGCGAATTCTGTGGCTTTTGTAACAAAAGGAACCGACCTCTGTAAAATGCTGATATTTTCATGAGATTTAAAGTTGCAATGACTACCTGCGCAGATGATGAATACACGCTGCTCCACGCATAGGAACAAAGAGCTATCAACTGAAATCATAACTGAACCAACTTTCACTTCTCACTATTTCCAGGACTTTGATTCAATAAAAAGGTAGCACAAGAACTAATGAAGACACAGAAGTATTACTTTAAAAACGTGTACGCTTAAGCAACTACTTTCCAATTTTGAGTATTAACAGTAAATTTTAAAATTGTCCATTAAAAGTCAAAATGAATGATTGCAACTTATTGGTACGAAGCGACTTGAACTATTTTCAAAAACCAAACTGAGTAGTATCGTACTACTCATTCAAGTGCAGAATGGTACGTGACAAGTTAACAGTGGTATGTTACGTACTAACGTACGTCAAGCCGAAAGAGCAAAAAGTTTTCTTACCTACAAAAGTGAAAGGTAGATTATTAGTGTATGATCAAAAAAAGACAAAAAGACTTGGTCGGTTGTCGGTCAGCTGAGAAGTAAGTCATTTTTTAGAGCGTCTGTGAAAATCATTGCAACACATGATTAGGAAGGAAGTCAATTTCGAACCCTGCATCGCTGAAACAAGAAGGTGGTCAAAATAAGACATCAGAGGCAATTAGAGGAAACAAAAAGAAGAAAATTAGCACATAAAAAACAAAAGTGATGGTTCGGAATTACGTACTGCTGAACGTCATTAATACTTTTAACTGCTTCAATGCTTGAGATTTGGAATTAACCTAAAACAGTGGTACTTGACTTAATGGATATCAAAACAAGGAGTGGATTTGCCAAGAGCCGAAATACATTAATGCGGGACCGATCGAGTGGCGAATCAGAAGAAAGACGAAGTAAAACAGGAAATCCGCTTGAATTTTTATCGGTATTATCATGAAGTATGACTTCCAGAGTGACAAGTGGTCTCGCTGAGTTCTGTAGATAAAGTGGGTGTTTTTATCAGAGATAGATAACACACAAGTTGTGGATCCAAAGCACAAAACTTGAAACACATTCAATTTGACGGAATAGCAACATAATGCAAACTAGAAACGAACCTTTAAATTTGTAAAGTCAACGATTAAACCAAATTAAAATTACGGAGACGGACAACTTCGACGAGACGTGTTTTGACTTTCTTTTTCTTTAATCAACAAATCGCATCGACTCGGCGACTCCGTTGAGCAACGAAACGTCAGCGCTCTGATGATGTTTTGCAGTTTTCTGTTGACGAATTCAGAGGGCGTGGTCTAATAAAAGCCGGAACGGAAAACAATCAGGCAACACTGTAAAGTGTAAACAGAATAGACCGCAACTTGACTTGGCAGCACTGTAAGGAAAGTTCGAAATTATTGCGGTATTTACGGTTTGCGGTCTCCCTGTTTGTCTTTGCTGGTCTCTTATCAGTTTTTATCAGTAGGAGCAGCCAGTTTAGTTTATGTTGTGAACGGGGTGGACAAAAGAAAATCGGAAATACTTGAGCCGTAACCGCCGCGCCGTGATTAAGTAATTGTTCGATATTGGGTAGTCACTGCAAATTTTGTAGTTAGTAAATGCTGTCATAGTGCAATTTCATAAAAATCTGACGAAAACTGACTTATCCGTTTTTGTTTTTATTTTGGTCCCTGAGAGCAGGAAATCATTCCAACAATAAATAGGTCTGTAATCCATTCTGTCAACTTTCTACAATTTATTCTCTGAAAAATACACCTAAACTCAATTCTCTTTTCTTGTGAAGTCGTAAATTACCTCAATGTAACTCCTTTCTCTTTTTGTAAGTTACTTACATCAATGCAACTCCATTCTTTTTTCTCCTGAAGTCACAAATTACCTCCATAATTCGGTGGAAATATGTACCTCTACAGTCAGTGGCAGATCCAGAAAGTTTTTCTGGGGAGGAGGGACACACGTACTGGGAATTGAGATTTGCAGGGTCTCAAGAAGTTTCTTTGGTTCACTCAGGAAGTGTTGTTGCGAAAAAGTAATTTTTCAGGTTTCTAGCGGAAGAAACGGGCTCCTCAGCCCTTTGGGTTCCACCGCTGTCTAAATTTATCACTACCTTATTTCTAGCCCAAGATCTTTGAATTATCATTCTTGCAAGCAAACAAGGACCGAAAAAGTTGCTGCTTGACTTTTCCAAAAAGATGTTGGATGGTGAGCCATCAACTAAGGTTTTAACCCTTCGTAAGAGCTCTCCATCCATCTAAGAAAAAAGCAGTGAAGACGCATCAATATTCGATCCTATAACTATAAATCTACAACCCTAACATGCCTAACAAGTCATAATTAACTTTTCGATTGGATCGCTTATGAAAAGCAGTTTTTTGTTTGTTTTTTTTTTTTTTCAAATAATTTGATTTTCAAGTGTTGGGGAAGGAAATTACAAAAAAAAGTACTACCTTTAATTAAATAATTAAAACAAAAATAAAAAGAGCTTCCTTTGATTTTTTTGGATTTTCAAGTTTATTACTTAGTTGTATGTAAGATGATACCCTAAGAATTACATATTCTGAATGTAAATGATGTAAGCTATAGGATCATACGAAGAACAATTTATTTCAATAGAAACTGGTTGAAATTTGTTGATTCTCCAGAGGGGTAAATTTTCACCCCATCGACTTTCTTACCAACAAAAACTGGAAAATTTGATGACAATTTCCAATTTATTGTGGAAAGCTTCTGCAGACCCTCCAACGGCGTAACCAGAAATTTTTCAATTGTCAGGGGGGAATCGATAAAATTGGGTGAAATTGCTCTGGAGATGCAAAAAATTACCTCTTTATAGGGCAAATGTTGGTGTCAAGTGGGGGGGGGGGGGGAAGGGGTTGTCCAGACTATGGACACCCCCCCCCCCCCCTTGGTCTATGCCTCTGATACCCTCATCTAGGATTTCATGGAAGTAAAGAGATTCAATGGAATTTCAGCTTTTTATCATTAAAAACTAGCCTGGGGTGAAAAAGAAAATGAATTAAAACTGTATTTTTCTCTCTTCTATCTCTTTCAGTTGAAACTCAACTGAATGGTTAGATGGATCAATTAAATAAATCAATAATCGAAGAAATTGATTCCTCATTTCAGTTTGGATGGACTCCTTTTTTGATTCACGCGAGAGACGGAGATGCAGACACTGTACAGAAATTAATTCTTGAAGGCAGTAATGTCAACAGTCTCAACAAGTACGGTGAGTGAACTATTGCGAATGATTTGCTTGAAAAAGCCGTTTAAGTAAATATTCTCTACACACTTGACCTCTCATACTCAGGCCCGGATTTACCCTTTCACCACCTCTGGGCAACCAGAAATTTGCCGCCCCCCTATTTGCTGTTTTACCCAAGAGTTAGGTCTGAGGGGACACCCTCCAGCTGCAGGGAGTTCAACAGCCCTCCCCCAGAAAATTTGACCACTCCAGCTGTTAGGCTATTTTGACCTACTTTTGCATAAAATTCTGCAAAATTGTTGGTGAGGAAAGATAAAAGATTTCCTGTTCCAATTTTTGACTGGATACTGCAAAGAGAATTTCGAAGTAATGCATGAGATTAAATGCTAACAGGCATAATGCCTTGCTATGTTGTAGGATGAGTCCTTTGATGTTATGGGCATCTTATGACAACTGACCTAAAATTTAAAATCTCTGAATTTCAAATAAAATTGTTCACATCTGCAGTCTGCACATTAGAGAGAAAACAATAGAAAAATTCTGAACCTGAAGCTGACAGTCGATAGTGTCTCTTGACTATCCTCAAAGACTAACATTGCAAGAAAACGCTTATTTTCCCTTTAAAATTCTATCTCATTGGGGCAAAAATAGTAAAATCAAGATCATTGAGGACTCTACTTTTTCTTAAAATTCAAGACAGTACCAATTACCAATACAGTAATAAACCTGATTAAATCTAGCTCCATTTTATTTATTCTTTCTGTATTCTAGGATTGAGCGCATTGACAGTCTCTGTAATTAGCAACAACGAACACACAGTGAAAGCCATTTTAAACGCTCCAAATTTTAACTTCGATGCAGCAGTGAAGGAGTTGATTGACCCTGTGAGTTTGGCAAGTCTGCTAGGATTTCAGAATATCCTTTTGGTGTTATTGGAGAGATTGCCCCACCTAGTGAATAACATCGTTCCATTTTCAAGTAAGAAAATACCTATAAATTATATAAGTTGTGATTCTGAAATCATTTTTAAGTGAATTAATTCCCAAAAATAGAAATTCAAAAGAAACCTGGCTTTAGATTTATAAGAAATGGCTCTAATTAGATTTTGGTATTTGAAGAAATCAGAAATGTCATTTTTTCCAATTGTTTTTTATTGTTTTATTTGTTTTATTTTTAATTGTTTTTTATTCACTTCCATTTGCAATGAATTGCAGTGGAGTATGTATTTTTATAATAGCAGGGCACTGCATATAGCTCTGCTCCGGTGCGAGCTCCAATGCATCGGAGTAGAAGACCGATACACTGGAGCTGGAGCAATAAAACACAGCTTCCAGAGCTGCTCCTTACAGCTCCGTGTCATTGTACTGATGTAGATTCTGGAGAATAAAAAAATGCATTAATAGTAGTTGGGCTTGTGGCACTCCATCAATTCTATCTCAAGCAATATTTTGAATGTATCCATAAATTATAAAAACTTTTTGACCAGCACTTCAAAATAGACCGTTTTAGTACAGCGTTACAGAAGCCAACAGTTTGCCAACTCTGCACTCATCGGTCGCAATCAGCTGTGACAAAACTTGCATAGTGTTCCAAACTATCTCTCTTAGTTTTTTGAGACTCTTACTCAGCATTGTTTCACATGTTCTACTCCAAATCACATAAAAATGACTAAAGAAATTAATTTCCGCTAAGAATTTCTCAAAATATGTCTCTGTACATAATTTAGCAATGATTTTTTGATGATTTTGATTTTTTGTGATTTTTTTTTTTTTTTAGCGTTAAAAGTGAAACAGCAGTACATAGGGGTCATGCAAGAAAGACAGTGGCGCACCGAAGGGGGGGTTAGGGTTAGGGTTAAACCCCCCACAAGCCTTAAAAAAAAAAAAAAAAAAAAAAAAAAAAAAAAATAGAGAGAGAGAGAGAGAGAGAGAGAGAGAGAGAGAGAGAGAGAGAGAGAGAGAGAATGTGGTTCCTTCACAAATAGAAGGAAGAGAAAGAAAAATAAATTGTGATCAGCTAGGAAGGGGGTTCACGGTGAACAAATTCCATATTATCCACATTTTCTTAAGAGTTATTCACTATGGCGGGGGGGGGGGGGGGGGGGGGGGGATAAAATCTAACCCCTCGGCAGTGGCGTAGCCAGGAATTTTTCTAGGGGGGGGGGTCCGAAAATTGTCAAGGGGGGGTTTAAAGCTACTAATTTGGTAAAATTTGTCTGAAAACGCAAAAAGAGACCTTTTTTAGGACAAATTTTGGTGTCAAGGGGGGGGGGGTCCAGACCCCCCCCCGGCTACGCCACTGCCCCTCGGTGAACCCTCTCCGTGAATATTCCATGGCTCCTTCATCCGCATTCCTTTTGACTCTTCTCCCTCCAATTATGAGTCAAAAGCAAAGATTCCATGCAGCAAAATCGAAAATACAAATATATTTGAGCATTTCAATTTTACTGTACATGAAAGTACCGTAAAATTCAATCTAAAGGCCAGGAAAATTGAAAAAATTTTCCGGGGGAGGGCCCCCGGACCCCCCGCTTGTACTGAGGGGTATTCCATACCCCCCAGATCCCCCGGAGTTTGAGTCGTACCAAAACCCCCCCCAAGACAAATTTCTCGGTGCGCCACTGAAGAAAGAAATATATAGTTTTGAATGCTCAAAGAACTTTTTCACAAGATGACGTTACCACTAAAACCGTCTATTCCAAGCACGGTTCTTTTTTTTCCCCACTCTATTTTATCATTTGATTTTGATTTTTTTTTTAGACTACACTCCAATATTTTTTGCCGGTATCAGAAGACATCACAAAATAGTTGAAATCCTCATTGAGAGGGGCGCAAACCTTAGTTTGAGAAACTCTGCGCAACAGACAATATTAGATATTGCAATCATGATGACTGATACAGAGCTAGTCGCCCTTCTTTCATCCAAAACAGGGAAGGAATCACGCAAACCACCCGCTCATCCTAGCACTTATACTCCTCCGCGCTGTCTAGCAAGCAACAGTATATTCTATTCTCCAAGCACACCAAAAAGTCAATCTAAAGAAACGTCTGTAACTCCCAAGTCGAAAAATAAGACTCCTCAATCTAGATATCGGAAACTTTACTCAGAATCACCAATTTTATGCTCCAAGAATCGTCGTTTGGGTTTCGGAGCTCTATCATTGCACGAGGAAAACGATACCGAGGAACTACTAAGTGATTGTCATGATCTCTCCAATAGCCCACTTCTCCCTAGAACTCCACTTCTCTCTAGGACTCCAGTTCACTCTAGAACTCTACAAAATCCTACAACTCCATCACGAATTGACACCTCTTACAATCGTCTATCATGGAGTTTAAATTTTGATAATTTCACCCCTATTGCAGAGTCATCACTGGCTTTCCAAAAATCCCCTGGATGGAATAGCTGTACGTTTTCTTCAAACAACTCAAATTACAGTACAACCCCCAAGCTGCTGGCTTATTCTCATGCAAAGTCACCGATGGTAAATCGTGCAAACAGTGATCAGTCTCCTTACGTACCTTCACCAAGTTGTTGGTATCATCATTTTCCATCACCACACTATCCAGAAACTCCACAAAAGAATAACTTTCTCCCAGCAAATAGGTCTTGTCCATCTCCGAACATCTTACGAAATTTCAACAGGGATGTTTTTTGTACACCTGCTCATCATGCTCCATCTTGCAATCCAGTGGGAAAGTCAGTTCTAGATTCTTTTGCGACTCCGATGAAATTTCGAGTCAAGAAAGGATTCTCGCACAAGAAGCTGTTGACAAAACTTTACAAAAGGTATTGTTAATTATTTTGTTCACTTATTTCTTATTTTATTGACAAAAATACTAAACATAGATGAATATCATTTCAATATTTAAGTCTGTTTTGACAGAAAGACCCATGAAATGACAAGTGCAATTAGTTATGTACTGCTGAGAATTTCCGAAGCATTTAACCATGACAAAAATTAACCAATTGCAGTTCTTCTGCCTCAATTATTGTTTTAAGTTTGAAAGTCAAAGTGATTGAAAAAGGAAAAATTTGAAAGATTTTCTACACACCAGGAAAAGCAATCAAAGTATGTACATATTTTGCTTTGTCATCCATATTTGCCGATGGTCATCGCCTGATAATTTTCCACTGTCCAATCACAAGACAGCGCTAAAAAAAAGTTTGGTAACTTCACGATGATAACGACTTGATGCCTGACGAATGGTTCATTAGTTATTGGTGATGGCGAAACGGTTGACATGCGCCAGAGTTCGTCAATGTTGATTGCCATCACCTGATAGTGAAGCATAGCCAGACTGTGTAATAAGACTTAAAACTAAATTAGGCTCTGCCCACCTCCAGTGACTATCGAAGAATCATAATATGCGCGACGGCCATCAAACCACTTTTGATGATGAAGATACAACAAAATATGACTGAAGTTTTACTCATCAGATAGTTCAACGATTGAAAATCGTAACTGCTGAAACGTCCAAAAAAAACTTTGCGTTAGAGCTACTGTCAGGGATAAAAAGATGGTCAGACAACTCCTTAGATTTTGTCCAAGGTAGGCCACCTGCACTGCTTAAATTTATTGAGATAAGTATTTCTGGTTGCCTACCTCCAGGAGTCATCTGACATTCATTTAGTCCCTGACTGAACAAAAATTTCTCATTTTACACGGAAAGGACCAGATTAGTCACTTCAGGCATTGTTGAAATTGGGCAACGAATTCTTCACTTCATTCTCCATGCGGCTGACTTAAAAAAAAATAATATGAAAAGTAAACAAAACTTTGGGATTTTGTCTTTCATGTCTACAAAAATCTCTTAATTTTTTTTTTTTTTTACTTTTCATTTCTTTTTTTGAGTGAGCCATGTATTTCAAAAAATGAAGTCAGATGCCAAATTTTGACGCCTGAAGTGATTAACCACGTCAGTAGCGCACCAAGAGTTTCTTCACCTCTCTCTTTTCTCCATTAAAAAACGTATGTTAGACAAGGATGGACAACGGGATATAACCCCCTCTTTCTGTCCTTTTCCTACTTATACATTCAAATGGGAAATGAGAGAGATGGAAGAGATCCTGGTTACGCCAGTGAACCACGTTCTTCCCGTGTAGTCTTCAATAAGGAATGCAGTGAAGCGTGACTCTTTCTGGCTTGTTACTGAGTTTTCTGTTTAACTTTTCAACAGAAACATTGCTTAGCCCAAATTCACGGAGTTATAATTCAAACAATTTTAAGAAGAGAGTTCCTTAAGCTAGCAATCCCACATTTTACTACGCAAAATAGAATAAAGTTGGAGAAATAGAAATTATACCTTTGATGATCAAACGGTTGAAAAAATATTTACACCATGTTGATTGAAGTTGAAGGTGAAGCGGCCATCATAACAAGATGAAGAGAAGATAAAAAATTGCAGGCACAAATTAATTGGAAATCAAAAATGCAATTATGAGAAAAAAGAAAAATCCTTTTGAAAAGTGAAAGATTGAGTCTTAAAAACGCACACCATGTAAGAGTCTTGTGAGGTTGAGGAGGAGACTTTAAAACCATGCAAAATAGCGAAAAATAGCAAAATAGGGAAAATTCTCTTGTATTGTAAGAAATCAGTTTTATTTTTTTCATCTAACTTTAGGACAGAAGTTTTCCTTTTCTCTCATAGGACTGGGCATTGCCAAATTGTGAAGCCCAAAAAATCCTCAAGTCCTTATTTTTTTGTACTAATCATGTCTTAATTTTTTTGCTTTCCAGAAAAAGTCAGAATGTGAGGGATGAAAATTCCTTTCCTGAGATTCAGACTCTAGAAAGCGTTTTAAATGCTCTTGGATTACAAAATTATGTAGGATTCTTTGAAATGAACGAGGTACCTTTTGTTATTTTTACATATTTATTAATTTATCTACTTATTTATTTTTTATTTTTTGGAATTTATACCTTAACACAGGTTTGCACGATAGAAAAAAAAAATAAAAAAAATCACTCCAAGAATTGTACGGTTATTCTCTTCAGATATTTACTTGAAAGTACCTACATTTTAATGAGTCCCACCATTTCACAAGATTTTTAAGTCGATGTTGGTTCCTTTACATGTCTTGAAATCTTAAGATATCTTCCATTATAAGCGAGCCACCCTAGATGAACTTTAGAAAAATTCAGAGGATAAAATATTATAGATCTTCATATTTTTTGGAAAAATTGAAAACTGCCCAGTTACCTGAGCAACTAGGACATCATTTATTACTCTTAAGCTGGAATATAATCTTCAATCATTTTTTTTTACTTTCAGGTGGAACCAGAACAGTTGCACACTTTTACTGATTCTGATTTAAGATCTATGGGGATTGACGATAAAAAAGTTCGTCAATTAATTTTAAAAAGAATTCAGAAAAAATTAATACACCTAGTTCCAATTTAGTCCAAATCTGGTAAGTACTTCGAAATTATAAATTTACTATAACTACAATCAATGAGCTGATTAATCGAGGGATTCTATAAATATGTACGATGTAAAACTCAAAAATTTAAATTTAGACTTTAATGATAAGAAAATATAAACCCTATTTTTAAGAAATAGGCTAATAGATACAGACTTTCAACTACTTTTTAAAAATTTAAGCATTATTTTTGTTCCTTATTTTGCAGTATTTTACTATGGAATATTTTTGACTGCTTATAAATTAAAATTAACGACCCTTCTATTGAATATTTAGTTTAATCATGTGCGCTAAGTGTAAATTTTTCGATGTTCTAAGGTCCATGAATTTGGATATTTTAACTTCTCTGGCTAAGACTATTTTTATCTTTGAGTTGTTTTTTTTCCGGCTACGATTGCTGTTTGTTCGATTTTACGAAAAGATTAACTTTATTCCTACCAGTTTTTACCGATTTTTGTTATATTCTCTCAATGTATTAGCATTCTCAACCCCACTTCTTCAGCTTCTAGCGTTTCATTCAGTTTGTCTGTTTTCACACCAAAGAAAGAAAAAAATACTGTTTCCGCTTTTTTAGTTTCTAAAACTTGACAGCTGACATAAATTTTTAACTATTAACAAAGTATTTTTGTGCAAATGTTTTTTAAATCAATTCTAAGGGCCTGTCAATCTAATTTTAAAGAAATTTTATCATGTTTGTAAATGTCACCCATAAATTTATTGATGTATGCATGTTGCAGGAAAGGTAAAAGGCGTCAAAAACCTAGATGTTAATGTTATGATTTCTATTTACATGTAGTTTTTAATATGTTTTAAGCCATTGTGAATAACTTTTCAATTTTGAAATTAGTGACTCCCTGCAGGCAGATCCTTGACATTATAATTTAGAATCTTTAATTCATTTTTAAGTTTATTTTACTTTTTGATCTCTTGATTGACTTCTAGTGTTTGAGTAAGTAATAATGATAGTTCAAGCTTTAATTTTTATTGGACTCTTTTAAAGTTAGTGATTTTTTTTTTTTTTTTACTGTACTTGGTTTCTTGTAAGAATTTGAATTGCCAAATAAAAAATGATCTAAGATTAAAATTTTGTATTACTAAAAATATATTTTGAAATTATAAAAAAAGAAAAAAACGTTTCTATTTGAGTTTTGATTTAACCGCAGAAGAGACTTTCATTCCATCCTATTTCTGCCTCAGAAATCATGGACCAAATAGAATGCGGGACGGACGGTCCTCTCGCCTGATGGGTTTTGATGGCGTATGTAAGTTCCGACACTTTTTGCTTTGACATAAGTCACTTACACCCTCAACATCCATCAAGTGAGGAGACAGTCCATCCTGAACCCTATTTGGCCTTTGGGTCTAACTTTAGTTACGTCCTCATGGTCCCCCACACAAATGGTTAGTGAGCACTCACGGCCACTTAAAACCCTTTGTAAGAGCTAATCATCATCCAACCGCAAAACCGTCTTTTGGGGCCTGTCAAATCACAAAAAAAACTTGGTCCTAGAACATGAATGCTAAACAATTACTTCCTGGATCACAATTAGTAATAACTCAAACTTCGAAAGTATTCATTTTTATTTTAATTTTTTTGTGAGATCAATGACAGTGACAAATTAAATACTTTTATAGTAAAGTAGATAATTTTCTTTCTCATATTTTTGGATTCCTCAAAAAGTCAGCAGGTTTTAAAAAATACAGTAAACCCTGCATCTTCTCTTGGCTTCAAAGCTGCTAGTAAAATCAATTATTAAATGCAACCAACATAATGTTGGATAGTGCAGTTGAAATTAGTCCATGCTTAAATCAGATCAACATTGTTACGAAAAAATCAACTAACTAGAGTATCTGCCAGGAAAATTGGAGGTTCCCAGAACTTTACCAAAAAAGCCAAGTAAATCAGTTAAAAAGAGGATTCACAAACAGATCAGTTTTGAGGAAATGAAAAAAAAAGAGGTTAAAAAAATTCCTAGGATGCTGCAATATTTTATCCTTTGAGAAGCTTATATACCCTTTACGAGAAATTAGTTCCATCGGAAGCTGCGCCCACAACCTCACCTTTCTAGAAGAAGTAAAAAGTTTATAAAGGAGATCAATCAAATTTAATTTAAGAGCACGAAATAAACATTCGCTTACAGTTGAAAAATGTTTCCTATTTTTGAAAACAGTTAGAGCCAAACATTTTTCAGTTTTCTGTTGGAAGGAATCAACAATTTTATCATGAGTTAGAGCTTTGCAAATTTTCTGTTGGTATCGGTAGCTGTAAATAATTCAAAACTTTAATTATCAGATCAGATTTTTTATCCTTTGCTTTGCACTGCACACAGTTTTTCTTTAAGAAGTGCAACAATGTAGCAACATTAGCATTTGCCAGAAAACCTTTTCTTGCGTACTCTTCCACATTAATATCTTCTTGAACTTGAGGTTTGCTTCTCCGCTTTTTTTCAGGCTGAAACATCAAAAACAGCCAATAATTTTCAAAAATAAAATTATTTTGCCTTTTTCCGAGAGCTTTCCTCATTATCTAAACTAAGTTCTGTAAGAGAAATCTGAAAAATTAAGATACACCTTGAGAAAATCTATTTCAACTCATTTAGCAACTTTAACTAGGGGTGTGCGAATCCAGTTTTTTCATTCCAAAGCCGAATCTTAAAATCAAATTTTCCCGAATCCGAACCGAATCCAAATCCACGCCGTAAAAGTTCGAAAAAAATTGTTTTAAAGTGCGGCCCTTTTATTTTCCTTACGATGTAATGAAAAATGAGAAGAAAATATTTGTCCGAGCCAACTGAGTGCCAGCATTGTCCAAGGCCATTCGGCATCAAGGAGCGAAGTGATGCCAGATTATCGTGAAAAGCAGCCTTCGCAATAGAGGTTATGATACGTGGGACGCGAATTCTTGAACAGTGGGAGTCGTAAATATAGCGCTAATATACGCTAGATTTTCGACTGGCAGCAATTTATTGCGACGATTAGCAAGCTCACGATATTATGGAAGTTTTGGAGACAGGTTGCAATGCACTCATTTTGCTGGTCGCGCGCACTTTTGGTGTTAATCGATTACCGCCCGTTATCCCCGTTTAGGTTCATCGATATTCGGAAGACGCGCCGCATTCGTACCGAATCCTGATGATAGTAGTTTCCGTCGTTTTAGCAGGCGCTAATGTATAGAGGGGAAGAGGAAGAAAAAACATATGGAAGGAAAAGAAAAGTTAGAAAAACGAAAAAATCATAAATGTATATGAAAAAAAAAAAAAAAAAAAAAAAAAAAAATGTTTTTTTTTTCGAAAATTTCGAATCCGAAAAAAAATTTCGAATCCCGAATCCGAATCCCGTCGGATTTGGATTCGAAATACGCGGATTCGCACACCCCTTACTTAAACCTAATGATATATGCACTAGCAGAGCCACTAGTCCTGCATCAATGATTTGATGCACCCCGTACTACACCGCCCTCATTTTTGAGCGAGCAAAATAAAAGAAAGATAAAAGAGCGTTAATTTTACAAGTAGTGCAGATTGCATGGAATCGTCGAAGCAGGACTAATGGCTCTGCTAATACTTTGATGTGAAATCACGTCATGCATTCGCTGGGCCAAATCTACTTTGATATAAAATCGCAATGAGCCAAAAGTGCTACAGAAAGAAAAAAAAATCATTAAAAAAAAAAGAGAAAAAAATTAAGAAAAAGGAAAAAAGAAGGAAAAGAGATGATAAATCAATGGATCGAGAGCAACGAAAAAGAAACGGAAAAACATCTTAAGGAGTAGCTATACTTCCTTACATACTAAGGTTTACCTCACATCGATAATAGAACTACACCAAATCAAATCCCACTAAGAAAACAAAACACTGAATAAATAATTACCGTTTGTATCATTGAAACAGGCTGTCCTGGACGTTTGATACCCGTTTGATTCTCATCGATTGTGACGGGAGCTAGAAATTCGAGAGGTACATTCGGCGTACGTGGATTGCTAGCTGATGAGCTTGAGCTCCTGGGTATGAGAGTTATTTGCTGATTTAACGCTAACTTAGGAATTATTTCACTCAGATTCATCTGTTTGAAAATAAATAAAAATATAAAGGTAAAAACTTAAAAGAATTGAATGTACATTCAGAGAAGAAGTGTTAATTTTGATTAAAATACATCAGAAGAGAAGTTCCACAAGATTCAAATCCAAAATTTCATGCTTTTTGATACTGGATGAAGCAAAATCAGTAAACAGCCATTATTTTAAAAGGAGGACCTTCAGTGGCGTCATTTTAGGTCTTGCCCGGGCTGGCAAAAAGAGCTGACAACTTTTTTTTTTCTTCTTCTTGTGAAAACTCTGACCATCCGATGGGCTGATTCCGCTCTTTTGGATAAGGCAAGACGAGATGGCATGAATCGATTAATCCTATTGGTTTAAACAGCATAGCGTCATGTGACAGATTTGAAGTAATTTGAGTTGTTCTTTCCACTCTGAGCACTCGATTAACGACTTCAAATATATCATGTGACACTTCTTGTGATTCCATGGCAAACTCCTGAAAATTTTAATCCGATAGATAGCATTACTTGTCGCTGGCTCCGAAAACAGCCGTTTTTTGACAGTTTTCGGCTGTTTTCTCTGAACAGACGAATAATAGACAAACAATCGGAATGTCAGCACCTGCTTAATTTTTGCAGCCATAAACGGGCCAAATTGGTTCTAAAATAAAGGCGTAACTATGCAAAGAAAAAATCATGTGTAATTTGAAGTTGTATCAGTAAAGATTACAGGTTTCTGTTTCACCTGTAATCTTTACTGATACGACTCCAAATTACACATGATTTATTCTTTGCATACTTACGCCTTTATTTTAGAACCAATTTGGCCCGTTTATGGCTCAAAAAATTAAGCAAAAAATTAAGCAGGTGCTGACATTCCGATTTTTTGTCTAGTATTCGTCTGTCAAGAGAAAACAGCCGAAAACCGTCAAAAAATGGCTGTTTTCGGAGCCAGCGACAAGTGATGCCATCTATCGGATTAAAATTTTTGGGAGTTTGCCATGGAATCACCTTAAATCAATGGGATTGATCGATTCATGTTGTCTCATCTCCTTTCGTCTGAAAAGGCGGCATCAGCCCACAGGTCCTTCATGATCCTGCAGCGTATTTTTTCACTTACAATTTTGGCAAATTTTAGGATTAAAACACATTTAGTACAAATTTTTTCCTGAAAGTAATAAAATTATTAACAAATACTTGCTAAAGTTGACAACCCCCCCCCCCTTTTTTGGGGGGGCCTCTTGAACGGTCCATATGAGCCGAAATTTCGGACTGTGCCAAATTTTATTTTATTTTTATATTTTATTTTGATATTCGATACATGGAAGCCGCCAGGGGCTATGGTACACGCCAAGAAAAAAGCAGAATATTTGAGAAGATAAAATAAATACAAAAAGTTATAGGAGCATTAAAGAAATAATAGTTTAGACCAGGTAACTCTATTAGCCGATCAGTTCCTCCATACTAGGTATAATATCCCTTCACCAAATCAAACGCTGTGCCCCCTTCAAATGGCTAAGGACCTCAAAAACAAGTCTATTTTTCCAAAAGGTCCAAATTTGTTAAACTGTCTTCAGTTGATCCAGTAGTATTGTCAATCCAAATCACCTACCTCACTTATCCTTTCTGTTGATGACACACTACTGTGAACAATTTGGCAATCATCGTCGGATGATTTAGAATCGTTCGTCTGGCTAGATCCTTCTCCATTATCATACGTTGGTTTTCTTGTTCTATTTGCATCAATTGAAGGAGAAGTTAAGGCTAATTTCAATATTTGGTTGATTTGCTCAGAAGTGGAAGCTTGAATCATAACTTTGTTATTATTATCATCATTCTGCGTAACTTTTGGAGGTTCTCGTAAATTTTTCAAGGCAGGTTTTTTGACGTCCGTGAAATGCAATCCTCGAACTGTCTTGGTTTCACTCTGAAAAGTATAGAAATGATAAAATCAGGGGATGATGATTGTTTGGAAATTTTACAATTGAGTCACTGTCAACTATTCTTGTGAACTGTTCAAGTAGTGGCTAAGTCCTGCGTCAATGATTCGATGCAACTTGCATTACACATAGAAAAAACCCTCTCGATCCTATCGTTTCTTTTGTTCTCTCCAAACCGAGACAGGTTAGGGTGACGTGTGATGCGGGTTGTGTTGAGTTATCAACGCAGGACTTATGGCACTGCTCCTTCACAATTTTTTATTGCAATTTTCACCACTTGGAGATTGAACAAAGAATAAGGGGCAGTTCAGAGATCAAATTACAAACTTTTTTTCATTTTTAAGGTAATTTATTTTAAATTAATTAACACTTGTAAACTATATTAATGTTTATGTAAATGCCGGGTTCCATTTATTAAGTAGTACGTCAGTAAATAGTGTAGCTTGAGTTGTTTCAAATGGAAGTGATTCTCTGAGTTAATGAGAATCGTGAAAGTTTTTAAAGCGCACATCACCATTTTTGCGTAATTTTACTACAGAGTCAATGTGCACGCATTCTTGCGGTAGAAAAAGTACGCAACATACTCATTTGAGACAAAATCAAGTGATTATACTTCATGGTAGGCACCAAATACTTGCATTCATTCAGCTAATAAATTAGAATAATCAATCTGACTGAACTTACAAGTTTAGCCGACTTTAGTTCATCTTCTTTGCTGGAACTTACTCTGTCCTCTGATGTATTTTCCGCAGAATCAATGGAATTATTTTTCACTTGTTTGTTTGGTGACCAGTTAGGGTACATGAAAATCTGTGAGCAAAGTAAGTAGATAACGTAAGTTATGTAATGAAATCCTGAAACTATTTTTGGATGCTTTTTATGGTGAAAATTCTATTCCAGAATTTTTTAAGCACTCTTTGTTTTCTATACACGTATTATAAGTTTAAAAAAATAAAAAAAAATAATGAAAAATAAAATGCTGAGTAGTTACAAAGACTATGTGCACTGATTTATGTCCACTTTGTTTAGGTCCTTTTTTTAGTTGAAACACAGTTCACAGATAATAAGTCCACTTTTAAGCGTAAGTCCAAAAACTTATCAGTCCACAACTTTGAAACTCACTCTTTCAAATGGTTTGAATTGGAATCGATCATTGAAAGTTCAAGTATTTAAACAAAAATGAAAAAAAAAAAAAAACACAAGCAACAGAAACTGAAATTTTCCTTATACATAAAAATAAAATTGTGAAACAGAAGTTTTTCTGGATTTAGTAGTACAAAACTGTTGCTATGGATCCTTACCTCCCACTGATAAGGAAAGACCCATTAATTTTAATAGTCACATGTTTATTGCATCATAACTTCTTTCAGTGCAAGATACTGACAAAGACGTGGCTTCAAAAGAAGAGCGATGTTGTTGAGTTTCTTAATGACAGTTAATTAAAAAAATGACTTTAAGAAAGCGGGCAGAAGAGATGTGCAAATTAGTGAAAGATACAGGTGTAACAAGAAAATGCCGGGAAACCCGAGAAAAAAAAAAAAATTAGGTGAGGACATTTCAACTCAAAAATTAAAAAAAAAAAAAAAAAAAAAAAAAAAAAAAATCAGAATGTGGAGAGAATTACTACTTGTAAACACAGGAATACAGTACAGCGTGCAGAAGTAGTGGCTCTCACGACATTTAGACATTTTTTTATTTTTTTAAATGTTTGAGTTGAAAATAGCTGCGATTTGAGCCAAAACGTCCTCGCCGAAATTAATTTTTGCGTGTTTCCCAGTATTTCACTGTTACACCTGTTCTATTAACGTCAAGTCATCACTGGCTTGTTGTCTATCTTGTTCCTTTTTATTAGAGGAAATATTAGAAACAGGACATACAAATATTGGATACACAATTCAGCGAATGTTAAAAGTAGGTGGACCTAAACAAAAGTGGACTTAAACAAAGGTAGACCTAAACAAAAGTGAACCTAAAGTCTATGGATGGATAGTCTTGCAACCGCTAAGTGCTCTGATGCTAAGTCTATTTAAATCCAAAATACTTGTGGAGCTTTCTGCCTCAGTCCTACACCTTGGGATTTCCGGGTGCTCAAGGAAAAATAATGATAAAATTCTGAGGTATAGTTTGTGATACATTCTTTGAAAATTCTTGCAGAAAAAAACAAAACAAAAAACAAGTCCACCGTCCAAAAGCCGCCAATCTCACCCTCTACCCTTAAGGACATTAAGGGGGGCCCAACTCAAGTCTCACAAAGGGCCCTAAGCTTCTCCATCACACCAATGAGCAAAGCAAAGGAATACTTCAATAAATACTTTAAAAAGTTCGGAGGAATGAAAGGAAAGTACTATCAAACGCGAAAGTTTTGGCAGTCAAGAATTTTAGATAAGTGGCAAATTCTCGTGTGATCAACGCAAGCTTCTGCACTCCACGTGCTTCCTTGACTGTCAAAATTTCTGCAATTGCTAGTACATACAAGAAACTCACCTCAGTGGAGGAATTTAACTTGGAAACTGCATAGCCCGTCTGAAACTTTAGTCCGTACGGCAGCATACCGCAAATATTTGGTAATTTCTGACTCAGATCACACGAAAACGACTCAAGAACTGATTCAAAGTTTGAATGAGGTAAAGTAATTAGATTGTGCGGACGGACACATAGATTAGGGTATGTCATTTGGCACAAGTTTGGAGCAAAACGGACCGTGACATAGTAAATTTCTTCGTCAGTTTCTGGAAGTTTGTAACCGTACTGACAGAAAGAGAAAAAACAGCAGAACAAAGTAATAAGTAGATACAAGACAAAAGATTAATAAACAGCTAGAATCTAAACATTTTTACTTTATGATTATTGAAAAGAAATTTTTTTTCACAACTGTGATTCATCCATTACTGATAGAATTGTAAATCTATTATTAATATTATTACAAGTAAATCAGAGCTGAACTTGATAGATGAACAAAGAATTACACTCACTTTGCAGTTAGAGCTATTCTTCGGGGACATCGGTAGCCTCAGAAGGGTGGCAAATTTTGATGGGCAGATTCCACCCCTTCTTAATCGACCAACTTTAAAGTTGAAGGAGTATTGACGGATAGAAGAATTGTTATTACATTTTTTAGAGGTCATAAAACAGAAGAGTAATCAATTTATAAACTCAGAAATTCTGTAAATGCTCATTGCTTCTTAGACAGAAACTCCGCCAGCATGACTGAGTTGTATTGTCATCCGCAGAGCACAGGCAACAGCCTTTGAAAAAAAGCAAGCGGTATTTGTCAGGTTCAAGGCTTTATTTTACAATCCATCCTCTTCTCCCTTCTCCCTCATCAACAATCTCACAATCTTCATTTTCCTTGTTTCTTTCGTATTTAATTTTTGTCTATTTTTTAGACAGTAATTATTCTTCCACTCCTGAAATTATGTCATTGTTCCCAGACTCATAAAATAATAATAAGATGTATAATTATTTTGTAAGTAATCCAAACCTGACCTGTACTATAACACACATTTTTGTGGATGTGATGTAATAGATAAATAAAATAAAATAAAATAAAATAAAATAAAAACTTACTTTCTTTTTCCAGAAATTTTTAAAGTCTGTGTAACTGGCTAAATCGCAACCTGATGGGATTTGTCGTTCAATAGAATCTATTCTGCATGGCGTCATTCTGGAAAAAAAGAAGAGAAATCTGCTGATATTCAATTCACAAAATACATTCTAAAATAAAGTAGAAACATTTAGGGAACAACCTGATAGTTTCTTCACAAAATATATTTCTGAAAGAAAGCAGAAACGTTCACGACCTTTCACTAGCGGCAATGATGTTCTGAAAACAGAGATTAAACTACAAAACTATCATTCAATTTGGATTCAATCAAAAGGTTTCATTGATTTGAAATTTGTCATCAATTTAACTGCCTATGTTGATTGATTAGATTGATGTGACTTTGAAACAAACTGGCTATGTATTTGATAACAATTAATTTGGTCAAGAATATTTAACCACAACTCTGAGCTGAATCAAAACGTAACTTTTTGAGAAAAGATTTTGGTAAGTGTACTGTTTTAATCCTCTAATGCTACAGATATATACAGATTGGTGTTTCCTGAATTCTGCATTTAATTCGGTTTCCTAACTTTTGGTTCCTACATGTACCCGGCTGTTCACACCAAATTTTACAATGCAGAAAAGCAAATTGCTTAATGCAGCATTGTTATAAAGATAACAAGGCGCTAAGCGCTATATTGAGAAACCAAAGATCAATATAGGTACCTGACAAGGATTCCTGGATGATCTGTCATATCAAGAATTTAAACACTGTTTTACGAGAGTACAAGGTGGGATAGATACTTCTACAAAATAGCCATTCTTCATGCCATCTCCTTTTTCACTTTTATAATTAAAATAATTACCAAGAACAAAATTAACAATGAAAAGGCAATACAAGCCGAGGCATTTGAACTTACCGGGGCAGCGCAAAAACAGACTCATTATTTGAGGAAAAGTCGTACTTGAAATCATCATCCTTCTCAGATAAATTTTTTTTTAGGTTCACCAGCTGACTCAAACACAACTGAGACAGTTTTACCCTTTGTGGCCAAATAATAACATAGGAATTATCATCTGTAACATGAAAATCCAGTGATAAAATCTTCAAACATGGAAATGTGAAAATGAAACGGTAAAATCTTCAAATATGGAAAAATAAAAATGAGAAGGCAAAAGCTTTTAACAAGGAAATATGGAAATTAAAAGTCAAAAACCGACAAACGTAAGTATGAAAATAAACAGGCTAAAGGTAACTTCAAGTCTCAAGAATTGACCTGTAACGTAGCTATCAAACAAATAATTTGATTTTGGATTGGAAAAATCATGGGGGGCCGGGGGGGGGGGGGTAAGAGAGGTTAGGGGCTCTGTAAAGAATATCTACAGAAGTGAAACTAAAGAAGGAGTTGTAAATACATAAGTAAGTACATGTTTGGGAGCAAAATATGTTTACACTTTTTTGCACTAAAAAGTTTTGCCCAAACATCAGATATCCTCATTATTAATAAAGCAGTTATTGTTAAGGCACCAACATCAATAAAATAAGTGCTGAAGAGGAAGGCAAACCGTAAACAGAATCGATAAGAAGTATAAAATACTGGGCCAGAGCCACAAGAAGCTTCAGAAACAGAATAAAATAAAATGCTTTATAATGATTTAAATTCATAATTTGACGGGACTGAGAGAGCTGAGTAATCAGGAATTTTAGCAAATTTTTTGGTCAAAAAGATAATGGAGAAAAACATCGTTTGAAAAATCGAAAAAGAGCGACCATTTGAAACAGCCCGCAAACGGCGGGAAATCGAGCGTGACGTCAACATGCGTAAATCGCTGATAAAAAACGAGCCCGGCGGGTTTGTTTACCTTCACGCTTCACCTTGTAGCCACATTTAGGGCCTTTAAAATACTTCATCCTGCTGACGTTAAATATTTTACATCTACGATGCATAATTTTTGCTCTTATCCAAAAGAAAATCTATCATAACATAATCCGCACACCTTTGAGGGGTATGGCGTCATTTCCGTAAAGTTGTGGGGAGAAAAAAAAACTTGTGGAGAAATTTTTTTTTCTGTGGAGAAAACTTTTTTTCTGTGGAGAAAACTATTTTTTGTGTGGAGAAAACTTTTTCATCTGTGGAATAAAGCCATAGAGGGGAACCTACAGCAATGTGTTAAATTGTGGAGTTTATTGGGTAAAGTTGGCAACTTCGGCTTCAGATGACCGTCGTTTGATCTGTCACCGCTGCGCCAGCGAGTTCACGGTCAAGGTCAACAAAATCCAATGTTGCTATAAGTGTAAAAGTGGGAATCTCGAAAAATCTGGGTCACTCTCGTTGTATTTTATTTCAGCCAAAAACGCCGCGATGTAATCACTCAACAGCGTTGCCACTGTTCAGAAAAATTAGTCTACATACGTTTTCAGTCTCTTATCATGCACCCAAATCTAGAGACGGCACTAATTTTTCTCCAAATGGCAACGCCTGAACGCTGTCTAGTCGGCTAGCGGCAGCATAATAATGTTATGATGAAAGAACGCGGTGACTTCTTTGATCGGCACTTCTGCAGTTTTTCTCCACGCGGACTGAGCTCGCGGATAGGACAGGTAGTTGATCCTTACCTTACGAAACATCTTCCTGTCCTCCTAATAGACTCGTTTCTTTCAAGGTTTATCTACTCCTTCTATTTTTGGAAACACACTACACTGCACTCTGCAACGCGGCGCCCGCGAAACGGTCGTAAGTGGCGCAGGCTTTGGATTCAGCTAGGATACGATTTTTAAACGAAAAAAACTCATACATAACTTACTTTTAAACGGTAAGTAAAAACAGAATCAGAAATATTAAAATGAGCAAATGCGGCTCTACTTTGGAGGTTTTGTGTTGAGAAAATAGCGTTTGTCAGACCAGCAGACCTGCACGCGAGTGTCAAATGTGATATCACCAGTTGCATTTTGTTTATCACTTTATCAGTTGACACTTTGACAGGCAGTTCATTTTTTAGTTCGTCATTGATAGTGGATAAGGGCCGCGGGTCTTGAAATCAAAAGCATTAAATAAGAACTCAATTAAAATCTCCATTATTTTGAGAAACTATGAATCAATTTTTACTTCTTCATTTATTCATGTAAAGTAATCCTGTTTCGTTCTTGAAGTATTTGACATTAGGTTGAAGACTGGACTGGGTCTCACTATCCAGAACAGGTTAGGTTAACCGGACCAAGTATGTGATAACAAACTATTAAGAAACTAACGAGAAATATTCTGCAATCTACACAGGGTCTTCAAAAAGTCCGAGTACACCCCTGTAACTTTTGAACCGTTGATTTTTAAGAAACCAAATTTTGCAGGTGATCGAATATGGCCATGATGCACTTTTGAGTCTTGTTGAAATTTTCGGGGCCCCCGGGAGGGGGGCGCACAGTGTTCGGAGCGACCCGGATCCCTGGCAGAAACCTCTAGAATGTTCAAAATTCATTGAAACTTGGTACTTGAGGGTTCTTTATGTCGTAGATTTCATTTTTGATATCAGATTTAATTTTAGATTTTATTGACTAATTTTTTATTTTTATTTTTGTGAAAATGACTAAGTCCCCTCAAGCCGCAGAGCCACTTATGAACCCAAAAATAAGAAAAAGGGACAGGTTTGGGCAGGAAATTTTGTTGAAACGCTAATAAAAAATGTTTTTCCGAGCTTTTCTAGCCATATTTCTCCGGAGCAATGCGAGGCAAAAAAGATATTGACACGCGAACAAGGCTCATCTCACCATCGTGAAAATGACTAAGTCCCACACAAGCCGCAGAGCCACTTTTGAACGCAAAAATATGGAAAGGGGGCACGTTCAGGCAGGGTTTTATTGCTGGATCGTTCAGAAAAAATGTTTCTCTGAACGTTCTTTGCCTTAGATTTGCGGAGCAATGCGAGGCATTTTTTTAAACGTCCTCCAAAAAGGGCGCAAGTGCACATGAAAAGTCGATTTTTGAGGGGTCCAACCCCCCTCACAGTAAACATGAAATAAATGTTTAAATGGCCTAAAAGTAAGTTCATATGTCCTAAATGAAGTACACAAGTCTAAATTGGAATATGAGTAAAAGAGTATTGTTTTTTTTACAATCATATGTTAACCTACCCAAGTTGCCTTAAAATTCGCGTCAAAACCTGTACTTTCACATGTCTGTGGGGGCATAATTGGGACTTCCAAATTCATCAAATATGGCTGAAATGCGTTTTCTAGACCCTTTAGAAGGGACGTAAGGCCTTTAAACCCACTTCTGAGCCGATTTCAAATTTGAGGTTTCTGCCAGAGATCCGGGTCGCTCCGAACACTGTGGGGCGCTAGGGGGGTGGCCCCTCCGAAAATCGAATATTTCAAAGGGCGACCCCCATTTTTTATTAAATAAATAAAAAGTCCATAAAATTTTAAGACTTTCGGCACAAACCGCAGATCGATATCGTTTTTCGTTTTCGATATATCGAAGTTCAAAGTTCGATTCAGACCAATTTTCAAAAAATCAGAACTCCCATTTGAAAAGTCGGAATTTAAAAAACTAGGAGTCAAAAATACTCTAAAAAGCAAGTCCTTTTCAGAAAAAAATACGGTTTTGATATTAGTCTACTCTTAGAGCCCCCCAAAATTATTTAAAAAAATGACCCCTCAGGTGGGCTATCTCAAAAACTCCGAGCCACGATCCCTATCGAGTGATACATCGCTTGAAAGGGCACACAAAACTGAACAATTTGGCGCAAACCGCAGGTCGATATCGTTTTTAATTTTCGATTTATCGAAATTTGCCAATGGGTAAAAATCCAACTTTGTCATTCGATATATCGAATACCAAAAACGATATCGACCTGCGGTTTGCGCCAAAGTGTTTAGTTTTGTGTGCCCTTTCAATCCGGAAATAAATATTAGTAAACGCCAGCTGCAAATAGAAATATAACGCTAAATAGTACGCATATTTTAATACCCTAGGTTTCGGCGAAAATTCAAGTTATAAAACATATTCGGAAAATAACATTCATCAACCAATTATGACGAAACAATGCGTCGGTGAACAGAATCAAATGCAAAATATGCTTAATGGCGTCAAAAAACAACAATAAACAACCGATGAACAAAATGTTGAATGTCAGCTGTGTAATACACTCTCTAACTAAACGCCATTGATCCCGTTATTAGTAAAGTTTCAAAAATCACCAATAAACAACCGATGCACAAAACAGCAGCTATTACCTGTTTCATTGCAATCAATAAATATGAGCCATTGAATCCATCGTTAAATTAAACAAAAATTACATTAATATGAATAAATTATACGCCGCTGAAGACACCAATACAGCCACCGGTGAATCTTTAAAAAACAAAATAAAATCACATAGCAACCATAAAAAGTTCTAGTATCAGCTGTCTGATTCAAACGAAATATTCATGAGCACTTCAAATTCTTACCCCTTACAAATGTTAAAAATCAAACATCTCTCGACCATACCACACATTACCAAAAAAAAAATTACACCATCTCAACATACTAAAAAAGACGGTTCAATTGTGATACCAACCGTCACCACAGACCCAATACTTATCGCACAAATTCAATCTAAAAATTTTCAGTTTTTTGCATTTTGCGAAACATCGAATAATTTCTTTGTATTTTCTATAGTTTTGCCGACCCCACTGACCCTAGCTCTATCGATAGAGACATGAACTATAAAAATCGGTCGAACGGTATAGGCGGAATCACCGTTGAAAATTTCAACCCGAAAAACCCAGTTTTTTTTAATCATGAGGAGGGTGGGAGCCCCTCAACAAAAAATGATGCACCAGAATCAATGATATCAAATAGCAGAATCAATCAATGTAAAAACCGATCTAATCGAACCAAAAGTTCCCGAGAAATTTGGCTTTTAGTCCAAAAACTGGATATGTCAAGGGGGGACGAAGGGTCCCCCCAAAACCGAAATTATCTCGCCCGCTAATTGTAGAGCCGCAGATCATTGTAATCGGACAATTACTCACTGAATAAAAGCAAATCCCAGTTTTCCGCTAATTAACAGAATTATATATATTAAATTGTCTGTTTTGAGCTTTGAAAATTTTGCACTTAACTCATCACAAATTCATTTTTAATGAATAATGATAAAAGATTTGCAAAGTGATTCACACTTAGTGCTGATAAGAGTGCCTTTCATGTGGTATAATATTTTTAAAGTTTCACGCACTTCCTCATAAGGACATTCATGTAAACAAAAAGCTGTGAGAAGAACTATAATTATTTTAACAGTATCAAGTTTGCTTCCTTCCATTCATCTCTTCAAAATTTGGAATTTTACACGTGAGGTAGGTATGGTGCAAAGTTTCGCGTAAAATTGTAATTTGAAAATTAAATACTTAAAAATCCGTAAAATTGTAATTTGAAAATTAAATACTTAAAAATGCGTAAACACAGCACGCAGATTTGCCTTAGAGAATTTTAAGATGATTCCAGGGTCCATTAGTTCCAACCGTGGACACCACGTCGCGCTGCTCAAAAAGTCAACAGTTTTTTGTTAAATTTGACGAATTCACGCTAAAAACACAAATTTGAGAAACGTCAGCACCTGCAAGCATACTTCAGGAAGATACCCTGAAAGTTTTAGACTAAAACACTCAAAAATAAAGCCGGAAATTATGAAAAACGAAACTTCCCGTAAGCCGCAATGAGTGCGAGTGAGGCAGATAGACGTATCATCACTCGCGCTCACTCTCACTCACTAAGCTTATGGCGAAACGAATTTCATAATTTACGGCTCTAATTTTAAACCAATTTTGCTCATTTTGGGCTCAAAAAATCCATAAAAAAATTTTGCAGGTGCTGACGTTATTGGATTTTGCGTTTTATCTATGGTTTCAGTTTAAAACGCCAAAAACACGACTTTTCCAAAAAGCGACTAGTGGCGCTATCCATCGGATTGAAATCTGGAAAAGTTTCGCCTGGAATCACCTTAAAGGTTGTTGCTGGTTTGTTTTAGGCCTTGTTCTTTAAATACAATGGGGTCACCTTAATTAAGGACAACATAACTTTAATTTTATATTTTGATTGGCAGAGTTAAGTTTAAAGGAGACATTATTTCATTAGATTATGTCTTTTTTTCTTCTCGACCAAGTTGAACCAATGACTGTTTTATGATCTGTTTTTTTTCCTCTCTTAGAAAACTTGATTTTTCTCGCACTTAAATCTGGTTCACATGAATTCATAAAGTTCATTGCAGGTAGCTTGAACCGCAAATTATGAGAACTCGTTGCTCTTACCTATCTTGAGAGTAAGAGAGAGAAAAAGGATTGGAATAAACCGCATTTACTTAGTTGAATCTGTTAAGAATTTTTATGTTACTTGTTTTCATTTGCAGATTGTAAAGATGACCATCAATTTGTATTATACGCCACGGAGTACTCCGAGTCGCTCTGTTATACTAGCTGCAAAACTGATTGGAATCAACCTGAACCTTAAATATGTGGACCTCACAAAAAGAGAGCATTTAACTCCAGAATTCCTCAAGGTGAGAAGATACATCGTGAGGGAATCAGAGTTGTAATTTGTTATCGCTATAACTGTCTTGTTTCTTTTCCAAGTGAAATAACATTTTTAATGGTATCAACAAAAACTGAACGAGTCAAGTAAGTATGTAGGTTGAATGAGAGACACCTTGAGAAGATACACAAAATTGCACTGCTCAAAAAATCAACAGCTTCTGGGTGAAATTGATGTATTAATGCTAAAAGTACAAATCTGAGGAACGTCAGCACCTGTGGGCATATTTCAGAAAGATGCCCTGAAAGTTTCCAGCTAAAACACTCAAAAATAATGCAGGGCATTATGAAATACGAACATTCCCATAAGCCTTAATGAGTGCCAGTGAGGCAGATAGACACATTATCATTCGCACTCGCTTGCACTCACTAAGCTTAGGGCGAAATGAATTTCGTAATTTACAGCTTTAATTCTCAACCAATTTTGCTTGTTTTTGGCTCAAAAGATCCATAGCAAATTTACGCTGGCGTTCTTGGATTTTGCATTATTTCTTTGTTTCCAATTTAAAATACCAAAAACACTGCTTTTCCAAAAAAAAATTGATGGCAGTATCCATCGGATTGAAAACTGGAAAAGTTTCGCCTGGAATCTTTTCAAAGCCTCAGACTTGAAAGTGACATGACATTTCTAATCATCTCATCTCTGATGACTCCTCAGTTATGATAAAGATACACTTGTAATCGGGTCGAAACAGACGAGATATTATGGAATCAGAGAGCATAATTTTTTTTAATCTTCAGTAGTCATTTTTAGTTTGGTTTTTCTTCATACACATACAGAAATTCTTTATTTATTTATTTATTTATTTATTTATTTATTTATTTATTTATTTATTTATGTATTTATTTATCTCTTTATCTATTTATCTATCTATTTAGTTATTTATTTATTTATTTATTTATTAATTTATTTATTTATTTATTTATTTATCTACCTACCTGGGGGGTGATAATAAACGATCGTATTGTATTCGTATCGAGTGCAAGTTATTCTTATGGGTGGCATATTTCTTTTGTGTAGGCATTCCAAAAGAAACTCTATAATTTCTACAATGTGTGATTGATAGCTGAGGAGTCATCGATGAGTTTCCATAGAGATGCAATGGTTTCTGTCGGAATGAAAACTCGAAATATAAACCACCCATAAGAATAACACGCACCCGATAGCGACTCAATACCATTATAATACGATCGCTCGGCCTCTGTCTATTCATTTAAAACGAAAAAAAAAAAACCGTGGGTCAAAAACGCAAAATTAAAACAGAACAAAAAATTAACTCGAACTATAAGCACCAACTAAACTTGAACCAAACATGAACTTTTTTTTTAGTTATCAGTTGTCCGATTGGTTTGGCGCACTCATCCATCGTTTCCAATCTGAAGCTAATTTTTTCATTTCTACATAATTCTCAAAATGTAGAAGGTAGAACTTGCATTAATTCTATTACTTATTCTAATATCTGCCCCCCCCCCCCCCCTCAGGTAAAGACTACATCAATTTTGTTCTAAGTTTGTTTAGTACTTTCACACTTTTCAAATGAGTTAGTTCAAAATTTAGACCCAAATAAATACTCAAAGTTTAATTTGTTTCATAACTTAGACATTTTTTCTTTTTCTCTAGATGAACCCACTGCATAAAGTTCAAGTTTAATTTGGTTCATAACTTAGACATTTTTTCTTTTTCTCTAGATGAACCCACTGCATAAAGTTCCTGTGCTTGATGACAATGGATTTTATCTTCCGGAGAGGTATGTGTTAGAAATTATATAATTTAATTTCATAAATACATAATGCATTTACAGTTGTAGAGAGTACGTAAATACATCTCAAAGTTAGAACACAACATACCTTGCAGTCAAAAATCCATGAAAAGTCCAACTGTGAGGAGTGTATCTTTACCCCCATTTAATCGCTTAGAATTTTTAAAATTAAGGAGCCATGGGTAAAATGCTCCTTTGTGAGTTGACTTTTTTCATTTGGGTACAGAGACTTTTCACCAGTTTCAAATAGGCTCCTAACTTTGATTCTTTCTGTTGCAGCCAAGCAATCATGGTTTATTTGTTCAACAAATATGGGAAAGATGACTCTTTATATCCAAAAGATCCTAAAAAACGTGCCATAGTGGACCACAGAATGTGTTTCAACCAGGGATACCTTCATCAACGATTAATTAGCTATTGTGTGAGTTACTAAACATTAGAATTTCCGAAGACAATAACCCTATTTCCGAGAGGAAAGAAACTTAGACAAAAAACATATACTTTAACCTTTTCACTGCTAAAATTTTTTGAATCTCAAAGTACCCCCACTGCTGAGTTCTTTTTTACAGATTATTCATGAAAAAGGTGGTTTTAGTTTTTTGCTCATTTTGAACTTCCTGAAAAATCAACAAAACGAAATGTAGAGTAAACTCTCGTGAAAGTTTTTGCCCTGAATTTATGCATGCTTTGATGACAAACAATGGCGAAATGGGCAATCTGGCAACATTACATCACGTCCTACCAAACTCACGCAAAATATTTAAGTCTGTGGTACTTCCCAGCAAATCTGTCGATATTTTTCTTGGTTTTGAAAGGACAAAATGCAAGGTTGTCAAATTGTGCGCTTCGCCACTGGTTTTAAAGACTACATTTATCTATGCAATAAATGCTCTAGTGCAAGTGTTAAAAAGTGGAGTAAACTCTATAAAATTTTTGAATACATGCGCTTGGGCACTTGGCCTGTACAATTTCAACAGGCTCCTTTACACACATTATCACCGCGAGAGGAAATACGCGAGCGAGCGGCACCAAAATGTGCGATTCGTTTATCAGCGGCAGGCTGCAAATATTGCACGATTTGGCAACACTCGTGCTGTTGAAGCACCAAGGAAGAGAACACACAAAAAAACTATACCATCAATGAATATGAAAAATAATAATAATGATGACAATAATAATAATTAAAAAAAAAAAAAAATCGTAAATTTGGCAACCCAATTCCCAATTTCCCAAATTCCTAATTTTTTTTTTTTGCTGTAAGTAGAAAATTCAGAATCAGCGACCCAAAAAACATAAGTGCGGTCCTACGAACCTTCCACTCTTCTATTTGGGTCGTAAAGCAATGTTTTCGACCCAATTTGCACAATTTTAGGCCAATTTTTCAAAATTTGAATCGGTCTGGCGGCCATTTGTCCCCAGAATTTGAATGCCAGACCAAGCTTTCTTGATTCGGGATGTCTTCCCCTGCAAAATGAGCCCAAGATCAAGTGTTGTACTTTCCGGTTAAATTTCACTCAAATTTTTCCAAATTTGAGTTCCCGTAATTTTGAAAGTCCCCAGATTCAGACTGCCAGACCGGCCGATCTTGATTTCTTAGGGGTAGAATTTTCATTTAAAATAGGTGAAATTTCTTGTACTTTCCGGTTGAGTTTTTGGTCCCTGGCTCTTAGACTATACCGTGTTTTTTGTCTATTTTTTATTTTTTGTTTCTCGTTTGGTTTTTGTTTTTGTTTCATTTTTTAACCGTTTGAATCGAATTATTCCGCGGCTTTTTCATCGTGAATCTGCACTGTTACTACACTGTGTTTTTACAAGGAAGTTAAGAAAATATTGGAAAAGAAAGACAACACCGCTTGAAAAAACGGGCAAAAAAAATTTTGTTGACCAATTTACACTTCCTGTTTGATACTTTTAATATTTTCTTAACTTCTATGTACAAGTATATAGTAGTAACTATGTACAGGATGAAAAATCCGCGGAATAATTTGATTCAAACGGTGTTAAAAAAAAAAAAACAAAAAAAAAAGAGAAACAAAAAATAAACAAGAAACAAAAAACACTGTAGATGAAGATGAGCACAAGTATCATTAAGAATTATACGCCAGTAGTAGGAATCGAACTCGGGACGCTGCAATTCGGAGTCCACTACACTGCTGCTACACCACGACTCTGCTTGAAGGAAAGGCCATGATTCTCCGCTACATAACGATCCGTCGTCCCGGGGGCTCATTTTAAAATCAAAATTTTACAAATTCAGGGGCCCATTCACAAAAAGTGCTGTAAGCCCCTTCATTAGGAACCCAAGGACTATGTTTTTGCGCAAGTCCCGTTCCATTTGGAGCGGGCCCACCTTTGCATCCCCCTTGTGAGCACAGAATAAAATGAGATGCACAACTGCTATTACTGCGTAAAATGCATGTTGACATTTTCGAGCAAATTAAAGAAGAGAAAAATTTAAGCGCAGCAAAACCTGGAACCTTGTTCACATTTTTTGACAAACTTGGTATTAAAGTAAAAATACCGTAAGTCTTAAATTTTTACTTTTATGGCCAAACAGATACTGGACAAGTAAGTATTTTGCTCAGAGTCTAGCTTCATAAACTAAAAAAAATAACTTGAGAGAGCAAGACCTTTTCTCTTATTTTGATTTTTGATCCACCCGAAATCACGACTATTTTCTCACAAAATGTTTCAGTTCCCGGTGATTTTCGGTGGAGCTCAACCAGATGAAAAGAAATTAAAAAAAGTCACAGAGGCGTTAGGAAACTTAGAAAATTACCTTGAAGGATCAAAGTTCAGCGCTGGAAATTCTATTACTCTCGCAGACGCTGCCTTACTTCCAACCATCTCAACCACACAGGTAATTAATTGAATTATTAAATTATTTGTTATCATGTCCATAAAATTCGCTAATTGACTCAAAGTGAGACGTGGTTAAGTTTTCTCCAAAAATTGTGAAAAAATTAGCTCCAAGACAAGAGCTTGTATCAAACACTGGATGAGAATGTGCAATGCACCGAGAAATTCTCTACCTCTCTCTTTTCTCCATTGAAGCACGTATGTTAGACAAGGGGATAAAACCCCTTTATTCTATCCTTTTTCTACTTCTATTCAAAGGAAAAACTCACTTCTACATTCAACCTTCCTCTTCTTTTTTTTCTTTGCCAGCTTTTCCATGACCTAAGCAAGTTCCAGAATGTAGATAAATGGTTGGCACGATGTAGAGAAATGATACCCGACGATGACGATTCAGAGCGCAAAGGAGCAATTGAATTTAAAGAATTCTTTGACGCCGCAAAAGCAAGGAATCAGCAATAAATACAACAAATTGTACTTTCCACGCTACTACAATTGTCATTTTCTTCCTTCATCTCTTTCTGACAAGAATTTAGTGGCAGAACGTGAATGATACAAGTATAACTATGAACATATTTTCTTTTGTTTTTATTGGGAATATAGAACAACCAGGAAACATAAAGTGCATGAAAAAAAAAAAAAAAAACACGTTGGACCAACGATTTCAAACAATTGTGCTATTAGAGTGATTAAGCCAATTATTCAAACCATTATAACTTAATGAATGACATTGTTACGTCAATGTGGATTCCAAACAAAACTGTCCAGTTTCTGTGAGATTGAGCCAACCGTTTTGATTGCATCTTGTGACCTTGATCAAATCGGAAAGTTCCACCTCCAGAAGATTTACATTGACTTGATACAACAGAACTGCCGGTTTGTGTTTATTTAATGACATTTTTTAAAGCACTGATGATTCCACCAGTTGAGAAAAGACTACACGGTTCCGTTCGGTTTTTGACTATTAAAGCACAAAAATATGTACTCTGTAATTTTTTCTCAACCGGTGGAGTCATCACTGACTTTACA
Organism: Trialeurodes vaporariorum; assembly: GCA_011764245.1. NCBI lineage: Eukaryota > Metazoa > Arthropoda > Insecta > Hemiptera > Aleyrodidae > Trialeurodes > Trialeurodes vaporariorum. The sequence goes on along the minus strand of VMOF01000369.1, from coordinate 40,429,046 downwards.
AAACTTGTGGATTTTAATAACTTGACGGTAATTCCACCGATTGAGAAAATATTACAAATTTGAACATTTTAGTGTATTGCTATCAAATTCCGAACTGAACTACATAATCTTTTCACAACCGGTGGAATTATCGGTTTATCGGTGAATTGAAAAATGCAATTAAATATACACAAAACTGCAGCTCTGCAATACAATCACAATGTGATGATACACAATCACCCTCCTGTGCCTGATTAAAACTGTGTTCAAACATTTTACGTGTTTCCGGACTACGCATTGAGTCTTTAAAATTGATAGAGTAGTGGTTATTAAAATATGCAATTGTGTTGATTTTTGTCGAAAAATTAAATGTTTGGGTTCTCAAACTTGATTAGGTAAAGGACTTACCAACCAAGCCATTCAAAGAAAAATTAAAAATTAAAAATTGAGGCGTCATGTAAAAAACTGTAAATTACTGATAGAGAGATTACGGGTCATTCCAGGTCAGAGATTACTAAGCCAAAGAGATATTGCAAGTCCTATCCCCGCCATGTTAGAAAACTGTTAATCGAAATTTCGTAAAAAACGCCTTCAAATAGGCCGTGATACAATACGACGTACCACCTGGTGGACCATTTTTCGTAAACATTGCTATTACAGCTGTTAGTGGAAATAAATTCAAGGCACACACTTTTCTGAGTTTTTTTACTTTACAAACACATTGACAAAATGGAAAATATCAAGGGAAAAATTTAACCACTAAAACTTTAATCAAAAGTCATATACTGGCAGCCGAACGCACTTCGGTTACTTTCAGGATTGTTTACAAAAATGGTCCACCAGATCGTATGCCAGTTTGCCTACTTCGCAGGAGTCGATTAATAGTTTTGAGCAGTTCTGCCATAACTCTTTAGCTTAGTAATCTCTGTTCTAGGTTGAGTGTCCCACCTGTCACATTTTAAAACTATTTTTTTCTTTTAAGATTTGAATGCTTTCAACTTTTTATCGAAGAATAGAGTGATGATTGTCTGGTATCTTACCCTTTCCATTGCTGAAACATGCAAAAATCAAAGTTTGAGAATAAAAAAAGTAACTCAAATGTGACGGGTTGGACGGTTAACCTGGAATGATCCTCATAAGAATCAGCGATAAAAGCAATATAATATACTTTCAGCTTCCATTTTGAATCTCCCTTCAAATGGCTTGGAAGGTAATTTTTGTGTAAACAACTTTACTGATTCTCGATCATTTTTGAAAGCACTAGCGAATCCTGACGATTGTTCCCCTCTCTCTTTTCCCATAAGAATGCATGAGTTAGGAAAGGATAGAAGAAGGGGTGAAAATCATGTGACTACCCCAAATTTTTCCTTTTCTCACACACTTGCTTTACGAGGAGAAGGACAGATTACTGGGTCCGCCAGTGGTTGAAAGCAATTAACACAAATTTTAACCATTGATCCAATGCAAGCGGCGTGAATGGTATGGGAGCCATGTGAAAAAAAGTACCTGATTTATGTAGTATCTACTTAAAATCTGTAATTATTTAAGCCAAAGTTATCATTACTATTAAATCATTGTTATTATGATGTTGATGTTGCTTATTTGAATTAAAAGACTGACTTTTTATGAGATTCAAAAAACCTCTTCTTTAACTTCTCAACCTTACCCTTGATCCAGTAGCGTAGCCAAGGGAGGGGGAGGGGATGTCCAGCAGGTCTGGAACCCCCTCCTCCTCCTGACACCAAAATTTTTCCCTAGTAAAGGTCAATGTAAGCGTTTTCAGACAAATTTTACCAAATTTGTATCTTAGGACCCCCTCTAACAATTTTCAGACCCCGGACCCCCCTGCCTAGATCTAAGTGACAAAACTCTTAAATGACTTTTAAGGATTGCAATATCAGAAATTTTACAGTAAAATTGAATGGCTCAGCTCAAATTGAGCAGGGATGCAAAAATCTTCCTTGACTTGTCCTTTTTTTTTCAGTGGGGGAAATAATCGCTGGGCTCCGCCGACAACGTTACATCAAACATCAGACAAAACTGATTTCTCATTTATTTGGCCTATACAAGTTGAAAAAGTAAAAGAAGTTTCCAGGTTGGTTCTATTCCAAAGGCAAGAATCTAGATTCCAGAAAAAAGAAGACAAATTACAGAAAGCGCTAATAAAATGACAAGTTTTTCAGTATTTCTCCAACAACTGCTCAAATTGCAGAGAGCTGTCACATTTTTCAGCGGAGCCCTTCAATTGATCTAAGTTTTCCAGATTGTATATGTCCTAGGGGAACCTAGAATAAGTAGGTGACTAAAAAAATGAGTGAATTACTTACCATTTATCACAATTTGTATTTTGACGGCATTCATGATCCTTGTTTCCGTTAAGAAATTGACTCCTTGAATTAAAAACGGCTCTACATAGTTCCACAACGGACTCAATCTAGCCAAGATGCTATAGTGAAGACAAGATTCATAAATTTCTTTGCTTACAGGCTCTGCTTCTTTACCCTGAAATTTTTTTCATGATACATTAAAGTGCCAAGTATAAACGTGTTTTGTTCGAGCGCCAGTACTTTCAACAAAGCTTCAAAACTCATAAGTTGTATTAAGGAGTGAAGGTTTGTGATATTGGTGGCTTCTATGACTCCTCAAAAATTGTCTTCTTGGCTTTTAAAAACTTGGAACTTTTCCATTGAATCCATGTATTGGTTTGAACATGATTTTAACAGATGGTTTTACCGCCACTTTCTATGCAACAGAGTTGGAAGACTATAATTTACAAATAATTGCACCAGTGCTATCAATTTTGAATTACAGTAAACTCTTTGATCTTCCGTAAAGCTTACAAAATTTTCAAAATAATTACGTTACATAATAATTCTGTTAAAGAGTTTTTTGATAATTTTGATTCTCTTTTTTAATTCTTTTGATAATATTTTTAGTTCATTGTAACAGTTTTTGGCCTGTACCACAGCCCTGTGTACGGGATCTATGTATTAAACTGACAAATAAAGTAAAATAAAATAAAATACAAAATTTGTTGAAGATTACAGGTGAACATTGCTTGTCACATTCAAATAACATACTATTAGATGATTGTCCCAAGAAAGGCCTTGTAAAATATCTAGTCTAAAACCGGCACAATAACGATGAAATTAAGTAAAAGATGAAAGTACGAAAAAAGAAACAGAAGTTAAAGATAGAAAAATACATGCATCCATTTATAATATTCCTTTTTTTTGTGTACAGCTGTCTATTACAGTAAGACACGTCTGAACAAAATAATTGGCAGGGGCTTTTCCGGATGTTCATCTGGTGTCAAACAATTTTTCTGCCTTCAAAATAAATCTTCTACAACTTACAGATTGGTTAAATTAGAAAGACTATACGTGGAACGCTTATTTTAAAACTCTGCGCTAGCAGTTCTAGGATCCGCCCATTCACTAAGCCTACTGTGCTTTTTTCTTCGGCATTCTTCAACAGTGTTGAGGGATCGTTTTTTAGCAAAATACATGAAGCCAAAATCAAATTACCTCCATGTTATGACGCAACAGCAAGGTTTGAAGCTTTCCTTTATTAAAAAAATGTCGGCTTGAAATGATATGTATCTGTTTTGAGCTTCCAACAGCGGGAGATGCAATGATATCACTTTCTGAGAAAATCAGGAGTCTGAAAACAAAAAACAACCTGTAAATTTTCACTACATTACCAATTAATTCAATTAAACGACTGAAATCGTACTACTTATTCTTTTTAATGGCTTATTTTTAAATCTTGGATGAAATTTTCACTCAGGAAATTTCTAAGTAAAGAACCGAATTCTAACCAGGAATATTTCCGCAAATTTCCGGGGAACAGGAATGAATCTCTGCCAGGAATATCCTCAGGAAATTTCCCACCCCTTATTTCTAATTAAAAGTTCATACCTGCATTTCATTATAATCCACTGATAGCCTTGTGTTACTGGTTTGGTCACCTCTGCTTGAATTTGAATAAGTTCATCTGGTTTAGGAATCGGGGTGAACATGATCACCTCTGAGTTTGGTGTTGACATATTTGTGCACTGCTTTGTTATTTCTTCACTTATGCTGAAATGGATAAAAAACAGAATTCATTGGAAGAAAGTTGCATACAAAGTTGAAATCACAGCAGGCAAACAAGTAAGTAGCTATATTGATTTATTATTTAACCTGCACTTCTATTGTAAAACAATCTTCAGCGAAAATTTCATAAATCATGACAATTTTTTCCAAAGTTGCTTTCCTTTCACGAACAACGAGTTTTGCGTGCAGCAGCTCCAGCGACTTTAAGAGAATGAGAACAATAGCATCTTGTTCATATTATACTTGTGCTGATTATAAAAATAAAAAAGTTACTCATAAATAAAAGCGGCAACTGACTTTGAAATATCTTGGATTAATAAATGTCCGACGTTGCAACCCGACCTACATCCTCTATCAGATTTCAGAATATGTTGTGGATCCAAAATTTTACAACAAGTACATCTCATACTGATGAAGACATTAAAATTTTACCTAAAGGTGAATCGACCTTAGTAACCAATCAGCTCCTAAACAATCTTAATGCTGATTTAAAAAACATAGAAATCAAAGATGTTAGAGTTTGTTTCGCGAAAGTAAGTCGATGATAGTTCATGTGGCTTGCTGCGCAAAGATGTGTTTGCGTTCTTGCACATGCGCAAAAACGCAAACTCAATTCTGCCCAGTAAACAAACCTATCTGTCATCGGCCAACTTTCGTGAAATGATCTCAAAGTAAGTATCAACCAAAATTAATGTTGTTTTATTAAGTACGACTACAAAGTCAAATGCATCCAGCTAATCAATTTGAGCAGAATGTTTTTCCTGTGAAGATAGTCCATCACATACCTAAGTAACGTGAGCCATCTAAGCGAAGAGCAACAGCCCTGAATTTACTTCAAACTTACCAGAGGCGAGCGGTACCAGCAAGCAACGCAGGCATTGCATACCACATAAGATTTTCTGAATTATTCTAGACTGTCCTAAGAGCCTACTATAATTTTCAATAATTCCTCAATCATTCGATTGACTTTGGTGCTTAGGAAGTAGAATATGCGAAGGTTGTCCTATGAAGAGTCTCCGAATACTCATTTTTGAAATATGTATTGCCTGCCTCAGTTTCATATTCACTGCAAGCCACTTAAACTTATACAGATTACGGAAATCAAAATAGGGGCATATTGCATGTATGACTCGAGTTAACTGGCCTCACCTTTTCAGGCAACATACATAATGTGCCACATATTGATTCAACAGTTCACAATGAGCAAAAAAGAGAGGCGTACGTCAAACCTTCGTTCAAAGGTCTCTGAAGAGCGAAGGCACATCATGACACTCATGATGGTATAGACTGCTCTTTTCCGTGATCAGTAATTTGTATTGCACTTGCTCTGCAGGGTTCATTAACCTGCAGACAGGTGTATACATGTTATTCTAATACAAAATCAAGAGAAGGATAGTCATGATGTGTCAAAACAGTGGACCATTTCGATTTATGATTTCATTGCTAAGAGAAGAGGACAGTGACTGATGAGCTAGAATGACGAAATTTGAGACAACTGCGTCTGAAACGAAGTTGATTTTTATTGCTGACAGAGGTAAATTAGAAATGTAAATAAAGAATCAACTTTACACGGTTTGTGCGACTTCTCAGTAGATGAAAGACAGGATTTGATCGGTCAAGAGTTGGATAGCGAAGAATTCTGCAAGTACAAATCCAATTTTAAAATCGAGCACTGGAAACTTGATTCACTCACAGTATTTTCTGCCCGTAAAAAATAAATTTTTCTTCGTTTCTTACGCTGTTTTCATGGTGATTCAGCCACGATCCGAAGACTTTTCGAAAACCGCCAAAATTTAGTGGTGTTGCCGTTGGTCGGCGATGGTTGGTTTTGTCGGTGACGCAACAAAAAACTGTTGAACGTCATCGTCATGTTTACATTTTAGGTTAAGCTGAAGTCAGTCTGGTTCGTGTGTAGTTTTTGAGTTAGTTTTTTCAGTTGCATGAACTTTAATATATTATCTGTTAGCTTTTTTGAAAACTAGAAATGTCTGCTAAGACGCCTAACGAAGGTCTCTTAGCCAGAGTCAACTTTCCTCTGTATACGCTGCAGATGTTGACAAGCCGGCACATTTTAGTTGCTGGTGGAGGTGGCTCTGCTAAAACTGGAGTGGCTAATGGCTTTGTAAGTATTTTTCTTGACTTCTCCAGAAATTTCTTATTCAACTAACTCGCTGCAACTGCCACCTCAATAAACACCTCTATAGGCGTACCTCTGCCAAATTAGATATTGCCATGGCTCAATTTCTGTTCCCATTGCAACTATCAATATGTTTGTTTTGATGCTCCGATGCCCCGAGTAGAACTCTTTTTGTGAAATATGGCGGATGATAGCATGCATTGTTTCTTGTGCCCCATATGTTTTTTCATTCCTGCACACCGAAGTTAGTGAGCAGAAACCCAAACTCGCTCGCTGCCCCATAAGAAATTGAGTCGTTATCTGCCATCTTTTGAAAAAGGGTTTTGAGAAGTGTTTGTCATTTTTGTGTTATCTTCTATTCCGTCGGTCTGGTAGTCCTTAAAGTCTGCTGAACAGTTTGGTGTTTACAAGGGGTTACATGATTTTTTAGTTACGAAAAGAATTGTGAGAAACACCTTGCCAGGCCATCAGAACTCACGCCTGAGGACCTCGTAGGTAACGTGATCAGAGTATCTTCCTATTGTTTGCATTGTATCCTTGGTTAATTCGCAGCTGTTTCTTACAATTTAGAGAAAGCACTGTCTTCAAGCCACCTTCAATATGAAATGCACCGGGGCCAAAAACCACTGTGTTTGCCAAGTATCTTCAAGATAAGGTGTCCCTGAAAGACTACTTACCTACTTACTAGTTCTTTGAATTTATTTGTATTAAAACTTTGGGTTAATCAAAGATTGCAGTTCGTTTCAGAAGTGTTGGTAGATCCTGTCTGATGATCTCTGGAATTTTCCCAACATATTTCTCTCACAGCATGGTAAATATTACTAAAAATGATTTTGAGCTTTGGCTTTTTATTGAAGGACGCTTTAAAATCAAAAGGTCTAAGTAAGTTGTGGGCAAGTATTTTGATTTGAAAAATTGATTATTGCAAATTCCCCAAAAATTTTCGGTGAGCTCTATCTACACTCCTGAAGGGAACTCTTGGTCGTAGAAATTGCTCAAATGCTATTACATTGTAATTACAACTAAGTCATCAGTAAACTGAGAGATGACCTATTTGATTTTTAATGCAATAATTTTGCTGTACAAAATTGACTGATTTTCCTTCATTTTATCCTGACCAATAGGAAGTATTTGAACTGAGTTACAATGGTCATAAATTTTCTGCTGAGGAATGTCTTCGGCACGTGACTGGTGGTAGTGTTGTCATGAACTGTTCCACATTCTGTACACCTAAAGACACCTTCCTTGTAGCAGGACAAGAGAGCCATTGTCAGCTGTATTCAGTTCATTTTAAGGTCCATTCTGCAACCGACTCAAGTCCGGCAGAAGGTGACAGTAAGTAAATTTTTTAACCTCATTAAGTTTTGCTAACATTTTTTCGAGGATCCATCCATAATTTCGGTTTCAAACAAAATGACATATTGAGTAAATTTTTCCTCAGCATTTGTAGATTTGTGTCAAAATTAATTCACTGTGCTGCCAAAAAAACATTTTCAAAGTTGTCTGACCACGGAGAAACCCCTGAAACAGTTCACTGGAAAAAAATCAGAGAATAATCTGTGTATTCTAGAAGATTTTACTGAAGATCTGAAAGAGTGCAAGAAGGAGTGTGCCGAGTAGCAAAATCAGTGTGAACAAGCCAAAAAAAAAAAAAAAAAAGGGTCACCAAATTTATAATTTTAAGGGCGGCAAATATAGTCTGTTCGTTCTAACTTGTGACCTGAGCTGGCAAAAGATGAATTTCGGAATATAGAGAATGGCAACAATTCAATAGGTTGTCATAGCCCGAGAGTCGGACAGCAGCCCTCGGTGTCACCTCGTCACCTTGGCTGAATGATGATAGGTTAGCACTCCTACGTTGCCACAGAAGGCAAATCTACCTGAATCGCCAGGTCTCAAGTTAAAATGAGCAGACTATGGCGGAGGGCAGCGAAATTGCATGCACAGACTTCAAACGTTAAAAAAGTTTGCTGGTCTTTTTTTAAGCCTATTAAATTATTAGATATGGGTGAAGATTTGAGGTTTGGAACTATTTGGGGGACACCAAATGCCAGAGTTAACAATGTAACCAATACTAGCCAATCAGGAGTGTTGTTCACTTTCGTCTTCCACCATTGAGTTCCTCTTTTAGCCCCCACCATGCTAGAAGGGTAAAGATCCATTTTAGAAGGGTAAAGATCCATGCTAGAAGGGTAAAGATTCATGCTAGAAGGGTAAAGATCCAAGGTTAGGGTGCTTCAACAGTGTCATCCATCGTTGCCAAACAAACAATTCGGGGGCAATGAAAAATTGCACAAATGTTGGTTAGGATGCAAATCTTCACCCAAACCAAATAATCAAATATGGTTCTGGTCTGTATTCCATACTGTGTTAATTTGATATTTCAAAGAGAATTCACTAATTTACTTAAGTTCACGCATTTTGAGTATCGGGATGGCAGATTCTGACAGCCAGCGTTGCCTGCTTCTAAAACGTATCAAAATGCATCGGTGAGTACTCGGCTATCAATGAGTGGTAACTGTTTGCTCAGCAATGGCTCATTGATCCGTTTTAATAATTTTCAGAAGCAGGCACCGCTACCGGTTAAAGCCTGTTAACTTTCTAACCTTTCTCTTTTTCATTAAATTTTTAAAATTGTTAGTTATAAATTGAATTTTTTTAAATCATATTTGTGTTTTTATCTTTATTTATTCTAAAATTTAAATTTTCTTTATTTACTTAATGTAATTTATTTTTTCATTTAATTCAGTCAATTTTCCCCTGTATCTTCTTTGTTTATATTTTTATTTTTTCATGTTTTTATTTTTATTTTTTGTTAAACATTATATTTCATGTCGCCTTTCTTGACTGACCTACCCAACAGAAGTCAACTTAGCGGGGAGGCAGATGCTCCTTATTTTGTTTTGTTATTGTTTGCTCATTTTTTCTTGTTATAAAAATAAATAAATTCTAAATAAATTCTAAGCTAGATCCTCAAAATGCGTGAGCTCTTAGAAGTATCAAGTGTTAGAAGTTAGAGAAGAGATAGGTAGGAAAAAATTAGAAGGGTTGAAAATTTAAAAATTTTGTTCCAAAAATTTCTAGCCATTGCATTTTTATGAAAAAGCTTATTTTTTCTCTTTCTTCCTGTTTCAGATGGTGATGTCAAAACAGTGGAGCTCAGGAGAAGGAAGAAACGCAATTCCAATTCCTTTTCAAAATTAAATGGGGATGATAATTTAGAAGATTCACTTGACAAAGAACTAGACGGAGATAAATTGCTAGAACTTTGTATCGAACCTTTAAAAAGCGTTCAGACTGATTTTAGGTACTATCTTTGATTTGTATGGTCCTAACTCTATTTTCTCACCCAATTTCGATATCATTTGCTTAGTACTTACTGCTTCATACATTTTCATGATGTCTGATGTCATGATGTTTGATTGTATGCTTTTATTAATCTGTTATTTCCTTTGAGAAATTCGAAACGACCTTTGTTGGCAGTTGACCTGAGTTGCATTATCCTCTGTCTTTTTGCAGCCTCTTGAAGTTTTGATGTCACTGGTCTTTGGTGCTTTCTTTTTCAGTGATGATGAGCCTCTTCAGCGGGTTGTCAGAATCAGTCCATTGGGCAACTTTATGGCTACCGGTGGTACGGATGGTCGCCTAAGGGTGTGGACTTTTCCAGATCTAAATAGCCGTTTGACCATTTCTGCTCACTCGAAAGAAATTGACGATCTTGATTTTAGTATGGACGAAGAATATGTAAGATTTGAGAGCATTTTTTCTATTATTCCCTCAATGGTTCAGTTGTATCATTGAATTATGCCTGATTTGTTGCTTTTATCCAATAGTGAATAATGTTGAGAATTTATTCTACTGGAAATTAAATAAGATCATAATTATTTTGTGGTCTCTGCTTCTTATTGTTTGCATCAGAGACAAATAAAGACGGAACACTAACTGGCTGCTACAGAGGCTCGCTGTATTCTCGCGGATTCAACAGAACAACAGTCAACACCTAGAGAGGTGACCCTGCGACATCAGAGGATGTCGCAGGGTGTTGAATCGTGAGCATTCTCCTCTTCTCTTCCCAGCCTATCTCACCTGTGTTTACTCAATGTCACCATTTAACAATCTGCAACATCAAAACGATGTTGACTGTTGTTTTGCGAGAATGTAGCATACCTCAAGTCTTTGCATCATGGTGGTTTGAAAATGTAACCTTGAAAATTATTGAGTGAGCTACTTTCAATTTTTTTTTCTCAACATTCCAAGGCATCTCATGCCAAACAAATGTTTTCCTGCTCATTTCCTGAAGCAGTAGTTTCTTGCACAATGTGAAGGAAACTTTTTTTTTGGAGTCCCTCATACATTTGTAATCATTTATTGTCCTTGGAGTAACGATAAAGTAACATCACATCAAAATAATCCTTGTCAAAAATTCCATCCAAATCACTAAACATTTGAACAAACATATACATATCAGTACTTTTCTGATGATTTAAAATAATGCTTCTTAAATGTTTTTGGAATCTAGATAGCCAGTGTTGCCAAGGATGGACGTGCCTCTGTTTGGAATGTCCTCTCATCTAAGAAAGTTCATGATTTACAATGGAGCCTTCCTAATGGGACAAAGTACTTATATAAAAGATGCAGGTAAATCTAATGCATTTTTTACACTCTTGATTTATCTCGGTGTACCAACCCCAGTTGCTTATTAGCTCAGATGCCCCCGTGCTGTTTCAAAAGTTTACAGGGGCATTTTTCTAATTTCATATGTCCGCATAGTTTGCGTTTCCAACATTTTTGGTCCATCATTATTGTCCACTGTTTTTGTAAAATGGGTCTTCGGCTAGATTCTTCTACATTCTATTGATTAGTTAAAGTCTGTCCCAAGAATGATTGGACTTGATAACAGTAGGTTTGAATGAAAAAATCAGCTTCTTACCGCTCCTCAACCAATCAGGTTGCCCTATTTGAGGATGGAAGCTGGTGATTTCATGAAAACCATAGAAGTGTCAAATCCAATATTTTGTGGAACAAGCTATAATTCTTGCATATAAACCAGTGAAAATGACAATAAGAATACTAAAAAATCATGAAATTCACTGATAGACTCACAAAATGTCTTTAAGATTCAAGGCGTAATGGCAGATCTATGCAGGTACCATGAGAGGTACTTTCAGTCCAGTTACAAGCAATTTTCCTTGTTTTGTACAAATGGTTAGGTCTCAACAGCACTCCAATTTTATTTTCAGTCCAGTTAAAAGTAATTTTCCTTGCTGACGTTTTTGTTCTTTCATAATTTTAGGTTTGGAAAAGTCGAAGACAACGAAGCTCTGCACAGATTGTTTGTCTTGACAAATCCAATTGGTCAAGCAGGCAAGAATAAATCTTACCTCCAGCAGTGGGATGCTTGCAAAGGCCAACTGACCAAATTCAGTCCATTCAGTGAAAGTGTCAGCGCTTTGGCGGTCAGAAACGATGGCAGATTTGTCGCTGTTGGAACTATGTTTTCCGGCTCTGTTTATATTTTCGTAGCATTTAGTTTACAGGTAAGCATCATTACCACATTGCAACAGACCTTAACATAAAACCCCAGCAACTCTTCATAATGCCTGAAATACTAGGGGAGTGCAAAGCGGCAATTTGAAAATCGAAGCGAATCAGGCTACGAAACTCGCTCGGCTTTGGAAAAGTGGGCGCTTTAAATGCGGTCAATATAGCGTAAGGGAAGGTTTGTATTACATCCCAGAAGTCTGAATACTCAGTATTTTTGCTGGATTGTGAGCAGAAATTTGCATTCGGAGCTTGTTTTATTTTTGCAAAGCACAGTGCTTTGAAAATGAGCCAGATGGTTCAGTTAAAGACCTTACGAAAATGAGATATTTTTTTTCGGAGAGCATTTAATGAGAAAAATTGTGATGTCAAAAAAAAATGTCTACTCTGCATAACAAGAGAGATAAACTGCTGCACTAAGGGAAAACGCTGTAAAGAACAAGCATTATTTACACAGTTTTTTTTTAATTGCTGTACCTGAATAGTGAATAGAGACCCAGTGTTTGAATAGTTTCCCCGACCCTCCTTTCAAATCAAAATCGAACTTGCCTCTGACTTTATTCTTTGGCTTTTGAAGTGTTCCTCATTGGAAAGTGAATGCTCGATTTCAATTTCATTCATTTTTATCGAGTAGTATCAGAAATAATGTTGACAAATTCCAAAGATTATCAGTCTAGGTGCGCCTACAATTCTGAAACTATGTACCTCTAATGACGCTTTTCCTTTGTAGGGTTTTTCCTGAGTGTTACAGTTTTTAAATTTCTTCTGTTGTCTCACCTCACTGTATTTTTCATGTTCCAGAATGTTCTAGTTGTCAAGCATGCACACCATATGTTTGTGACCGGACTTGAGTTCTTACCTGTACCTCCGAATGACTCTAGTGCTGTTTCGCCCGTTGAAGCTGCTGTTCTCAGCATATCAGTGGACAACAGAGTTTGTATTCACAGCCTACCCTTTAGAAGTGAGTACTGCATTACTTAATTTTTTCCTGCACTTATTGATTCACTTCCTTATTCATTTAAGTATTTTATTTATTTATTTCACTTTAATACATGGAAGCCTCAAAATTGAAGCTATAGTACAGGTTAACAATTCACAAATCTGAATTTTACAGGCCCCTACTTATTAAGTAAGAAATCTTCAAGATTGCAGTAAGACTTATCTATCAAAAAATGTTTTAGCTGGTTAAAAAATGGGGCTATCTTTGAATTTCTGATAAGATTTTTTAGGTAGAGAGGCAACGCATTTAACATCTGTACTGAGGCAAACTTAACTTATTCCTTTGTCATAAGATTATATTCCATTTCAATAGAATAGAAGCTAGAGATCGACTCTGTCTCCTACGAGTTCTACCCCCACTCTCCTACCTGCGATGACTTGAGACTTGTCAGGCGAGTGCGGCTCGAGGGTGCCGTCTTTCACATGGTCATTGTGGTATTCAAAGACTCAGCGGCGAGGATTCCCTCCGTTGCAACAATATTGCAATCCTTGTAAATTCTCGCGGAGCCCAAGATCTCTATTAATATCAGGTCAGTTCAGTAGGCGGTCCATATTAGTGTTTTCCTGCTACTTGAGTGCATTAACTGTCGTATTCCACATAACAACTGTTGATTCCGCTGTGTGAACTGCACAACAGGGAAGATGTGAAGTGCAGCAGACCAGGGACTAGGTTCCCAGCAAACCGGGGAAACACTTTGAAGGGAACGCGTTGGCCCCGCTTACTTGCTACTGGACTGACCTGATATTAATTGATCTTGGCCGAGATCTCTATGAGGCCGAGCCTTTGAATATCTCAATGTCCATGTGACGGACGGCTTGCAAATTTTTACAGACTTTCGTGAATTTCTGCTCTTATTTTGTGCAGCGTGTGTAACTTTTCCTGAATCTCCAAAGAAGCCCAAATCCTGCGTTACATATTTCTTTTTGCATCTTTGAAACCAGGACGTCATCACTGGAACTCCTTTGAGGACTAGAACATTAAACTATAGTAAAAATTTCACTGCCTTCAGCCACAAAATTTTCCAAGTTGCTCTAAGAATGAGCCAGTCATGAAAGTGGGGTATCCTTTTCTGTTTTAAAGAACTTCACTTACTCCTCATCTAGTTTTTACTTATCTGGAGAACTCATTTTTCTAACTTTCTCTTCTTGATTATTTTTTTGTTCCAGGAACATTCCCACTTTGGATTTTCCTACTTCTGGTGATCATCATTTTACTCAGCTCCTTTTTTATCTGTAGTTTTTTCGGTTTGTGAAACAGTCAAATCAATATGATCCTTTGAAAGCACATGACTTTAAAAAAAATGTCTGCCTATTAAAGATTTAGCTCAAGTTCTACCTAAGTTAGAACTATCTCTAACTTAGGTAGAACTCTACCTAACTCTAGCACAGTAGGAATACAATTTTCCTTTGTTGCATACTTGCCCTTTTGAGTCCCTCTGATAAGTCAACTCGCCATGTAGTTTCAAACTTTGTAATGTCTAGCTTTACAGCCATACAGAGTAATTCTATGCCAGACTGAGTGAACTCAATTGCATGCTCTCAAGTAATAAGTCAGTAGCGTAATCAGGAACTCTTCTATCTCTCATTTTCCCTTTGAATGTATGAGTAGAAAAAAGATAGAAAGAGGGGTTTTTATCCCCGTGTTTATCCTTGTCTAACTTGTGTCTAACTGTAACATTTGTACTAATGACAAATTAAAGTCTGTCGCAAGATTTTCATGAGCTAAGTTTCGCCTTTAAAGTCCCGGTTCGGCCACTCTCCTTACTCCTTACACCTTGCTGGCGAGGGGCCAGTGTGGGTGGGGTGGGAAAGCCATTACAGATCAGTCCCTCACTCACACGCATAACTGCGGCAGTAGTCGCTGAGAGTCCCTTGATGGAAATATTGTACAAAGTGTACCAAACCGCCCGGATAGGACATTTCTCTGAAAAACTACTGAACCAAATGATTTGTGACAAAAAAGTCAGTGACGGAACTGACCCAAAATTTTTAATTTTTGATATATTTAAAGCCCGCGAAAGTCCCTAGGGTGGTATTTGGGGGGTTTTAACAACTTTTCAAGTTTCAAGGCAAAACTTAGCTGGTGAAAATCTCGTGACGATCTTTAATTTGTCAATGGTACGTGTTTTACTAGGGGAAAAAGAGAGATGGGGAATGTCTTGTTGCGCTTCTGAATGAGTTATAAAAATAATTAAATACTCTTAAGTTTTAGGCATTTGTGTGACTTCTAATCAAAATATTATCATTCCGTAGTTAGAGGAGAGAGGCTTACATTTTAAGTGTATCATTGAAAAAAAAAATATATCTGCCGTGGCAGAAAAATTTAAAGTTGTCCTTTTTTTTATTCTGACCAGGTGATATAAGCTAGAAACAATTATGTATATCAAGCATTTAAAGTTCCTCTTTCTCTGATTCGATTCAACCCCCCCCCCCCATTTTTTTTAAATTCAATTATCTCAATGGTCTCTAAATGAAGGAGAAAAAGAAAAATATTTATTAACGAAGAATTGGAATCAATTTCAAGCCCTGCTCTAAATAAGTGATAGCATATCTTCCAAAGACTTTTAGGATGTAATTCTTTGTGTCTTTTTCTATGAATTTAAGCTTTTAAACTTGAGTGATATAAATTCAAAATTGAGGAGTCTGAGGCAACAAGGGAATTTTTTTATGAGTTTTTTTTTTCTCTTTGGCACTACATTTTTCCTATTCAAATTTTTCATTTTCAAGCTCTCTTAGACCCCAATGCATCTCACTGCTGAATTATTTTTTTGCAGAGAAATTGTGAAAAAAATTGTTTTAGCTTTTATACTTTGCATGCATTTCATATTCAACATTTTTCTTGCGGTTTGTAGAACATGAACTTACTGTATCTAGTTTATATTTCTGTTTGTATTGAATTCATTTTCAAATACAGTGAAAAGCTCAGTGGCTGTTTGTGTAATGTGGCAATAGCAGACTATCTCCATTTAAACTTATGTAAAATAATCGATCCTCAGCAGATTGAATCCCGGAGAAATCAATACTTTTGTATAAGTTCAAACGGCAAAAAAAATGGTTTCCAAATAGTACAAGCCGCCACTGGAAAAGCTCAAGATCTCATTTCATGCAATGACTGTAATTTTGCAGAAGAACGACTTTGTGAAAGAAAAGAATCTCCGTGAGAATGATCACTCAATTTTGTAGAGCCCTTTAAAGGTTTTCTTGGTTGTTAGTGTGAGCTTTTTGACCCTCACTGAAATCATTCTTTACATTTTTTGTGGGCAGTGGCGTCGCGTGCCATCTGGCAACAATGCAACTTCTCCATTTAAACTCATCAAATATATCGAATTTTCCTTGTGCACTGTGCACCCCCTGGATTCGATCTTTTACATGAGTTTAAATGGATAGAATACATTGTTGCCAAATTGCACGCGACACCACTGTTTGTGGGGCTATTTATATAAGTATGTATCTAAACATGACAACTCTTGATACTTGTTTGCTTCTTATAAATTATTCAACCAACAATTTGACCATCCTGACGTGGGCATTTAATCTGTAACTGCCTCTCTATCATGCAACTGATGTAATTAAAATGTTTTATTTATGAGTGTCTGAATCAGAGACAATTTATGATAGAGACCACGCACTAGCCGTGCGTGCGGTGGCAGACTTTTTTTTTCGGAACTCAACAGGAATTAAAATCGGGAGCATGAAGGAGCACCATCCAACATGGTCCATACATTGACCTATGCAATTCGGTGCTTCGGTCTCATTAGCCAAAACCTTAACAATTTTTTTCATCAAAATATGGACCATGTTTGTGGTGTTCTGTTGAGACCCCCGAAAAAAAAAGTTGGTACCGTGCACAAACATGGGCAAGATAGGTAGTCTACGGTCTCTATTATATATTGTCTCTGGTCTGAATCAAGATCTATTAATATCTGGTCCCTTCAGTAGGCGGTCTGTGTCAACATACTTCTGTCACAGTGGTCTGTTACCATGGTATTCTGTGTAATGATTGTCGATTTTGCTGTGTGAACAACGAACCAGGCACACTCATGCTCAGGGCTGAGAAAATGACCAAATCGGGGAACCGTGTGGAACGGAACGCACACGCAGTGGCGTAGCTATAGGCCCCGCTGACCCCGTCGAGCGGGGGGGGGGGGGGGGGCGCAACGCATCGGGGAGCACAAAAATTTTGAGAAGCGAAAGAGGAAGAGCGAAAAGGAGAAAAGGAAAGGAAAAGGGGAAAAAAAAGAAAAATAGGAAAGGAAAATGAGAAACGGAAAGAAAAGAGAACAGAACGAGAAAAATAGAAGCTAAGAAAAGTAGGGAGAAAGCAATGTAAAGGCTCTAAGTGCTTCTGCCAAAATTCACGTTCACAAAGTTCGGAGCTTCTTCAAACTCATGATAGAGATATGTTTTTTTAGTTTTATCATTGTGAATAAATAAACATAATTTTTTTACATTAATTTACAATAATTTTTAAAGAAAGGAATTTTTCCGACAAAGGCTCCGACTTGTACGGGTGCGAAGGGGGGGGGGGAAGCTCCACAGAAGCGGCCAATTTTTTCCTTAAAAAAGAGGGGCACAGCATTCGAATCGGCAGGGGGGCGCTTGCTCAGCTAGCTACGCTACTGCGCACATGCCCCGCCTATTCGCTACCAGACTGACCTGGTATTAATAGATCTTGGTCTGAATAACCTGATTGAGCGAACAAAGCAGTGTAGGCTTTGGGCCCTGACTGATAACAATGAGCTATAACTTTAGAGTGGCAGTGGGCTGGTCCATCTTGTGCCACACAGGGTAGAAGGAATCCCGGGAAAAAGCGGAATTTGGACGGCAGATTCCGAGGTTTGAGGTTAAATTTTGTAGGTCGTTCGGAATTTGGCGGGAATTTGGACGGCAGATTCCAAGCTTTGAGGTTAAATTTTGTAGGTCGTTTCCGGCGATGCCCGAGTTTGTTTACAAAATGACCGGAAACAACCTACAAAACTTAACCTCAAAATCGATTTTTACGGCAAGATGGCGGCGCCCTAGGTGACAACAATGAACCAGGGGAACGTTCCTTGATGTGCCACTCTAAAGTTATAGCTCATTGACTGATAATCAGTGCTAAATTTTCAATTTTCATTCTTTCAAATCTAAACAAAACTTGTCTAAGATTTTCATATCTTGATTTTAAAGCATTTTTTTATGAAAATCTAAAGCTCAAATTCAATTTCATTCATTTCCATCATGCAATATGAGAAATGAAATTGAAATAATTCCAAAGATTATTGGTCAGGGTCTGCCTACACTTTTGAAACAAGGTCTAGCAACCCTTCCAGTAAAAATAATTTACACAAATTAGATAATACATACATAGGGTTTAGAATCAAAGGCATGAGGCCAGGGTAGTAATCTTGTTTGGTGAAACCTTGATTTTATAAATAGCAGAGGAATCTTGAAGTGTGGACAAATTTTCCGATCAGATCTGGGCAGTATCTATGACTTTCCAGCCCTTGGCTTTTTGACCCTGTTGACTGATCGACTTAAAGAAGATTGAGGCGTTCACCAGGAAAATGGGGGAAAAAAAATAAAAAAATTGTAAGTTGTTGTTTTTACTGCAGACATGATCCTATGTTTATCGTTTAGTTTGGGATGTCTTGAAAAGAATGGACATTTCATCCGTAGATTGTCAATTCATTTCATGGTGCCGACTGATTGTTTGATTGACAATTTTCTGTTACATCTGAAGAGTCCAAGGGAAAAACAATGAGAGTCGCAAAAGCTAATTTTTGTTTTGCTTTTCGCACACAATCAACAGGTTTGATAAAACAAGTGAGTGATGAGCTGAAATCCACCGCAAGCGGCAGGTGAGCCCACCATTGCTTGTTGAGTTGATGTTTCGTTTGTCAAACAACTGCAGAGTTATTTGATGATGGAGGGTGTGTCATCTGTTCACCAATTTCAGTCCTTAAAACCAATAAACGCTGTTTTTGAGGTGTTTGGGTCAAATCAATGAGATCAATCGATTCCCTCTATCTCGGCTCGTCTCATTAAAAAAAATTGGAATCAGCCTGGTGGACTCTTCATTTCTTTAAAATGACGTCATAGTTGCCAAGAATGTGGAAAACCAAAAGAGTTTTTGAAAAGCTGTAAATTTTGTGTCAAATTGTAAAGAGTCAAAATTATTTTTAGGACTTAAAAATGTACGTTCATAATTGGATTTTTGTTTATTCCCAATGTTAAGATTCTCGTATACAGGGGGTGTAAAGTGCACTTTTTTTGATTTGTAAATAAGTCAAAGATCACATGAATCGGTGCTGTTGATGTTTTGAACTGTATGGTGATACTTCAGGGTTTTGTGTCGATTTTTGCCACCAGAGCGCTACTGTTCTATTAACGTGAAGTTGCAGGTCAAAAGTAATTAATTTTCAAAAAAACCGAATGTCAGTTTCTAGATAATCATCATAAGAATGTCTCTAAACTCTAAAGCATATCTCTCACTTAACTTTAAAAATGAGGCTGACAGTATCACATTACCTGAGATCAGAATATTGTAAATCGATGCTTGTTTTGAATTGTGATTTTCCAGTTTTTTGTACTTTTAGCTCTGTTTTCAAAGTGATAGTATCTCACTCTCTGTTTTCTTAAAGATAATTAATTGTTCGATTGGCTCATAATTTGACCTTAATTGAACAATAACTCTCTGGTGGCTGAAATCGGCACAAAACACTGAAGGATTCATCTTAACTTCATCAGGGTGGAGTAGGGTAATTTTATAACATTTTTTTTTTTTTTTTTTTTTTTGTAAAATCCTTTTTATGTGCAAGTTTAGAGGTATATTTTAAAAGCTTCTTCAACCTCGAACTTTGCTCTTCCCTACAAGCTTACACCCCTTGTAAGTATACAAACCCCTTAAATAAGTAAACTTTATTGAGAGGAAGTTTTTGTAAAGTAGAAAAAATTTGCATTAGATAAAGGGTTTGATAATTTATAGCAGCTGAGCCCGCAGGGCCGAAAGCTTAAAAAGCAATAAGAACTATTCATTTTGGGGTCCAGAAACCTATCTCTTTTATCAAATTGAATGATAGATGAAGGACCTGAAAACAATGTTTGCGTAAATGCTTTTGTCTTGACTGCTTACCTATATGCTTACCCACTGATTGAAGAGGTTTTCAGTTGTGAGGAGCATTTAAGGCTCGCATGCTTTACAGAAATTAAAGAAAATGTGGTGGTAGTTTCAAGAATGAGAGTGGCAAGATAATGTAATTGAATCGGCTCTTGCGAAAATATCCGATGTCCAAAATATTTTTATCGAGAAGACAAATTTAAGAACAAGTCTGACCACTGATCAGTACTCACACAGATGGAGCATCTTTTTAAGAGTGGTGTAAGCTCTCAAAGTCAATTAGATAGATAGATGGACAACAGATGTTTCTGCATGAGCCTGTTCAATTAATAGAACTGGATTCGAACAGATTTACTCAAATTGGAAATATTGGGAAATAAAGCAAAAAACGAGGATCGTTTCTGACTGTTATGGATCCACCCTCAGTTGCCGAACCGACTGTTCTGACTTCTGCAACTGAAGAAGGGCGTGCGGCTATCCTAATTGTTGGCTGTTTTCACAATACATGTTTTGCCTTGTTTTCTGATGTTTTTACTATGAGTAATCATGAATTTTAAGAATATCTGAAAGTCTGTTTACAGGAAGGAACATTCTTGGAAATGTCTGATCAACCAAGTCCTATTAGAAAGAAGTATTTTGTCGAGACAAGTTAGTTGAGGTGATTTCAGAAGTGTAAGCACATCCTGACCGATAATCTTTGGAATTTTTCAGCATTATTTCTCTTGTTTTGTAATGAAAATGAATAAAATGAATTTTAGCATTGGGCTTTTCATTGAGGAACCCTTTAAAATCAAAATTTCAAAGTCGAAGATAAGTTTTGTTTAGTTTTGAGGAACTAAAAATTGAAAAGTCACCAAAGATTATGGTCTAGGTGCGCCTACACTTCTGAAATGAGCTCTAGTATGTTTTTAAAACAAGATCTTATCATCATTTTGATTCGTTTTGTATTTTTTCATAGTTACTGTCCTCTTGTTTCGAGAAAATTTGTGTAGTTTTTTTGTTAGTAAAAATTGTAACTAGAGTTTTTTATTTTAAATTTTATTGATTGTATTTGTATTTATGTTACTAGGTATTTTTCCTATCCTTTTATTATTGTTATAATTATAATTCTTGTGTTATTTTTGTGATTACTTAGGTTTTGAACAATTTATTTATTACTATTCATTTTTTTGGATTTTTTTCAATGTTATTCTTTTTAATTCTTGTTTGCTTAGCAAGTGGTTTTTTACTCTAAGCGTTCTGTTGAGCCATCGCTCTAATATTTTAAAGGAAGCAATTTTTTTGGTTGCGTAAAAAAAGAAGGGAAAATAAATCAATTTTTTTTTGTTTTTTTTTTTATGGAAAACTGTCAGATTTTAATTTTTGAAAGGCTATAAATTTTACCACACCGTCTTTTTTTATGTCCACAAAAATTTTCCGAACGAATGTATTCTGGGCTCCGTCTAAAAAGTCGCGTGGTTGCAGGCAACCAGTTGAAATTATTCAGGAATTTAGAGTGCGGACACACTCTTCCTTTCACCTACCCCCTCCAGCAGCGCACCAAGAGTTTCATCATCTCTCTCTTTCTCCATTAAGAAACGTATGTTAGAGAAGGATGGACAAGGGGATAAAACCCCCTCTTTCTGTCCTTTTCCTACGTATACATTCAAATGGGAAATGAGAGAGATGGAAGAGATCCTGGTTGGGCCAGTGACCCCCTCTATCCACAGCAGATCAAGGGCTCCAGAGCATGAGAGCAATTATGGTTCACAATCTTTTGCAGAAGTCCTACCAGCCTGGGAAATAAGAAATCCTGCAGGACTCCTGTGTGAGAAGCTCTGCTCATTCTCAGTCGTCCACAAAATAAAAAAACGGTGACCGTGAACCACAGCCTTCATAGTGTACCATTGTGGACATCAAAAATATGGTTCTACTGCTTTTCTGTTTTCTTAGTAGACTCAATGATCAGCTCATCAAACAGAAATTCAACTGTCGTAATTCTCAATACCGAGTCAAAATTCATTTTTGATCAAACACTGCCTCTCAGTGAATTTTCTTCAAAACTGGTTGATTCCTTGTTGGGGGCATTGATCAATGAACCTGCTCACTGAAAAAGAAGGCAAAGAAAATGTTCTCAAAGTTATAATTTAAACTTCAAGTCAAAAAGTCTAAATACTTAAAGAAGACCCTTTAGAGCTTTATGAAAAGTGTAGTTATTTTAAAACAGTTTTTATTTGGTTGGGGAGGTAATAAAACATAGACAACTTGAAGTAAAACTTTACACTATAGTGAAAATAATAATAATAATAATTTAATAGTAATTCAGAGAACAAAGGTGCCTCCGGTTTTATTTCAGGTTTTCCGGATTAGGCAAGACACTCTTGCAAAGTTGCAAAAAATCTTTTGTAGGTGGTGATTTACATCTTATTTTGTACTTTTGAATACTTAAATGAATCTATGGCATAATGAACAGATAAATAAATACATAAGAATAGATACGAAGAAAAAAAATAAATAAATAAAAAATAAAATCCAAATTAGAATAATACAAATTTTGATTTGAAATCTCTTTTCCAATGATGATTTGTTATTCATTAATTCAATGGGGCTCTTTGCAATCTTTTGCTATAAGCAAATAAATAGTCTAATCTGATGTGAAGACCAGCCGAAATCTCGAAAATCACACTAAGAAAGTCTAAAATGCAGTAATAAACTCACATAACTGCTATAACGACAAGATCGCAATGGCGGTTCTTTCAACGCAGGCTTCATGGGAAATTCCTGTCTATTGTGTCACTTTCTCAACGGAAACTCAGTGATATGTCTCAATTTAGATAGGAATCTCTCATGATACCTGCGTCTCTTTGCCATTAAGTCTAATTCTGAGAGTGAATTTCGTGATTTTTTAGTGTAATCACTGTCATTTTTACAAGTTTTTATGTATGAATCAACTCCTCAATCCCCATTAGCAAAATTTTGCAAGAGCTCCATTGTCCAAGAGCTAAATAATTCAAAGGCAAACAATTTTTTATGTATCATTTCTTTTTTTTCTTTTTTTTTCTTTTTTTTTTTTAATTAATGCGAAACAAAGATGTTTAATTTTTGAAAAACAGAAAATTTTACGAAAAAATTATGATTTATCTAAGTCTTTCTTCTAGCAGTTAAAGTTTTTTTTTCTTATCTCTGAAACTTAAAATCACTACCATTTAATTCAACAGTACAAGTTGGGGCAAAAAAAAAAAATGTGGAGGGTTAAATATAACAATGATTGACCACTGGCCCTTCAGCAGTTTGAAATAAATTGTTATCTCTAAACTTTACTGTTATTTCCAAAATTTGAATCCAGCATTTTGTAAAGAAGTGAGAATAACATCGTCGCGTCGTGGCGGGATCCAAAAGCTCAGCTCGCTCCACTGTTCATGGACGCGTCAATTTGAATTTCGTAGCATCTGAGAAATCGTCCAATGAGAAGAACGGCCAACCGACTCGTTCTGGGGAACCAATCATATCGTTTCTTCACCAAATTCGAATCACAGTCATGCGCAGTGGAGGAAATTCACCGCGGTTTCGGTTGATAAACAAAACGACTGCAGCTGGTGCATTGTTTAGAAATCATTTCTGGCGGTTTCGGAACAAAACGAATTATCGTCTCTCGCGAGCGTTGTCGTATCGTTTCTTATCTAGAAAGTTGTTGGATTTTTCGTGAAGTGATCTCTTTGTGTCAATTATCCTAGAATTACTTGGATTCCCGGTGATTTGGTAAGTAATTTGAATTTAATCTGTGTTCTCACTCAGCAGGAGTTTTTGTTTATTTGGATGGCTTTTGTCAGCATTTGCAGATTGTTTTTCCACGAACCACGTTTTCTTCATCTCGTGGCTTTTCATCTAGTGTCTGTTTTTCTTCAGTTTTTTTCAGTTTTAATTTGCTATTGCAACCACTTACATTTCTCTCAGTTAACCCTTGCCTTTTTGGCACTTCTACTTTTGGAATTATTCTGAGAATTGACTGACAATTTCAGAGTGGCTTTTTTATCACCACTTAACCTCCCTGTAGTACCGAGTTGGTTGAAGTTCAGATTTTACTGTGGATGAATCACTTTTTGTTAGTGCCAAATGTGCCACAGATTATGAAATACCTCACCTCATGTTATGTCTTCTGACACTTCTGTTGTATTAGTCTTGGAGGATATCAATGATAAGTAAGGTGGCTATTTGGTGACCACATGTCCGTTTCATTGATTTGACACTTCGACAGGATGCCTAGAGGTCATTTCACGAGAGTTAGCAGATAACAGATTGGCCTGTTCACTGTGCAGTTGATGAGTTTGAGTTTCTGTACACTGGATTCAATGAGTTATGAACAAATCGACGGCGCAGGAGGTCAGGCAAGCTGTCATCTGCCATCTTTTGTGAAAAGAGCTCTCAGTTAGATTGGTCAGTTCCTCCATAAGAAGATGCCCAAGGTAACGTTGAAAAGTAAAGAGGCGCTTCCTCTCTTTAGTCGCAAAATCTCTGGCTGTGTTATGCTGGTGGGTATTACCCTGAGGAAGGGTTAGTGTACGCCTTAGTCAAATGCACAAGTATTTCTGAGGGAAAGGAATGAAAGCGTTTAATAGAGATAGGGCGATCAAGGGGAGGAAAATCTGATAGGGGTGCTGTGGTAAGCTTTTTTTCTTTATGGTTGTAACTTAATGAAGGGGCTGTTTGTAAATTTTAAAGGGAAATGTAAGTAGCTCCTGTCGTCCTGTTTCTATCGACTTTTGAGCCATTCCTTTCCCCTGTTTGAGTCAGGTAGAACGGTCACTGCTGTAAGTTGTCATCGGACGTTTAGGTATCTTTCGATTGGCTATGAAATTACTCTCATTGATGGATGTGTCGATTCTATTACAAGAGCAGCTGTGACTTTCTTCAATCATCAATGGGGAAGTTGTAAGTCTGAAATTCTGTGTCTTTTATCAAGAAAATAATAGTACCAAATGAGCTAAGAACAATGGTGCCTTTGGTTCTTTCCTCAAGTTCCCTGGTTTTGGAGATACACTCTTGTAAAGTTGGAAAAAACCGTGTGCGTAGTGATGTCATTACGCGGAATTCCCATTTAAAAGAATGTATTTTGGGCCAAAATTTTATCTTCGGAACAATGGTATGTACTTCAGTAGAAATTAAAGGCATTTTTGTTCTCAGCTCATAAAGTACTTTCATTTTCTTTTGAAAAAACACAACATTTCAGACCCTATTGATAAGTTCTTTAGAAAAACTGTATAAAAAAGAGAGTGTGCTCATCCTCACAATCTCATGATTCTAAGTGTTATTGTGTAAGTTGCAGTAGAATGGGCTGTCCTTTGATATCTGACAATTGGAGCTTAGTCCATTTATCAGAAAGAAGAATGACCTGTTAAACTGATCAGTAACACACACACTCTCTCTCTCTCCTCTCTGAAATTCTTTAAAATGTGGAAGTATGAAGTAGAGCATACCCTCTGATTTGTATGCGATTTTTCCAAAGAACTTCGCAACGGTGGACCTCACTGCATTGGAAGGGTTTTATAACACCAGGAAGCTTCGGAAAACGATTGAAAGCCACGAAGTTATTGTGTAAAGAAAAATTTGATTTCTTTAATAATTGTAAGATCAATCCAACTTTCTGTGATTTTGTCACTGCCCTTTGTTTGGTTTCCTAAAAAATGTGGTAAATTACTTCTTCAATTTGTAAACATCTGTCCCAATCCTGAAGGCCCCATTAGGAATTGATACAATTTTTCCCTTGATCCCCTAAACAGTGGTTTTGAACAGTTCCAACACCAAAATAAAAAGTAGAAGTTAAAATGACCCTCTGTTTTAATTTCCATGAAAATCTTCCCTCATACCAATTCCATAAAAATCTATCTACAACTTTTCGAAATGTAGAAAATGTTCGATTTTCAGGGGAGGACGGGGGCCTGGGTAAAAAATTGAATTTCTTCGCTATTTTCCGGGAACTTAGCGACGGATTTTCATGAAAATTGATACTTAGCTTGGATGTTTTCCACGTCTACTTTTCACTTCTGTAGTCTGAAACCAATCAAGGGGGTTCGTGGGAAAATTTATTTCGTCGTAATATCTCACCCCAAAATTGACTTTACACAGATTTTGACTCAAGAAATAAAAATTATTCATCAAAATACTCCTTTAAATCAATTCGTATAAATTTTGATGCATACAGCTGTCTCAGGTGGCGATTTTTTTTCAGTCGATTTTCAGGGGGGACTTTGGGGGTGGGGGGTATCTTTCGGAAACTGTTTGTATGCTCAACCTGAAATTTTCCCTTGAGTATCAGGTCACCAAGGATTGATTTGAGGCATATTTGGTCAAAGGTTTCGAGAGTCTAAAAAGAGGGGCTATTAAAGGCATGGTTTTTTGGGAGGCTCTTTGTTTTGCATTTTGTTGCAAAAAATTCGACCCTGTGTGCCCCTCCTGAAAACGCTCCAGCTCGACTCCTGGGGGGGGGGGGGGAGGGGAGGCAACCTTTGATGGTCACAGACTTAGAACGTCCGTAAGAACCGAGACTTTCTTTCCCACGAAGATTTTATTTTTTGAAAAATCACCCCTTTACAAGTTGGGTGGGTATTACTAGAGCACTGCAGACTGTAGAGAGTGCTGATGTTATATTGTGACAGTCGTAGTTGACGTACTGTCGATCATACGTTCCAAGGAAGGAAACAAAAAAAAAAAAAAAAAAAAAAAAAAAAAAGGAAAGTTTTCTGACAGAAGATAAAATTATACATACAGGGTGTCCCAAAATTCATTGTAAATATTTTTACCACGTATTTTTGGGGACAAAATAAGACATTTGTTTCCTATAAACATGGGTCCGAAATTGTATTATTTTCGAGTTACAGTGTTGCAAAGTTTCCGAAAAACAAATTGAAAAATCGTCATAACTCCCTCGTGAATTGTTCTGAGTGCTCGTAAATAGGTACTAAGCTGTAATTTTAGGCGCTCTTGCCGATTTTGGCCATGAAAATGCTGTATGCAAAAATTTGAGGGGGGTTTCGGGGGTTTTTCTCGATTTTTCTCTCTTTTTTTGGCCAAATTATGTGAAAACATGCTTTCGGTTTCATTAAACTCAAAAACGATTAGCATTACTCAAAAGGTCGTAAAAAAGTATGCATTTTTAGTCCTTACAAGTTTTTCCACTACGCAAACCATTTACGAAAAAATCGTCCCTGAAGTTGGAGAAGTCGGCCAAGAATTGACAAAATCAAAGAAAAGGCGTTTATCGGCCGACTTCTCCAACTTCAGGGACGATTTTCTCGGAAATGGTTTGCAAAATGGAAAAACTCGTAAGGACCAAAAATGCATATTTTTTTACGAACTCTTGAACATTGCTAATCGTTTTTGAGTTTAATGAAACCGAAAGCATGTTTTCACATAACTTGGCCAAAAAAAGTGAGAAAAATCCAGAAAAACTCCCGAAACCCCCCTCAAATTTTTGCATACAGCAATTTCACGGCCAAAATCGGCAAGAGCGCCTAAAATTACATCTTAGTATCTATTTACGAGCATTCAGAACAATTCACGAGGGAGTTATGACAATTTTTCAATTTGTTTTTCGGAAATTTTGCAACACTGTAACTCGAAAATACTACAATTTCGAACCCATGTTTATAGGAAAAAAAAAGTCTTATTTTGACCCCAAAAATACGTGGTAAAAATATTTACTATGAATTTTGGGACACCCTGTATATACAGGGTGTTCCTGGATTAACACGCATAAATGATGGAGGTGATTTTTCAAGGAAAACTAAGACTTTTTTTTTCCTATAAACATAGGCCATAAAATGCTTTCCCTCTGAACTATGATTTTTCAAAGTTGAAAAAAAATTTTGGTTTTTTTAACACAACGGCCAATTTTATGGATGAAATTGAATGAAAATTAGTGTTTGAGGGTATTTTTTGGTGTAAAATTCAATTTTTGGGTCGAATGAACTTTTCAAGGAGTTTAAATGGGAGTTTCAGAGGTTGATCTTAAAATTGAAAAATTTTTGGTAGCCGGTCAATTTTTTGAAAATTGGGGTGCATATTCGGATTTTATGAGCAAAAACAAAGGTTTTTGATCCCTTCCATTTTTGTCCTCCACCGCGTTTTTAATGGCGAAAAATGGATTTGAAATTTTGTCCGTTTTTGGGTATACCCTGCTAATTGAAGGCGGAACTTCCGATGTCACCGTCCCGAGCACGTAAACTCTCCGCGCCAGCGCGAAGCTATGCGTTTGGTCGTGTCCCCCCTCCCATCATCTTGGAAAGCAAGAGTAAACTCGCAAGTTCATCAAGTTTTAGAGGTAATGGGGCATTTAAATAAAATAAACCATAACTATCATTATTATCTGTTATGATTATTGTCGAAAACAGTTACACACATTAAACAATCAAACCGTCAAAGCCATCAAACAAAAAGTGTATGCTATGCCCGTTCCTGTTGTTGAAACATTGCAGCATCGCATTGTCGGGGTGTGTGCCGATTTAACTCGAACGCAATGCAGATCAGCCGTGACGTCAGTAATAAAGAGGTGCACCTCTTGCGTCAACCAAGGTGGTTTTCATTTTGAACATTTGCTGTAAAATTTTAAATATTTTTAAGGCATATGAGTGCCTTCTTAGCTTCGTTTGATCCAAGTTTTATAAAAGAAAAAAAAAAGAAAAAAAAAAAAAAAACTAAGTTCGATTGTTCCATAACAATTATTATTGATTGTCTTGTTGTTACTGTTATTACTAATTGTTTCGTTTGCACATTAATAATTGTAATTGTTTTTTAATAATCATAACAGATATGAATGATAATTAAGGTTATCATTATTATTACATTATTATTATCATAACATAAAGTCCATGGTTTATTTTATTTAAATGCCCCATTAGGCAACCTCTAAAACTTGATGAACTTGCGAGTTTACTCTTGCTTTCCAAGATGATGGTAGGGGGGACACGACCAAACGCATAGCTTCGCGCTGGCGCGGAGAGTTTACGTGCTCGGGACGGTGACATCGGAAGTTGCGCCTTCAATTAGCAGGGTATACCCAAAAACGGACAAAATTTCAAATCCATTTTTCGCCATTAAAAACGCGGTGGAGGACAAAAATGGAAGGGATCAAAAACCTTTGTTTTTGCTCATAAAATCCGAATATGCACCCCAATTTTCAAAAAATTGACCGGCTACCAAAAATTTTTTCAATTTTAAGATCAACACCCCTCTGAAACTCCCATTTAAACTCCTTGAAAAGTTTTATTCGACCCAAAAATTGAATTTTACACCAAAAAATACCCTGTAACACTACTTTTCATTCAATTTCATCCATAAAATTGGCCGTTGTGTTAAAAAAACCAAAATTTTTTTCCAACTTTGAAAAATCATAGTTCAGAGGGAAAGCATTTTACGGCCTATGTTTATAGGGAAAAAAAGTCTTAGTTTTCCTTGAAAAATCACCTCCATCATTTATGCGTGTTAATCCAGGAACACCCTGTATAGAGGGCCATAAAATGTTTTTCAGGCTAAATGCAGGAGCCCCCTTCACCATAATCACAATGTTGGGGGGGGGGGGCTTGTCTTTAAAATTGAGAAATCTTGGATTGTTCAGGATTCTGGAATGTCTTCTTGGTGTCAAGGTTCAAAGAAGTAAAAGTGTCCTATACCGCGCTATAGCTATAGAGGGTTTTAGCGATGACTTATTAGTGTGACGTCATATGGCGCGGAGGGTTCCAAACAAAGACAAACTGTCTCTCTTGCTCTCACGTAACGCAAATGTACTGTCATCTCACTCTAATTTCAAAAAATCGTATGTAGAGACATCTTTTGTGGAAATTTTTGGCAGAAATGAATTCCTCAAGGCATTTTAATGCGATTTTGATAATAATATGTCGTAAAACAAGACCCTGTTTACGAATTTCGAAACTAGAAAGGGATGGGTGTACATGGGGGTCACGGGAGAGTGAGTGAGATAGTTTGGAACCCTACGCGAGTTTTATCACAACCGATTAGTCCAGGACATTTAGGAAAAATAGCGGAAAAAATTTGCAAAAAGCTGAATTTTTGCAGAGGCGTTCCTTTCGGTGTGTAGAACCACCAGAAAAAAGTCCTGACCGTTATCGTGTACGCTCGACATTTTATGACCTCAAAAAGGGCGTATAAATCAGTTTTTTCAAAATAACACGAAAACTATCCATTTTAGCTCTAAAACACCTCAGTATCAAATGAAAGCTGACGTAATTTGCCACTGAAAAGGTTCTTACACATTTTCACGTCAGACCCTTCCTTACCCCTCAAAACTTTAATTTCAAAATTCCAAATTTTCGAGATTCAGCATTTTCCCGCAATTTTTTGCATTTTGCGGAAAAATGACTCATCCTACGGCAAAATTTTACTAAGGTAATTTTGAAGAACGTCAAATTTTTTATAGGGTACAAGTAGAGTATTTACCCTTCGGGCATTTCTCCTCCCACGAAAAATGGTTTTCACGGATTTTAGTGAAGAGGACCCCTAAAATGAGTAAATGCCCAATAATGAATTTTCGACGACGGTCACTTCGTGGCAAGTTAAAATCGAAAGTACCCTTTTCCACTCTATTTTAAACATATTTGACACCCTCCGCATCTAATCTGACCCCCCCCCCCCGACATCCCCCCTCCACCTACCCTCAACCTCCAACATCCCCAAACTCTTTATTTCCCACCATTGCAGCCGAGTGATTCCTTCCTCATTTACGCAATAGTGATTGATATTCAGAGTTCCTTTTGGGGGAAAAGTTTTCGGCCAGAGGTGGCCCTCCCCCCCCCCCCCCCCCAAAGTCCCCAATTTTTCTTATTTAACTGAAAGTTGCTGGTAGAAAGCCAGACAAACTCGCGGTATGAAGCAGAAAATCCTCGCTTAAGCGTACATTTTTTTAGGATTTTCTATCAGCTAAGTTCCTAAAACGATATGAATGGGCGAAATGAAACAATGGAGCTCGTGGTGGCCATGATTGCGTATAAAAGTAATGTGCATTTGACCCGATAAGAACTCTTGTCACAATGTCACCTTTTCAAATTATAAAACAAAATACCAAAAAAACACACACAAAAACCGTGAAAATAACAAAGGAACTTATTTGTTTAGTTTTTGGACATCGTTTTCTTCTATGTTATAAAGCGATATGTCATGTGTCAAATGCTGTACTAAAATTATTTTAAGTGCTTTCTAATTACTTCGGCAGCTTTTTTTGAGGAGGCTTGAACGCTCTTCAACTTCATTTGATGTGCACTCATCGTATCAAGCCGCACTCAAAATTTTATTCCCAGCGTTCCTTACGTATAATATTGCCTCCTTTTTTTTGAGATTGGAAAGATAATATCATCCTCGTATTTTTCGTCTGACTTCTGTTCAGTAGTTTTTTCAGCAATTACAAAACTCATGGCTTATACAATCAGTTTCGTGACGGAAAACTGACATTCGACATAATTTACCTGAAAATGTAGCAAATCTTGTTTTCGTGGTCTTGGCTATTGGAGCATCGTCTGCAGTCTCCATATTATTCTCTTTTTTAATCCGCCAAAAATAGACAAAACAAGATTGTTGAAACCTGGTCTCTGAAGCTACAAGATTGATTCCATTACTCACAATCAGACGAGTTGAAATTATCTTTCCCAAGTCATCATTTCGAAATTGAGCTGTTTTCAGAATTTGTTTCTTAGTTGGAAAACTTTCTACCTGATCAACTTCTATTCGAAGATCCTTCCATTTTCTTCCGTTCAGTCTTTAAAAAAGCAGCTCCCATTTTTACCGCAAACCATACGTTTCTCCTAGGTTTGAAAGTTGCCTCTTTTTCTCTTAGTTTCGTTTTTGCTGGTTGACGGCTCACTAAGTTTGCGCTCTTTCAATTTTTTTTATAGTACTTTCTGGGGTTTTGTCTGCAAAATGTGAAACCACACCCCCATTTGATTTTAATTGCTCTTCTAACACATTTAGTGTATCATCATTTCTTATCAGCCCCTACCAGCCTGTTTCGATTCAATGTTTTATTTTCCTTTTACCCTCACAAAGACGCGCATTTCTTATGAGCAATAGTCTCCGCACGGAACACACCTTTCTTCTGTGTCTTCATCCATTTCGAAAATTCGTAAGTCAATCTGTAACATTAACTAATAAATACTCGCAAAAAAGAATAAGATCGATGCACTATCGGACTATCATTTATACAGTATATTTACACATCACGCTGTAAAAGAGACCTCATCTCTAAAGTAGGTGTTAAGTATATTTAAAAGTCGAGAACAAAGTTATCACAGTAAAATTCTCAACAAATTCATCCTGTCTAAAATATTTTCTGTTTAAGATAAAAATTGGGACTCACAATGCGTCAGAGATCTGATTAACTGAATCTGAAACTTAAAGATCTGGGACCAAATAGTGTTGCGTCCTCACGGTCCCGCACGCAGATGATCGGTGAGCACTTACGGGGGGTATAAACTACACGCAAATATACTTACGTGCGCACCATCCAACGTCTTTCGAAGGACCGTCAAGCCGTAATACTATTTGGTCCCTGACATAGACAACAAGATCTGACATCAACTAACAGATCTGACTAATTTCCAGCCAAATATTCCAGAAATATAATGGCCGTTTTACCGCGAACTTTCAGTTAAATAAGAGAAAATTGGAGACTTTGGGGGGGGGGCGCCGCCTCTGGCCGAAAACTTTTCCCCCAAAAGGAACTCTGAATATCAATCACTAATGCGTGAATGAGAAAGGAATCACTCGGCTGCAATGGTGGGAAATAAAGGGTTTGGGGATGTTGGAGGTTGAGGGTAGGTGGAGGGGGGATGTCGGGGGGGGGTCAGATTAGATGCGGAGGGTGTCAAATATGTTTAAAATAGAGTGGAAAGGGTACTTTCGATTTTAACTTGCCACGAAGTGACCGTCGTCAAAAATTCATTATTGGGCATTTACTCATTTTAGGGGTCCTCTTCACTAAAATCCGTGAAAACCATTTTTCGTGGGAGGAGAAATGCCCGAAGGGTAAATACTCTACTTGTACCCTATAAAAAATTTGACGTTCTTCAAAATTACCTTAGTAAAATTTTGCCGTAGGATGAGTCATTTTTCCGCAAAATGGAAAAAATTGCGGGAAAATGCTGAATCTCGAAAATTTGGAATTTTAAAATTAAAGTTTTGAGGGGTAAGAAAGGGTCTGACGTGAAAATGTGTAAGAACCTTTTCAGTGGCAAATTACGTCAGCTTTCATTTGATACTGAGGTGTTTTAGAGCTAAAATGGATAGTTTTCGTGTTATTTTGAAAAAACTGATTTATACGCCCTTTTTGAGGTCATAAAATGTCGAGCGTACACGATATCGGTCAGGACTTTTTTCTAGTGGTTCTACACACCGAAAGGAACGCCTCTGCAAAAATTCAGCTTTTTGCAAATTTTTTCCGCTATTCGGTGAATATTGATCTAAATGTCCTGGACTAGATTGCGACCGATGAGTGCATTGTTGTGGTTGTTGGCTAACCGTTGACTTAGCACTGAAACCGTCTATACGCCAACCCTAGTGGCGAGCATTTAATATTTTGGGGGTTCTCGCAAAAAATAAGGATTAATTCAAGTAAGTTTTCACCTGCAAAAATGGTGCAAACCTCGAACGTAACAACAACTTGTCGTTGAAAAGTGTTTCTGAAGTTGGAAAATAATCCCCCTCCTCCTTTACCACGTCATATGGTTACTGGTTAGGGACCTACATGAACAATCTACCCCCGTAACGAGCTGAAAACAAGATAATTTTTACGAAATTCAAGCCGCTCGGCGCTCCCTCCCTCCAGTTGGAACTTGGTGTAGGCCTACCAACCGTCCGGCTTTTGCCGGACATGTCCGGCTTTTGGCACCGTTGTCCGGCGTCCGGCCGGATTTTTGAAATTTCGGAAAATGTCCGGCTTTTTTGAGTTTAATGATATAAGGCCCAAAAATGTGGAAAAAAAGGAGGAAAAAGGGACAAAAAAAAAGAAAGAGAAAAGAGGTTTGCTACCGCCGCAAATTCACGACTTGGCGTCATTAACGAGTACAGGTACTTACTTAAAAATGTAAGATTCTACATTAAATTTTTGGTTACAAGACTTTTCGTCCTGTTTTTTTTGTCCACTTTTTTTTTTCGTCATTTTTTTTTCGTCCACGACATTTCGTCCTTGATAATTTGTCCTTTCAATTTTCGTCCCATAGCACAATTGGTCCACTCATTATTTTTGTCCTCGACTGAAACGTCCACGAGTTTTTAGTCCAATTATTTTTAGGTCCAGAGTATGTCTTTTGTCCTATAATTTTAGTCCAATGTTTTTTGTCCTCGGAAAAAAGTTTGGTTCGTCCAATACACATTTATGTTCATTTTTGTTGGTTTACAGGTAAAATTTGTGAGTCTTTATTTCAATACCAGAGAACGTATTCTATTGGATTTTACCACTTTATCAACATAGGCTCGTCCTACGGCAGTTAGTGTGCGTCTCGCCATACCGAATCACCCGATAAATTGCGCAACAATATTTCTATACGTAGAAACAACTGTTGCTATATCGCAATGCAGCTCAATAAAAACCTTTTTTTTTCAAATATTTCCTGGGAATTGCATTTTCTCAAAAGATAAATTAATGAAACACCTAGTAGTAATACAATGTGAATTTGTTTTTGGTGAAATTCTATTTCTTAATTTTATTTCACCTGAAAACTAGCGAAAAGGAGCATTGGACAAAACCAACTTTTTATTAAGGACAAAAAAAATTGGACTAAAATTACGGGACGAAAGACATACTTTGGACATAAAAATAATTGGACTAAAAATTCATGGACGTTGCAGTCGAGGACGAAAATAACAAAAGGACCAATGGTTCAACAGGACGAAACTTGATTGGACGAATTATCAAGGACCCATTGTCATTGGACGAAAAGAAAAGGACAAAAAATCGAGCGGACGAAAAAGACGGGACGAAACGTCTGTTAACCAAATTTTTCACTCTTAGAATTTGGATTTTCTTTTCTAATCCTTTCCCTGTGTGTTTAATTCTATATGAATTTTCTTAATTAAATTTAATTCCTTTCGAATCTATAAAGAACAAAAATTGCATGCAAGGACTTCTTAAAAGTTGTATACATTCTATTAGCATTCGGATGCTTCGGTGTAAATGAGGGGTGTTTTTAGAAGGGGGTTGCTGACTTGTTTGTTCATCGATCCCCCTCCATCTCCATCACACATTCGTTAACTGCAGGAAGGCATTATGCTAAAAATTTGTTTAATATAGTTGCTTAGTCTTACGAAAATCACATTAACATTGATTATTTCGAACGAAAACGCTTAGTTTATGTCTTTCAGGAGCCGAAAATTTTGCGAAATTCCTTTCTTCGAAATGTCCGGCTTTTTGACGAAAAGTCCGGCTTTTTGCGGCCGAAAGTCCGGCTTTTTCAAATTGCCAGTTGGTAACCCTAACTTGGTGCGAAAGTTTTGGCCCTGTCTGATGAAATTTTCTTCTAGCACACAGTGGGTCGAAACGCGTACTTTCCTGGACGTAATTTTGCGATTATGAATCTAGAGCATGAACCGTAAAAAGTATTTAAGGAACTAGGAAATGTGTAAAATAATTCATTAAGAGCTTTAAATGAGTTCATTAACACGATTTTTACAAGAAAATATTACTTAACGTCAAAATGTTTTTTAAAAGAGAGAGAAAAACGGCACAAAACAAAAAAACAACACAAACAGAAAATTACTGTTGTCCGGAAAAATCCGTTTTTCGATTCAGTGTGCGGCACCCATGCTTCATTATTGATGGAGGACAACAAAATTCTGGATCCTTTAGATTTGTCCGGATTACAAAGCTGATAATCGCTCGAGTTTTTTCACATTTTATTATTATATCCTTTTATAATTTTTTATTTTATCCTTTTATAATATTATTTATTTTTTATCCTTTTATTTTATCCTTTTATACATCCAATTTTTTTTTTGTTTTTTTTTTTTTTTTTTTTGTTTGGTTTCGCTCTGTTTTTTTTTTCATCTCCTTTTCTGCTTTGTTTACAGGTGTTTAAAATTCTGTGATAATGGCTCAAGTCGAAACTACCCCGGGTAAGTTTATTGTTTACATTACTTTCATGGGCGGATCCAGCAATTTGGCAACTATGATTTCATCCCATTTGAACGTATGAAAAACAATCAATTCTTGAGGGTTCCTTGGCCCTTTTACTAATCGATTGTTTCTCATGCATTTAAATGGGAATAATAGGTACACAGCTGCCAGATTCGCCTCTGATCACTTTCTTAATTTCTCACCCTTTACCTTTTCCCGTGCGGACCATATTTATCTTGTTGTTATCTGTTTCTCTTCACTCTCGATGTCTCGATTTGGAAAATTTGCCACGCAGCAGAATGATTATGAATGGTCAAATCGTAATCGGACAGACTCAATGACCGAGTGCGTTATTAAAGAGCTCTCTTTTTTTCGACTCAAAACACTCATAATTTGACCTCAGAAACACGATGTAAAAATGTAGCCCTTGGTTTGTGAAATAGTTACTTGAAGGCATCTGTTAAGTATCAGCTATGAATGAATGAACATGGTTGTCGTCAAGGGAGGTGAGGTGCCTCGGACCCCTTTATTTAGTTTCAAAAATCGATAGGTTTCCGAAATTATTATTATATGGTCTGAGATCGTCAAAAAGAGGCCAAAATCAAAAAGTAAATTTTTCATTAATTTAGCATTTATTAGCTTTCAACTCATATTTTCAGAGGACACTTCCATTAGATAAATCAAACCCAAAAATTCGACTGGGAAGGTTTATTTTAAGCTTTCATGACTGTTTTCAATGATTTTTGGCCCATTTTTTTTTTATCCTGACCATTGGGTAACGAACGGTCATATACGGTAACTAGCGTAACAAAAAGTGACCGGGAATCGCTTGGTTCCAATTTTCGATAAGTACCTACCTCCCGAAGTCCCGAGAAGAGTCATCAGAAAAATGACCAACGGAGTAAAAAACCCGAGGGAAGATGGAACATTTGAATTTTAAATTGCCTTGTTTGTGATTGGTTCCCGCAAGTTACCATAATTTCGAAACCTGCAGGCTGATTACTTAATAAAAGTCGCGTTTTGAATGTCTTGTTTTCATGTTCATGTCACGTGTCCTTTAAAACCAATGGGATTAATCGATCCTCGTTATCTCGCGTCGTGCCGTCCGAAAGTTAGAAACCATCCTGTTAACTGCCGATTTTTTTTTTTTTTTTTTTTTTTTTTTTTTTTTTTTTTTTTTTTTTTTTTTTTTAAGAGGTACTTATGCCCCAAATCTGGTTTTACCCCGTAGCCGCGGATTTCTCTCTGATTACTCATATCTCAACTCTAGGTTCTCCTAGGTTGCGACAACTACTGTCCAATTCAGTCCGCGATATCAAACAGGAAAAAAAGAAAGTGACCATACCGCAATTAGCGCAGAAAAGTTGTCTTTACTGGATGTCCTCACAACTCAACTGTAGAATTTTCAGCGCGAGTGGCTGATTCTATCAATGCATAAAACTGGATCTATCGTGTTTTTAGCCATGAATCACACAGCTCAATCGGAGCGAGACTTTTAACCGCTGTTGAGTATAACGACCATCGACCGTCTCGCAAGCGCCCCCGCACATTACGTGGGGGCGACAAACTAGCGGAATCTGCTGATCCAGCGGCGCAGGCGCTGCGCAGCATCCGAGCGAAGCAAAGCAGAGCAGAATCAGCAACATCATTAGGTGCGATCGGCGACAAGAAACCGGAGCCCGAGGGCCGCGGCCCACAGCACTATGGTTTGAGATTAAAAAGATGTGGCCATAAATGCCAAAGATTCTTCAAAAATCATCGGTTTGACCATTTCAGCCTAATTTCAACCTTACTAGTGACATTTTTTAGGTTCAAATAACTTGTTAATGTGTCTTCTGTGATAAAATTGGTCTTGAAAGTTCATTAGTGATACATTTATAACAGTGGCGAAGCGTGAAATTTGGCAACAATGTATTGTCTTCATTTAAATTCACCAGAAAAATCGAACGCTTCAGTCATTGGCGATGACCAATCATTTCGACCTTTCTAATGTGTTTAAATGGGGGAAATGAACGTTGCCAAATCGCACGCCTCGCCACTGATTGATAAGAAATTTACTTTCTGATTTTTGGCCTCATCTTGACGATCCCAGACCATTGTGCCGTAGTGCACAGCGGAGAGAGTCAATGGGAGGGTTCGAACAAGGAATATATGACTAAAAATGCCATTTCGAATGTTTTTACAATCAAAAACAAACTTAAACGGGTGATTCTTGTATAGGAAATTTTACAATAAAACCAATAAAATCACTTTCAAACTTCTGCAGTGCGTATTAACCATCAACGAGCTAAAGCGATAGAGAGGATTTGTGGGACGTGATATTGAAACTTCAATGAGTTAGCCATGATCGAAATCTCTTATGGACATTTTACACGGGCTCGGGTTTGTTTGCCTTACATTTTTTAACCTTGAAAAGAAAGTTGTGACAAATTCACTTGAAATTGGTTTTAAACGAAAGTGGAAGGGTTTGAGAGTGGCTATCTGGACACAGAAATCGATAAAACTGTTTCTTTTGGAAGGATTTGCAGGATAAATAAACTAACACATGACAGTAACGAGTGAAATTTTCTCATCTGAATAGTCTTAATAGAATTCTTTGTCCCAGTAGGAGTAGCTTCTCGGAAACAGTGGCGGCTCGTGACTGAAAAATTAGGTGTAGTTGTGGGGGTCTGGGAGGACACTCCCAGTAGGAAGGGGGTTTGGGGGTCCTCCCGTGGAAAGTTGTCGAAAATTTGACCTGCCTCAGCCTTAATTTCAAGCTAGTTTTAACTATTTCGTGACAAGAAAGTTCTCCTTCGACAGTATATTCGGTGCTCTTTACAACTCCTTTTTCTCTTTTCCCACTTTAATTTCTCCGAAATCCCAATCATTTATAATTAAGAGCGACCATTATCTTTGAAAAGTTGAAAATAAAAAAAATAAAAAAAAAACCTTGGAAAAGTTGGTGTAGTGCCACTACACTAACGACACCTGACGAGCCGCCACTGCTCTGAAACACTTGCACTTTCGTCTAAAACTTTAAGGACCTTTATACTAATTACAATTTTTGATTTAAGGTAAAAAAATTTGAGGCAAACATAACAGATTCAGATCGCCCATGCCCCCATGCTGTCACTATTTGAGAGAGGACAAAGTTGCTACGCCATATCCGCCGTCCGGCCTCTTCCATTGACTCGATCCACTGTGCGGCGGGCGTGCGGCCGTTGCGTTAGTCTTCGTCTTTTTCATATGGTCGGTGCATTCAATGTCGGATGTCCTCCGATAACGCTGACTTCTGTCATCTGACACTAACGGCGGCTCCGGCGATTTATCGATGTCTCCTCTTTACTATACTTAAACCTGTGAAAAATATTGATTCTCATTTGGGGTGGGGGGGGGGGGGGGTTAATTATGTTGCGCGGGTGCTTCAAATGGAACTGACTTCCTGACGTAATGATCGGCTTTTGAATGTGTTTAATGGGGCTCTTGCAAACTTTTGCTACAAGGGATTGAAGAGTTGATTCTTGCATACAAACCTGGGTAAATGACGATGAGTGCACTAAAAAATCACGAAATTCACACTCAAATTCGGGCTTAATGGCGGAGAGACGCAGGTATCACGGGACATTCCTGTCTAAATTAAGACATACCTCTGTCTCCGTAGAAAAAGTGACATTAGACAGGAATCTCCTATGGTACCTGCCTTAAATCGCCATTACGAACTTGCCGTTATAGCAGTCATATGAGTTTATTACTAAATTTTAGACTTTCCTGGAGTGATTTTCGTGATTTTTGCTGATTTTTACAGCAGATTGGACTATATTTATTTGCTGACAGCAAAAGTTTGCTAGAGCCCATTAACAAAAACATTATTAGAGTTCTTTTCAAATACTTACGAAATAAAATTAATTAATGGAACAGTATTGAGCAGTTCCATCAGAGATTGGTCTAAAGGAAAAATCAAATTGAACTATTAATTTGCTCACAGCAAAAGTTTGCAAGATCCCTGTTTGCCTTGGTAGAGCTCCTCTATAATTCACTGGGAGAATTCATCTTTAGAGAGCAGAGATTACAGTTTTGTGCTGTAAGTATATCTACATTCAATGAAAACATTGCAATCCATTATCTTTATCCTCCATATGAATTCCTCCGGTGATGAAATGTGGGCTCAGCCTATTGCTATTTTCGTGGAATTTCACGTCGGAATTAATGTGCCATGTTGCTGTAGCAAAAGTACGCCATAGAACCATTTTCAGTTTGTACGGCGCTCTATAGTCTGAGATCGTCGAAAAATGGCTAAAAATCCGAAAGTAAACTCATCAATTTATATGAATTAAAAACTTTCAAGACTAATTTTAATCCCTGAGAGCAATTTTAATAAGCAATCTAAACCTAGAAATATATCCGTTGAAAGTTTTAAATTAATCTCATAAGTTCGAAAACGATGATTTTTGACGGATTTTTTCACAGAATTTTTGCCACTTTTTTTTTCGATAATAGTCATTAGACCATAGTGCGGCGGTTTGTTGAATTTTAGCCCAACGTAATTTTTGTCGAACTTTAGTCTCGAAAATTAAAATACCGTCGACTCAAGCAATGATTAGACTCAGCTAAACGTATCGCTCAGTGCTTGCCACGCGCCAACCAACAGCTTTTGAACTTCAATTTATTTTTCAAAGGAAATGATGCTACACTTTTGTCGTTTTATCCTCGATGTACCGAAAGTTTATCGAATATTTATGAAAGTATTACATTTTATTTGGCAAAATGAAATAACCGTTTCGTTATCGATTGATCCTGTCAATCCAATTGATCTAACTTTGATCTGGAATGGATCTGTTGCAAACTTTTGCTACAACGATAAAGAGTGTATCATCGTATGTAAAATCGCCCGAAACGTCAATTAGTGGCATCAGCAAGTCATAAAATGCGATAATAAACTCACAAGAGACGTTTAATGAAATCCAAGATGGCGGTAAAATATCGAGCAATCTGTATGCATGCACCTTTAACATCCAAGGACTGCCAACGTTGACAACTTCACAGTTTCAAAGATTATGTGTTTATTTACGTTGTGATTGGGTGTGATCGATATTGTGAGGTTGGCTATCCTTGGATGTTCGTGGTGCATGCATACAGGTTGCTCGATATTTTACCGCCATCTTGGATTCCAATAAACGTCTCTCGTGAGTTTAATACTGCATTTTCTGACTTTCTGATGCCACCAATGGACTTTTCACGCGATTTTACATGAGAATGAACACTCTATAGTGCTGTAGCTAAAGTTTGCAACAGACCCATTAACCCAATCCATCGATTGATAGCTTTCACGCTCGCGGAGAAAGAAGTGAAACCAGCCGTAGGTGTGTTTTCTCTGCGTTCTTGCAGCGGACACTCCCCTAGGTATCCCTCTTCTCCATTTTTACAAAGCCGCGATAGGGTCTCCCTGGACATGTTTCTACCTGTCTCGATTCCTTATGCACCCCTCGAAAATAGCACCACCCTACCCTTTAGGCGTTGTTGCCGCTTCGTATAGCAAGAGCGCATTCCGCCGCAGGAAGCTGATATCTAATGTTAAGGGAAGTTTCCATGCTTCAAGTTGTTTGCACTTTAATAAAAGCATGCTGAAAAACGTTAAATGTGTGTTCTTACAATGGGTCTGTTGCAAACTTTTGCTACAACAATTAAGAGTGTATAATCTATTGTAAAATCGCCTGAAAAGTCCAATGGTGGCATCAGAAAGCCATGAAATGCAATAATAAACTCACAAGAGGCGTTTAATGAAATCCAAGATGGCGGCAAAATATCGAGCAATCTGTATGCATGCACCACAAACATTTAAGGATAGCCAACCTCACAATGTCCATCACAACCAATCACAACGTAAACAAACACATAACCTTGCTCAACCTCCAGTGAGGTTGTCAAAGTTGGCAATTCTTGGATGATCACGGTGCATACATTCAGATTCCTCGATATTTTGCCGCCATATTGGATTTCAATAAACGCCTCTTGTGAGTTTAATATTGTATTTCATGACTTTATGATGCCACCAATGGACTTTTCAGGCGATTTTACATTGGATTAAACACTTAATGTCGCTGTAGCAAAAGTTTGCAACAGACCCATTAGTTGTCAAAAATTGTCCGACCAACGAAATTTGAGTGAGCGAGCTCTCCATTTAATTCTAATACTTTATGCAAGAGGGAGAGATGTATCGAGTTCTATCTAAAAGAGTATCGATATCCAGAATCGATACTTTCCAACCAAAAGTATCAGTCCTTTTAAGAAAAAAATTGAATGCAAATGGACTCAAAGGTTATAGAAGTTATGAGTCACAGACCGACGCACTGTGGTCCAGAAGTCCGATTTAGGAAGACATTAGTTTGCATTAAAATCGCCCAATATCTTGAAAACGGCTCATCTGACATCAAAAATGGTTATTACGAAAAAGTTAAAACGGTTTACGTTCTATCTTTTTTGTAATAACCAGTTTTGGTGTCAGATGAACCGTTTTCGAGGTATTGGGCGATTTTAATGAAAAATAATGTCTTCCTAAACCAGACGTCTGGACCATAGTGCGACGCGACAGGCAGACAGACGGACTGACGGACACACATTTTTTGGGAATATGATTTTTGAGCTCAGGGGGGCCTAAATCTGATTTGCCAAGAAAAAGAATAACCCCAACTTCTAAATTGTTCATGATGAAAATACTTACTTTCTCTCCTTGGGGAGGAGCGAGAAAGTAAAAATCGATGGTTCTAGGGAAACACCTCTCTTCGATCGCATCGTGCGGCGCGCATTGTGGCAAAGTTGCGCTCTTTATCCATACACCTCCTTGAGAAAAGTCGACTTTGAGTTTGTTCGCCTTGTATACTCGGAATACTTCGATCTTTTTTATGGACTTTCATAACTCGGGTTTATCCCCCATTTGTTTTAATGGGGCAGTTGCAAGGGTCTGAAATTCTGTGTTTTTTATAGAGAAAATGAAAGTACTTGATGAGCTAAGAACAAAGATGCCTTTGGTTTCTGATTACGTCCCATTGTTCTGGAAATGAGATTTTTGCCCGAAATGCATTATTTTAAATGGGAATTACGCGTATTGACGTCACTACGCGCACGATCTTTTGCAATTTTACACATGTGTATCTCCAAAACCGGGATATTTCGGAAAAAACCAAAGTCACCATTGTTCTCAGCTCATCAAGTACTATCATTTTCCTTTTAAAAAACACAATATTTCAGACCCTTGCAACTGCCCCATTCCGTTTTGTAAATTTTGATTTTCGAGTTTTTAACCCCATCTTTGTGATAATTCGTCTTAAAAATCTTCGTTTTTGATCTTCATTGAAACGAAAGTTCACGATACGTATAGCGATTCTCAGAAATGTTGACAAAAACTCTGATCGACTTGAGTTGACCTTGAAATCGTCCTCGAAATTCCAGTTGCAACTCACAATCAGAAGCACATCTTGAAATCAATTACAACGCAACGCTTTGAGCTTTCTCGGCGAAGGTTCAAGCAGCAGCGGCGCGGCCGGCGTCGCGTGCAATTTGGC
Source organism: Trialeurodes vaporariorum (assembly GCA_011764245.1). Lineage (NCBI taxonomy): Eukaryota > Metazoa > Arthropoda > Insecta > Hemiptera > Aleyrodidae > Trialeurodes > Trialeurodes vaporariorum. Next base: position 40,385,563 of record VMOF01000369.1, on the reverse strand, counting down.
CACGCTGCATGTTGTCCGTCTTAACCCATGTAAACTATCGATTGGAGGGAGTTCACTGTGCACTTCCATGAGTTTGAAGACCATTTTCATGTTTTTAAATGGACCAAACACAGCATTGTGCCACTCATATTGTTTGTGGCGTCGCGTCGTCGCCTGCAATCCGACGCCGCCGCATTTTGTCCGTTTCAATCCACGCAAAATATCGATTCGACTAATTCGAGGGAATGCTCTCTGTGCACCTCCAGAAGTTCGACCTTTTTCAAGGGTCTAAATTGACGAAATACGATGTTGCCAAATTGCACGCGAACGCGACGTTTTCGTGGTCCAGCAGGATTACATAAAACTATGAAAGGCTGTCAACACATTTCCTTTTCCGGGTACCTTGGCAATAAACTGCAAAGCCCCTTTTTCATGTCTAGACTCCATCACAGATTGTGTAAATTGCGGCGCACAGTTAAGTTGCGTTGGCGATGAAATTCGCGACCGCGGACAAGCAGTGTTGCCAGTCAGGCCCCATTTAGTCGCCATCGAGGGTGTGTTACCCTTAGGAGTGATTTATCTTTTGAGTTGTCATTCCGATATATATATATATATCCTTAATTCCTTACATCAGTGGCGCCGCGTGCAATTTGGCAACGTTGTATTTTGCCCATTTAAGTCCATGTAAAAGGTCGAATGCGAAGGTGATCACTGAACCCCCGATAGTTCGATCCTTTTCATGGGCTTAAATGGACGAACTGCAACGATGCCAAATGCACGCTTCGCCACTGCCTTACCCTTTGAAGGAAATGTCGTGATAACTAGAAAGTCAAGGATTTTAGGATTGAGAAATTGATCTATATAGAAACTCTTCAGACACCGCGCAAAAATCCCTACAATTTCCCCGGCCGCGGCAACGTTGTCAGGGGACTCTCTTATTGATTATTTCGAGTTCGCGAGTGAAGTTGCGAAGAGAATAGGCCGCGGCCGGGAGGGCGCCCACCGCTGAATCACATTTCGCTCTCGTCACCCGCCTCGCCCGCGCCCGCCTTTTGCCGTGCGTCTGTCTTGTCGCCGGACGCGCCAGTTTTTATGGGAAGAGGAAAATCGAGTAATAACAACAAAGCAAGCGTCGCGACGCTGGCCAATGAATATGAGTGAAAGAGCAAGTGAGACTGAGTGAGACTGTGTGTACGTGTGAGGAGAGAGAGAGAGAGAGAGAGAGAGAGAGAGAGAGAGAGAGAGAGAGAGAGAGAGAGAGAGAGAGAGAGGGGGGGGGGGGGAGAGGGAGACGACGGATCTTTTGGCTTCGCGTGTCGCGTCACGTCGCTCTATGGTCTAAGATTGCATAAAAGTGACCCAAAATCAGTGACAGCGAAATCATTAAAAAACTATCGTTTTCGGCCCAATTTAAAACTGTCCATTGGCATTTCTGAGTCTAAACAGACCTGTTAAGTTTAACGTCACAAAAAAAAAAAAAAAAAAAAAAAAAAAAAAAAAAAATGGATCCAAACTAATGTTCCATTTCACTTGCGCTCGCGGGTTTTCCCATATGAAACAGGATCCACTTTTTCAAATACAAATTCGTGCTAGTGAACAACCAGTCTCAAATTCTATTCCTCCATTTGATTCCACGTACCTTAAAGTATAATCATAACGCGCATTCATTTACATTCTTGTAGGTGTACCGAAGAAAGGCCTTTGTTTTGTCCTCAAAGTTTCTTACGGGCACAAAATTCTAGGGTCTGATTGTGAGCTCATTGGCACGTGTTATATCTCGAGCAAGCTTCGATATGAAGAGAGGTGAGGACTGAGGGCGATAGAGTGTCATGGCGGTGATACTGTAAGACAAGGATAGAAACTGGGGCATCTTTCAATATAATGGGGCTATTGCACACTTTAGCTATAAGCGATTTAATAGTCGATTATGGCGTAAAAACCTCTAAAAATAACGATGGCACCACTAAAAACTTCCAAAATCCACTCCTAAACTCAATAAACGCAGTTATTTGCACGAGCGTAATGGTGGCCGAAGGCACTAACAATGGGAGATTCCCATCTAACAATTCTGAAACTCCATCAAGATGTGACCAATTAGAGACTACTTTCATTTGACACCGGTGTCACTTGGTGTTGCGGTACCATTCATCGGATGTGGATCATCACTCTGATGACTAATTACTCTGTGAATCATCCTTGTCAGCATAGAAAGAGTGACGAAATTAAGATAGGAATCTCCCATTGTTAGTGCCTTCGGCCACCATTACGCTCGTGCAAATAACTGCGTTTATTGAGTTTAGGAGTGGATTTTGGAAGTTTTTAGTGCCACCATCGTTATTTTTTGAGGTTTTTACGCCATAATCGACTATTAAATCGCTCATAGCAAAAGTGTGCAATAGCCCCATTGCGTGATCGTAAATTTACTTTGCATGTGATCTTTCATAATTTATGTTGGAATGAAAAGATACTTTAAGGTTTGTGCATGGAATCTATAATGGTGCAAGAAAATTTGAGAAAACTGGTGGTTTTGTAGCATGAATTTGCATTCGAAAAGGATCCGCGGACCGATCATTTACTTTATCGTTAAACCGATCGTTAAAACTGTCTACGAGTGATGCTATTGGTCGAAAATTGTAAAACTTGGCTGTTGCTATGGTAACCATCGTTAAGAGTCTCGTTTTATAAAGGCTCTCAATGAGTTACCTTTAAAAAACGGACATAGTATAAAGATGGTTACCATAGCAACGGCTAAGTTTTACAATATTCGACCAATAGAATCACTCATACGCAGTCTTAACGATCGGTTTAACGATGAAGTTTAATGATCGGCCCGCAGATTCCTTATGGGTAAATCTACGATAGAGTGAGCAAGATGGAGCATTTGTTTGGATTCAATTTTGATCGTGACGTCATCAATCACTAAACAGGTCTATTACACGGGAAAAAAGACGGGTAGAATTTACCATCTGCATTACTGATTTTTGAGTCTTCCATCAAGTATGGCAAATTTTACCTCCATATAAAAATGTAGCGTACCTTGTGGTAAATAGAGTTAAACTTTTTGTACATTTCACCACAAGGTACGTTGCATTAACCTTATGATGGAAAATCAGCTATTTGCGATGGTAAATTTTTCCAGCCTTTTTTTTTTTTTTTTTTTTCTTGTTACAAGCGTTTTTTGTGATTAAAATTGGTATTGAAAATTTACAAATGATTAATGGATGAGAAATTCACTTTCTAATTTTTGGCCACTTTTTGATAATCCCAGACCATAGTGCGTTGAGCGACTACAACTTCAACGGCCAAGACGACCACGTGTTCCTCCATGTTCAAAGCTAGGCCACCAAACTACTAAACTCAAGTAGGCCCTTTTCATTCATACCCTTTTTACTTTTTTTGTTACCCTCCTACGAGCACCAGCAACTCGTGACGCGATCTATGCGCATCTCTTCGCGTTCACTCCGAGCTACTCGCGCGCCCGCGCCAACCTGTAGAGTGTGTAGAATGGAGATTCGCTTTTATCCATCCCTTTTCGTCCGTAGATAGATTTCTCCGCCAATGCTCACTATATAGGCACTCTCCGTCTTGAACAAAACGCGATTCGCGGTGTCGCCAGTTTTGACGATACTCTACCTGTACTAGGCCTGTGCAGTGTGCAATGTCCAGTTTTGTGCATTGTAGTCCGATGTCCAAAAAACATCCAAATTTTATCGATGCATCAAAACAAATTTTAAGTAAAAAATGAGAAATTACTGGAAATAATGCTATACTTTTTCATGATTTTTGAGATGGTTTTAGAAGAAAAAATGACTCCTAGATCTATTTTTAGTCATAACATCAATAAATAACTAGTTTCGAAGTATCGATTGACATCGAAATCAGCATCGAATCCATTCGGTGACAAGAAAACATCGAAAATTCGATCGATGCATCGAACATTTCACAGGTCTACAGTGTACCATGAGTGCAAAGTTGATGTGATTTCTCGGCCTAGTTATTTCGCCACGATTCGATTTACGACTATAGTTGGAAACAAGGCTTGAATATTTTTTTTTTTTTTTAATTGCTTTTATGTAGCCTCGGGGATAGTCTCGGAAGCTATGTAAGAAACTACTCGCAAAACTAACTTAAACTTAACTAAACTTCCTAATTGTAATATTATATTACTACCTAGTTTTGGAAACTGCCGAACGATTGATCTCATGAATTTGAGGATTCAATTTATAACGAGTCAAATCAACGCGTCCTTTTCCAAAACTCCAAATTCAGCCGTAGATAAATATTCCTACTCGGCGTAACCTGTTTTTGCCTACATCCTCAATTGAAGGCGCTCATCAAATCATTTTTTCGGATTGTCTGATATCCATACCGTTCAACTATAATATGATGGATTGAAACCGCATGTGAAGAAGATTGTAGTAATAGAATATGTCCGGGCTTGGTTCCTGAAAGATCATAGCGACTCCACACCCGAATTTCAGGGATCTTTCCATCCGTTGGATGGTGCTCCTTGCCCTCGAATTGGCATGTATATAACTATACTATCAAACGCAAAAGTTTTAATAGTCAAGAATGCACGCGGAGCGAAGAAAGGAGGTTGCTTTGGTTCTACGAGAATTTGCTGCTTATCTCGAATGGGACTCTTGCAAACTTTTGCTACAGGGGTTTAAAGAGTTGATTCTTGTAAAAAAAAAAAAAAAAAAAAAAAAAAAAAAAAAAAAAAAAAAAAAAAAAAACTGTAAACAATGATGATGAGTACACTGAAAAATCACGAAATTCATTCTCAGAATCGGACTTTAATGGCAGAGAGACGCAGGTATCGTGGGGTATTTCTATCTAACTTGAGACTTATATCCTTGTATTTTCGTAGAGAAATAAGAGACTTAGACAGGAATCTCCCTGCGTTAAACTGCGAACCCGCCATTACGATCTAGCGATATTAGCAGTTTTGTGAGTTTACTACTGAATTTTAGACTTTTTTAGTGGGATTTTCGTGATTTTCGCTGGTTTACACATCGGATTGGACTATTCATTTGCTCACAGCTAAAGTTAGCAAGAGCCCCATTTTCGCTGCTCGACTGCCAAAACCTCTGCGTTTGACAGTATGTACCCAAGGTTATAGATTAAAGGGGTATGCTCATCTGACTTCGCGCCACAAGTTCAGTGGCGCGCAGTTCAAAATCAATGCAGGAAAGATGGCCGACAAAAGCAGAAAACGTATACTCTGTGCAGAAAACATTATGGGTTGTTTTCTGCTTTCCTGCAGAGGGCAGCCCAATGTTTTCTGCAAAGAGTATACATTTTCTGCTTTTGTCGGCCATCTTTCCTGCAGTGATTTTGAACTGCGCGCCACTGAACTTGTGGCGTGAAGTCAGATGAGCATACCTCTTTAATCTATAACCTTGGTACGTATGTACCTATCTATGCATGGTGACTCTTCAGTCAGCAGGTCGAGTCCAACCGTGAATCAACAGCATGAGGACGCGAGTTCGACTGAAAAACGATTGAGCTCTTAAGGTGATTCCAGGCGAAACTTTTCCAGATTTCAATCCGATCAATGGATAGCGCCACTAGTCGCTTTTTGAAAAAGTCGTGTTTTTGGCGTTTTAAACTGAAACCATAGATAAAACGCAAAATCCAATAACGTCAGCACCTGCAAAAATTTTTTATGGATTTATTGAGCCCAAAATGAGCAAGATTGGTTTAAAATTAAAGCCGTAAATTATGAAATTCGTTTCGCCATAAGCTTTGTGAGTGAGAGTGAGCGCGAGTGATGATACGTCTATCTGCCTCACTCGCACTCATTGCGGCTTACGGGAAGTTTCGTTTTTCATAATTTCCGGCTTTATTTTTGAGTGTTTCAGTCTGAAACTTTCAGGGTATCTTTCTGAAGTATGCCCGCAGGTGCTGACGTTTCTCAAATTTGTGTTTTTAGCGTGAATTCGTCAAATTTAACAAAAAACTGTTGACTTTTTGAGCAGCGCGACGTGGTGTCCACGGTTGGAACTAATCGACCCTGGAATCACCTTAATCGTGTCTGAATTTTGAGTGTGAGACCTGAGACCAGCCGAGTCCATCGGTCCTTAGCGACGCGACGCGGCATCTGATCAAGAAGGTCATGACGCGGGTCGAGTCATCGAGCGCGATCCATTTCGATGACCGCGAATTAACTCCGGAACGGAACGGAATAAAACGGTGCGAAATGTGGAAATCGTGGACCTGCCGAACTAGAGTTTGCTCTTCTGACACCGCGATTCGCGATTCCCTGGCTCTGACATGCACCGGCTTGCAGCGGCATGCTGACATGTTCTGTGTAGCGGCATGCGGCATCCATCCCGGAACAACGATGCGCGATGTCTATCATCAAATCACCGCCCCTATTCGCCAGACTTCAGACAACCGCGACCAACAGGACTGACCGACTGACGGGATTGGCATACGACGATTAATCCACAAATCTTCGGCCCAATATGGGAATCGACCGAAGAGATTTGATTTCTGGGGCAGAGACTCGAAGACACACTGGGCCCATGCTTCATTAAGCGTTCTGTAGCAGTGAGTGCTCGTCTCTCTTTTACTGTAGCAATATAGTATGTCTCAAAAGTTGGCACCGTGATCTGAGATCTATAAATGTAGCCAAAATCAGTGAAAGAAAGTCATCAAAAATGATCTCTGAAAAAAGCAAGTTTATGAAGAACCTAAGCAGCATTTTAAAGTAGCTTCGCAAAGCAAAAGTTCTAGCTCTATCGGAGAAAGTTATACAGTTGTACTGAAGCACTACTTCAGTAGAGCATAAATAAGAAGAGAGGGCTAATACCGAAAGTAATATTTTGGAACAACTGCAACTTGCTTCGGTTGGAGCTAGAACTTTAGCTCTGCGAGGCTATTTTAAAAGGCTGCCTCGGTTGTACCTAAACTTTGTTTTTTTCAGTAACCGATTTCAACTTTTTAAGCTTAAATTTAAACTTTTCAGTGTGAAAGTTGTTGTATTTCAGTTGTTTGAAGTGTGCGCTCTGCATGTATTGGTACTGTAAGAAGTGTACAAATGATAAATGAATGAGACATTTTTTAATCGATGGCACCTTTTTTCAGTGGCGGCTTGTGCAATATGGCAACAATGTTTATCCTCTTTATGATTCCATTCAAAACAATCGATTCGATCGCCTACAATCGATTATTTTACATAGATTCAAATGGAGGGAAAACATTGTTCCGTGTTTTAACGTTCGCAGTTTCCAGCCTTTTAACCGCCGTTGTTATCGCGGCTCGAGCTGTTCTGTAATCAGTTTAAAATCTTGTTTGAAGAAAGCGGATTCGTTTATTGTATTTTGTTTGTGCTTACTTTGTAGGCCCCGTGTGAGGCCAAGCTCGGTCGAAAAGCTTTCGCGTGAGTGAATCAGTCTCGTTGTCGCTGCACGTTCGGACGGGACGTGACGAGACGAGACAAGATGCGAAGGCGCAGAATCATTTGCATGAGGATGAGCCTGCTTTGGTTCTCGATAACTTTGTTGCCGATTGTATGTTTTATGGTGCGGGTCGGAAAAATCTAAATTTCTAGAAGTATATTTAACGGCCCTCACACCAAGGAAAATAAACTGTTGGGAATACCCCTCGAACACTTTCTCACATCAAATTTAATCGTGGGGGCCCCAGACCCCCTCATATTTTCTGGAGGAAACCTCCAGACCCCCCTTTAATGTTGTGGGGGAGACCCCAACACATTCCTTTAGGGGTTAATTTTACAGTAGGCTGGTTGCAGAGTGTTTTTTTTTTTTTTTTTTTTTTTTTTTTTTTTTTTTTTTTTTTTTGCAAATTTTAATCTAAATATACAAACAGCGATGTTTGAAATATTCCAATTTTCTCCCGCGTTTACCCATTTCCCCCCGTTGATTTCAATGGAAACCTTTAATCTTTTATAACTTGTTTATAATTTGAAATTTCGAAAAAACGAAAAAAGTTCCCGTGAGGAATGTTTGGAGAAAATTCTCGGCAAAATTTGGATGTATACGGACCATTGGTCCAATTGGTTCAAAAGTTATGCCGGGATACAGACAGACTCTCATCCACAATCCACATGGCGCAACCAGGATCTCTTCCATCTCTCTCATTTCCCATTTGAATGTATAAGTAGGAAAAGGACAGAAAGAGGGGGTTTTATCCCCTTGTCCATCCTTGTCTAACATACGTTTCTTAATGGAGAAAAAAGAGAGATGAAAGAAACTCTCGTTGCGCTATACTGCTCACATCAATAAAAGTTCATATTTGTAAGATTTAGAATGGAACCTTCGACCGAGAAGTCATCATTATATTTATCAAGGGGGGCCTCATTTCCGTTCCTATTGTAGTGGGGGGGGGGGGGGAGGTCCTCCACATGAGTCTATACACCTGCCATTGAGGCCGGTTAAAAGCGTGCGTCTTGGTCTGAATGTTGGAAGCAGTCCTCCTCTGGAAATCACCACGCTAAAGTCCACTTTTATACTGATTGTGAGCTTGTTGAATGAGGGCCTGTGCTATATCGATCGAATGGAAGTTTCTCGAATTGCCAAAAGTTTGATGTTTCAATATATCGAAGTTTCGAAGTTTAGTTTCTTAACTTCCTCAAATTATTCTATCCGACGATAAAAAAATAGATTTTTTTGTTTGTTTGTTCGACATTTTTTTTGAAGCTTTCAGCTATCGAACGATCTGAATTTGAATTGACGCACAGACCTATGTTGATTCCACCACGGTCAAATTTGGAATCGGGTTTCTTACATGGTTTCTGATGCCTTGAAAAGTTCTTGAATACCTATCCTTGATTATTTTTTTCGTTTTTCATATGCTTAAATATCTTTGAATTTTGACCAAGTCGTCAATTGTACTTGAAAACCCTTAAAAATGACCGGATTCAGCTCGTCAGTTTGTTTTCCTCTGGTTAGTGTACCATTGAGTGAGCATCGCCATGTTTTTTGTGTGCATCAGTGGCGGCTCGTGCATTTTGGCAACAATGTTTTCCCTACATTTGATTCAATACAAAATAATCGATTCGATACTGAAGCAGCGCTTCACCTACAATCGATTGTTTTACATGTATTCAAATGAAGGGAAAACATTGTTGCCAAAATGCACGAGCCGCCACTGGTGTGCATTCAGAAAATTGGTAAAAAAGTAACCACGTTTTTGCTCGTTGAAAGTCCTTGAAATAATCCTGTGAAAAGTTCTTTAAAAGTCCTTGAAAATCCTTGATTTTCATTTAGAAATATTGTCATGAGCCATGTCTTATACATATAGTGCAGACCATCCGGCAACTTTGATGCTTCGTCGGAGAGCATATGGCGTTTTTCGACGGACCTGTATCGGATGAGGTCCGCCGCGCGCCGGATGAGTGAGAACTGTTCTAATTGAAGTCGAGATTTTGTTCCTCCTTCCTCGCGATCCCTGTCGGATGTTCCTTGTACCTTACCTACTCTACCACCCTTTTGTCATCCGTGTTCGTGTTTCCGTCTCTCTTGTCTCCATTCTCCTCCTGACCCAGTCTGCGGGACCAGTCGCGGCCGTGACTCACGCCTTTCTTTTCACGTTGCTCTTGCTGCGCTTTTCGAGAGTGGGTTGATCTCCCGCCAGAGCTTCCTCGCAACAGTGGCTGCGCAGCGCGTGGATTTGCGATGTATCGATATCGACGATATCGCTTTTATTCGTGTAAAACAGTGCGCTGAAGAATCGAGACTGATGTGGGCCAATAGGGCTGTTGCATTGGTGCATTCTTTTTAGCTGCAGATGAATGGTGTACGTCAGCGGCGGCTCTTGTAATGTTGCAACAATGTTTTCCCTCCATTTGAATCTATGTAAAATAATCGATTGCAGGTGAAGCATCGAATCGATTGTTTTGAATGGAATCATATGGAGGAAAATCATTGTTGCCATATTCCACGAGCCGCCGCTGGTGTACATACGTGCATGCAGAGGCGTCGGCGTTGCGTTCAATATGGCAATATCATATTTCGTCCATCTGAATGTGTGTAAAAAGTCGAACTATTGGGGGTGCGCACTGCACGTTGGATAGTACACTCCATCGAACAGATATTTATTTTCATACGGTTTCAAAAGGGCGAAACGCTACGCTTTTAGATTGCACGCGACGCTATACTATTAGTGTGTCACGTTTTGAATTGAAACCAGCCAAGAAACGATAGTGACACTAACATGTTTTAAAATTATCGCTTGAAGGTGGTTGTGGTTCCATATTTTTCCATGTGAGATTTAGAATTGGTTAGATCGAGCCCATTGGGGCGTAGCCAAGGGAGAGGGGAGTACTATAAAGGTCTGTGGACTATAGTGTGGACCCTCCCCATAGCCTCATCCCTTTTGACATCGAAATTTTCCTCTATAAAGGAGTAATTTCCAGATTTTTCTGGAAAACTTGTCAACTAGCTGTTGACTCTCCAACCCTTCCTCGAGACTACTTTCCAACCTCAGATACCCCCCTATCAGACACCACCCCACAATCCACATACCAACCCCCACCCCACCCCCTTAAAAATGGCCGGCTACGCTAATATCGCCGTACCTGTCTCTAGTCTCTTTCACAGGTTATTAATTTGATGGCTTACTTGCCTCCCCGGGGGGGGGGGGGCTTCAATCAAAAAAATCGAGCCGTTGGGATGCACGCAATTTTTCTCTTGGTTTTTGAGCGAAATTTCAAGAAAATTGGTCGAAGTTTGAGAAAATTCTGGTTGACTGAAAATTCGGCCAAATTGTTTCTTTTTTCCCCTCATTTTTTTCACTTTTTTGTGAGCCCTAAATCCCCCCCTCCTATCCCACGAACCACCACTATTAATGGCTACAAGCAGTCTGCATGGTTATCGCGTGGCGGTACTTTTTTCTCCGAGCATTCACGCCGAGATTCACTCGTTCCAGGGAGCCCTAATTTCTCCGCAACGCTAATTACGAAAAACAAGCACACCCATTGTCTTTATGCGTCCTTCTTCCGGCAAGCCCCCTCAATTAGCTTAAAATCTGACTGTTTTTCTGCACCGAGCGCAGGAGTATCGCGCAGCTTCCGCAGCCGTGCGCAGTCGAGCTCGCGAAGTCCACGCGCGGTTGCGGTTGCCAGACGTTGATGGAAAAAAACGAAAAAAAAAACAAAATCCGCCTCTTTCTATGGTGAAGTCAATAGAAACTATAAAAGAGTAGGCGAGTTTTCCATCGTAATCCGACAATCTCGATGACCCGCGAGTTCCCGCTCAGCGGCGCGAGACTTTCTCGCCTGATTTCACGCAACGCGCGAGAACAAAGATTACGTGAGTGAGAACCGCCGCGCCCGCATGCCCGCCCGCTCGCTAGAAAGGAAAATGGAGGAGGGGTAATTTGAACACGCCCGATTGCCAGATCCTTGATGGGAAACTCGGCGGATCGTTTACATTTTAGGTATGATTATATGCTCATTAGTGTTTTTAAAAAATCGATATATCGTATCGATTCGCGTCCAGGGGCTTTATTTTGGTTCCAAAGTTATAAGCTGGTTAATTTGAAGAGTCCAGGGGATAGTGGCCACTTGCAGGGGTGAAAAATGTGCCCGATCTAGCGATCCGCGGATCGCGTGAAAGTGCAAGGAAATTTTTCGGAAAGTGAGGAAATTTGTCCAATTTTCTTTTTGTTTTTTTTTTTTTTAAATAATGGCAATAAGGATTTCCCAGAAAAATAGAGTTTAAAATGGGAAAATATCGGTCATTTAGCGAACATACGGAGTTGAAATCTTAAAATACCCAAAAAAAAGTCATCACTTTCAAATTTTTGTGAAGACATTTTTTAAAATCCTGTGAGGAAATAAGTCATGGATCGCGTGAAACTTCCGAAGTTTCGGAACATTTTGCATTCCTGGCTGGCGTAGACGGAATGGGGCTCTTGCAAACTTTTGCTGTAGGGGATTGAAGAGTTGGTTCTTGCATAAAAACCTGTAAAAATGACGATGAGTGTACACTAAAAAATCACGAAATTCACTCTTAGAATCGGGCTTAATGGTGGAGAGAAGCAGGTATAATGGGAGATTCCTATCTAAATTGAGACATTTCTCTGTGTTTCCGGAGAGAAAGTGACAAAATGGACAGGAATCTCCCCTAATACCTGCGTTGAACGGCCATTGCGATCTTGCGGTTTTAGCAGTTATGTGAGTTTATTCCTGAATTCTAGGCTTTCTAAGTGTGATTTTCGTGATTTCCGCTGGTCTTTACATCAGATCGGATTTTTTATTTGCTCATAGCAAGAGTTTGCAAGAGCCCCATTTTGAGGTTTTTTTTTATTTGTCATCAATTTTTTCAAATCTGTTATGTATTTTGGAGTCAGTAACTAACAACGAGGGTTACTCAACAGCTTTTAGTTCCAAGTTTTGCCACCGGTTCAACCTAAGACGAATATTAAGAAAATGGTTCAATATTTTCAAAATATCGAATCCTTCAGGTCTCACAGAGGGTTTCAAGGAAGCCTTAAGAGAAATTTCATACAGAAACTTTCAAAAATAGAAAATTCGTGGTTGAACAATACATATCACAGATTGATAGTAGCAATTGATCCCCGATGAATTTAATTCAAGTACTATTTGTGTACTTTCGAACTTTTCTGTGCAAAATTTCACATAGAAAGCTTTCAGGAAACTTTCCGTCCCTTCGCGTGTCCCACTGTCCCAAGGGCTTGATATATTGAAAATACTCAACCATTATTTTACTCAATTTTTGCCCTCAATCGAACCGGTTGCGTTTGAAACTGAAAGCTTTTGAATTGTCGCGGCCGTAATAACCTTTACCTGGCACCTCTCTGTTTTTGAGGAATCAATAATGATGACTAACAATAAGATCACCTAACCTGTCTTGTAAGATCTAATTGAAATAAAAACTGTGCTTTTAATTGAGTTAATGAATCGCTCGATGTCGAATTATCGATACCCAATAGGTACTCAATATCAGACAGGCCTTGAATTATCATCCGAGACAACCATGCCATGGCAGGCTAGACCATGCGCGGGTTTTCGCCCACCATTACTGAACGCTCTCTCTCGCCAACTTCACTGGAAGAGAAAACCCAGAGCGTTAATTTTTTTTTTTGGGGGAAATGGTGATGGAGTGGGGGAAGGGGGGTACCGTCTTAGCTGACCCGCCGACATTGTTGTCAAAAGGGAGTTGCAGCACAAGGCGTTTCTCTTCTACTTACTTGCAGCCTTTATTGAGAAGATAGAATAACGTCAACTGAATAACGTCAACTTGCTCATTTTGGAATAAGGTAAAACCGGTGACGCCTGTTTTAAAAGGGAAAATTTTAAACAAAGACAGCGCAGCTGTGAAAAAAGCAAGTATCTGCAGAGATCGTACATTTTTTGAATGAGTGGTAAAATATAGTTTTTGTTTGTTTACTTGAATTGTTCCATTTGCAAGGTAGATGATTTTGCCTGCGTCGGATTTTTTTCGGGTACCTATGCAGGTTAAGCTCATTGTAGGAGTAGTGGAGATACCCTCAGTTGATTTTAGGAAGTTTCCCAAACATTGCCCCCCTAAAAACCAAGCTAATTTTATTAATTTAATTTAATTTTTTTTTTTAATTTTTTTTTTTTAATTTTTTAATTTTTTTTTAAATTTTTTTTTGCAATTAATTTTAAAAGCTGGAGAACGGAGATGATGACATGGGCGGTCTGTGGGTTCAAAAATGGAAGGATTTGAAGAGAGGTGATGACCTTTTTTTCCTTCGATTCTCACTGTTGTTCTTGAGCCCTTCTCCATGTATGTAAATGTTTGGGCTTGGAGAGCTATAAATCTTTCTTTGCTTATTCCCTTTTTTTGAGCTCTTTCCCTAAAACGCAGGGGGCCTGAAGAGTTGTGACCACTGTCTCCCTCATGTTGGAGCTCTTTTCCAAAAAAGAGCAGGAGGGTGGCTTGAGCCCCCAAAGCCCCCCCCCCCCCTTGGACATCTAGTGGGTGGTGGGTCTCAGGAACCAACTGTGGTTAATGGCACCCTCATAAGTTTTGATCTTGAATCAATTCTTTTGTCATTCATTTTTGAAAAATTTTACTATGGAGAAGATACTATAGTGAATAGAAGGCGTTCTCAATAAATTCAGTGACCTTATGCAGTTTGGTTTATGAAGAAAGAAAAATCCGGTTAAACTCCCATGATTTATGTCTGCTTAAGTAGAAAATACAATGCGGATGCGGGATGAGTAATCTAAAGCAGTTATCAACAAATTTATTTACATTTTTAACTATTTTTGTCCAGAAACACTGCCTGAATGTAGTTGTGTTCACAAGGGAGGAGAGATACTATCATCTATTTGTGTCTGATACCCCCTGTACTCCCTTGGATTGTTTTCCATGGCTCAGTCTCTGGTACCTATAGGAAGTCGCTTGGGTGGGCCTCAAAGCGTGAAGTTTAATAAGGAATATTCTTCTTCTTTTCTTTTCCTGCTAATTATATGTTTATCCATTCTTATCCCTTCACCTTACAAATTTAAAAATCTTCATTCAATACTTTAAAAACACTTTTCTTTTGTTTTTCTATAGGTGGCTGAAGATTCTCTCCTGTTTTAAACTGAGAATAAAGCCAAAAATTCTCTAAAAAAAAAAGGGAGGAGAGACTCAGGGGGCTTCAGCTCCCTCCAAAACATTAATTTCTAAGGGAAGAGGGGGAAGAAAGTTGGAGCCAATATTTCGTATCAGACATCACTGCCTGTATGCCCACATTTGTTGTATAAAAGAAAAGGAGCGAATAATTTTCAAGAAGCCTTGATGTACTTTGAAAATAATGAAATAATGATTTCTAACTGTTTTTTTGAAAATTATTCGTCAACACTTTACATGTATAGATTTATTTTTCAAGATTCAGATTCTAGAAACAATAGTATGGTGATACAAGATCTTGAATGGTGAAAACTATTTTGACTTCCTATTTTTTCTCCTTTACTATATCTTTTACCGTCGTGAGAGCGCCATTTTCGGTTTCCTCATCACATTAGCCACAAATTTCGTGGCCCCGGGGGGCAGCAAATTTCATCTACCCTTTCATTTAGGAGAAAATTCAACAAATTCGAAAAATTCTTTAGCCCGTCTTTTTTAAATTGGTTACCGAGAACATGGTCCATAGCAGCCAACCACAACTTAGAATGAGTGAAAACTTTCCCGACTATATTCCCTGACTGGGGGTCCCGGATTTCTTGCACGTTTGAATTTCCTCGTAAGATTCCAAATCCTAGGCAACCCTTCTCGAAAATATACTCAAAAATTTTTTTAAAAGCCTTTAAATCTCGAAACTTCTGAAACTCAGTCCGCCAAATGGTTAACACGTCAAGTTGAAAGTTTTCCCCGTTGTAGCGTGAAAACAACTTCGCGTTCCAGGATTACATCACTTTTCCTTGTATTTACAAATTATTCGTGATTCGCTTTCAGATTCGCCTTCACAATGTCAATCTCTCCGTGAAATTTAAAAAGAAAATATTCGGAAAGTCTTTAAACAGTAGTTTTCAGTTTTTAAAGTTCATCAAGGTTCACTCTTGTGAGAAAAAATAATTTCAGATAGTTTACTGCCTAGAATTTTTACATTTTTCTGCAATCGCGGTGCGCCTCCCATGCTCAGAACGCCGGCACACGTCTCTTTTTTTACCAATTTCATGTATAGCTTAATTTCAATTCATCATGGATGTAATTTAGAATTCAGGTTTTCATATTTTGGAAGATGACCGGGCAGAAGTAAAGCCTCCTTCCTGCCCATCAATTTGATTGCCTGCCTCAGTTTTTTAGTATAACCGCATCATTAACAACTTCCAATGTCTTATCATGGCCGGCAATGGTATTTTTCCCTTTAAACACTACTGATACTTTTCTCTTGTTTTTAAGTATTTCTAAAATTCAAACTGTTCTACTTGGCGTTTTATTATCCTGGGGAGAACTGGAGTTTGGCTTCAGAAAGTACTTTGACGCTCTTCCGTTAACTTTTCGCTCTACCATTGGTAAGTATTTATCAGTAAGTTGTCCAGTCTAGCATCTCCGAACCATTCTGAGCTATCAATTTTACATGCATTATTGAACGTTTAGAAGAGGCTAGAGACAGTTCTCATGCATAAATATTAATAGCTTGAGAATATTAATTCCTTCAAACCAAATTGAATCTTTGGCAAGACTTTTCTACAAGACATTTTAGCATTCTTAATGAATGAATACGAGTATTTAACATCTGACTGTTTTTCTGCACCGAGCGCAGGAGTATCGCGCAGCTTCCGCAGCCGTGCGCAGTCGAGCTCGCGAAGTCCACGCGCGGTTGCGGTTGCCAGACGTTGATGGAAAAAAACAAAAAAAAAACAAAATCCACCTCTTTCTATGGTGAAGTCAATAGAAACTATAAAAGAGTAGGCGAGTTTTCCATCGTAATCCGACAATCTCGATGACCCGCGAGTTCCCGCTCAGCGGCGCGAGACTTTCTCGCCTGATTTCACGCAACGCGCGAGAACAAAGATTACGTGAGTGAGAACCGCCGCGCCCGCATGCCCGCCCGCTCGCTAGAAAGGAAAATGGAGGAGGGGTAATTTGAACACGCCCGATTGCCAGATCCTTGATGGGAAACTCGGCGGATCGTTTACATTTTAGGTATGATTATATGCTCATTAGTGTTTTTAAAAAATCGATATATCGTATCGATTCGCGTCCAGGGGCTTTATTTTGGTTCCAAAGTTATAAGCTGGTTAATTTGAAGAGTCCAGGGGATAGTGGCCACTTGCAGGGGTGAAAAATGTGCCCGATCTAGCGATCCGCGGATCGCGTGAAAGTGCAAGGAAATTTTTCGGAAAGTGAGGAAATTTGTCCAATTTTCTTTTTGTTTTTTTTTTTTTAAATAATGGCAATAAGGATTTCCCAGAAAAATAGAGTTTAAAATGGGAAAATATCGGTCATTTAGCGAACATACGGAGTTGAAATCTTAAAATACCCAAAAAAAAGTCATCACTTTCAAATTTTTGTGAAGACATTTTTTAAAATCCTGTGAGGAAATAAGTCATGGATCGCGTGAAACTTCCGAAGTTTCGGAACATTTTGCATTCCTGGCTGGCGTAGACGGAATGGGGCTCTTGCAAACTTTTGCTGTAGGGGATTGAAGAGTTGGTTCTTGCATAAAAACCTGAAAAAATGACGATGAGTGTACACTAAAAAATCACGAAATTCACTCTTAGAATCGGGCTTAATGGTGGAGAGAAGCAGGTATAATGGGAGATTCCTATCTAAATTGAGACATTTCTCTGTGTTTCCGGAGAGAAAGTGACAAAATGGACAGGAATCTCCCCTAATACCTGCGTTGAACGGCCATTGCGATCTTGCGGTTTTAGCAGTTATGTGAGTTTATTCCTGAATTCTAGGCTTTCTAAGTGTGATTTTCGTGATTTCCGCTGGTCTTTACATCAGATCGGATTTTTTATTTGCTCATAGCAAGAGTTTGCAAGAGCCCCATTTTGAGGTTTTTTTTTTTTTGTCATCAATTTTTTCAAATCTGTTATGTATTTTGGAGTCAGTAACTAACAACGAGGGTTACTCAACAGCTTTTAGTTCCAAGTTTTGCCACCGGTTCAACCTAAGACGAATATTAAGAAAATGGTTCAATATTTTCAAAATATCGAATCCTTCAGGTCTCACAGAGGGTTTCAAGGAAGCCTTAAGAGAAATTTCATACAGAAACTTTCAAAAATAGAAAATTCGTGGTTGAACAATACATATCACAGATTGATAGTAGCAATTGATCCCCGATGAATTTAATTCAAGTACTATTTGTGTACTTTCGAACTTTTCTGTGCAAAATTTCACATAGAAAGCTTTCAGGAAACTTTCCGTCCCTTCGCGTGTCCCACTGTCCCAAGGGCTTGATATATTGAAAATACTCAACCATTATTTTACTCAATTTTTGCCCCCAATCGAACCGGTTGCGTTTGAAACTGAAAGCTTTTGAATTGTCGCGGCCGTAAAACCTTTACCTGGCACTCTCTGTTTTTGAGGAATCAATAATGATGACTAACAATAAGATCACCTAACCTGTCTTGTAAGATCTAATTGAAATAAAAACTGTGCTTTTAATTGAGTTAATGAATCGCTCGATGTCGAATTATCGATACCCAATAGGTACTCAATATCAGACAGGCCTTGAATTATCATCCGAGACAACCATGCCATGGCAGGCTAGACCATGCGCGGGTTTTCGCCCACCATTACTGAACGCTCTCTCTCGCCAACTTCACTGGAAGAGAAAAACCAGAGCGTAAATTTTTTTGGGGGAAATGGTGATGGAGTGGGGGAAGAGGGGTACCGTCTTAGCTGACCCGCCGACATTGTTGTCAAAAGGGAGTTGCAGCACAAGGCGTTTCTCTTCTACTTACTTGCAGCCTTTATTTATGCAGCGCTGGTGAAATAGAGGCCATACCCTGCGATGTTTAAATGCCTACTACAAGCACCAAACATGAATCAGTATAATTTAATGAATTTTGTTTATCAATGGAAGTTGAGACGCTCATTTCAAAAATTATATCACTTACTGATTTTACGCTTTCTATCTGTTTTTTTTTTTTTTTTTTTTTTTTTTTTTTTTTTTTTTTTTTTTTTTTTTTTTTGTATTTTTCGCGATAAAGTTTGAATTGTAAAGGAAAAGGCTGTACAATTAATCAATTAAAGCATGGGACTGAACTATATGTGCTCGGAGGCTTGGCGCGTGAGGATCCACATATTTTAGATCCATTATTTAATTGACTGTTGGTACAACTGTTCAACCTAAGAGTACAACTATCCTGGTGAAAAACGTTTGCTTGTTTCTGATGTCATTTTTCAGTTTGTTTTTTATCGTGTAAATCCTTCCTAGAGAAACGCAGTTTTATGGACATATGTGTCCAGTTATAGACGCCCTAAAACTTTTTCACCTTCACTTCAAACCAATTTAAAGTTGGACCTGTCTGTCACAACTTTTCATTGAGGAATGTTAAAATTAGGAATCAAACACACTGAACCCCCTGTAAAATATCCATAATCAAACACACTGAACCCCCTTTAAAATATCCATAAGAGATTGCCGTCATGGCTGCCTTCGTGATATCTTCAAATTACGTCCCTGAAAGCTCCTCATGTTTATAGCACAGAATAATACAATCAGAACGGAAACTCTGTCGGATTTTGAAGCAAAGTCATTCCGCGTACGTCATGTAGGGATATAGGATGTTTACATCTGGATTCGCGCGCGCGCGCGCGCAAAAAAAAAAAAAAAAAAAAAAAAAAAAAAAAAAAAAAAAAAAAAATATAGGACATGATCCGCGAAATGTTCATTCTGAAATGCCAGTAGAATAAAATTATTTAGGGGGAAACTAAAGGCCAAAGCACAGAATAATTGAGGACTTGTACGGAAGAAGGGCCCATAGTACTATGGGCCCTTTTTTCGTAAAATGGCTTAAACTAATTGTTTTACCCTAAGGTATGTCTCCATAAAGTTTCAAATCGATTCTACTTTTCCCTGACGACTTATAGAAAGTTTCCGGAAGAAGGGCCCATAGTACCATGGGCCCTTCCTCCGGAAAGACGCACTAAACACAGGATTTCTACGGTATTCTTTGCTATTTTACCAAAATTCCTTCAACTAATGAGTCTTAAATAAAAATTTAAGCAAGTTTACCGACATTTTTTATGAAACTAGAGTACACTCGTTTATCGAGGGGAAGGGGGGGGGGGGGGGGGGGGGGGCAGAATCAAAACTTTCTCGGAAAATATATAATTTTCGGAAACGCTTTGAAGTTGGACTTTCTAATTCAAAGAACTCACCCGTTTCAAGTCTATATTTAAGGAGAATCTATCAACTGTTCTTCAAGAAAATTCGGTTGGTTACAACGTTGCCAGATTTTTGTTCAATTCGACTAAAAAACCGGTAAACGTAAACTGAACACTTTATGATTTTTATGACTCAAAATTTTCAAATTGCAACCTCTGTCTTGTGATACCTCGTTTTAAAGGGCGTAAAATTCTAAGACTTTTGGCGCAAACCGGAGGTCGATATTGTTTTTTGTCTTCGATATATCGCTAGTCAAAGTTCGATTTCGACCCATTTTCAAAAAATCAGAACTCCCATTTGAGAAGTCGGAATTTAAAAAAACTAGGAGTCAAAAATACTCTAAAAAGCAAAAAAAAAATACTGTTTTGATATTAGTCTAGTCTTAAAGCCCCCCAAAATTATTTAAAAAAATGACCCCCTAGGGGGGCTATCTAAAAAATTCCGAGCCACGACCCCTATCGAGTGATACATCGCTTGAAAGGACACACAAAATCGAGCAATTTGGCGCAAACCGCAGGTCAATATCGTTTTTGGTTTTCGATATATCGAATGACAAAGTTGTATTTTTACCCATTGGCATGTTTCGATAAATCAAAAACCAAAAACGACATCGACCTGATATCGAAATCGAACTTTGACTAGCGATATATCGAAGACGCAAAACGATATCAACCTCCGGTTTGCGCAAAAAGTCTTAACATTTTATGCCCTTTAAAACGAGGTATCACAAGATAGGTGTTGCCATTTGAAAATTTTGAGTTAGGTGGTGAACCCCCCCCCCCCCGTCCCTTGGGAGCGCCCCCCGGAAATTTTAGATACGCCAAAAAGTAGTTCCCGTTAAGTTATAAACATCCCCCGAGTTTCGTTTTTTTATCTTCAACCGTTCAAAAGTTAGACGGGGGAGGGGTGGGGAGGGGAGAGGGACTTTCCTCCCACCCTGTATACGAATTTCTATTGGTGTTTATATGTTTAAGTTTAAATAAAGTTTCTGGATCATATCCGGTGTTAAAACAACTAAAACTTATCGTTTATTCTTCAATTTCAGCACCAAAAACAATTTTTACGGAAGAAGGGCTTATAAATCAGAATTTTAAATTAATTGTAACTACCCCTTAAATTTCGTTTAAAATTTCAATCCTGGCGGTAGTGTATCGGCAGTAGTATGCCCTACTTGGGTCCAAATGGCTTTTTTCGTGTAAAACGATCATTCGAGCACTCATAGCCATTTGAAGTTTTCTTTTGCGTTTTTCTCAAAACGTGTGTTTGTACCATGGGCCCTTCTTCCGTAAAAGTCCTCAATTAATAATTATTATTACAGGTTAATTAATTAATAATTATTCTGTGACCAAAGGGGTCTCTCCACCTGCGACTTTAAATTCTTGCTTTTAAAGTCGTGCTTTTAAATTCGCAGGTGGCGAGAGACCCCTTAAGATTTCTTTCCAGAATTAAAGAAATAAATGAGTTTCAACACAAATCAACCACGTCCGTCATGTTGTGATATAGGACCACAGCGTTGCCTATTGGTGCAGTTAAATTCCAAAGTGGCTTCCATATTGGCTCTTATGGGAGTCTCCGTTCTGACTGTATTATTCTGTGGTTATAGCTCGTTGACGTGCAAACTGACTTTTTGTTGTTTATTTTTATCGTATATTGGGCAACAGCGCTCAAGGAAATGAAGAATTGTCTATCTACCATTTCGTCCATCGCCTTGCTGCACCAAACAGTATACCTACCGCATTGCATCGCACCACACCGCGGTCATTAACAATAAGTGCCCAATTTGTAAAGAGGTGTCATCGTATGCCCTCGCAGAGAGTGAGTGCCAATCGGAAACTGGCAACAGTTGAACGTTGAACGTTTGAACCGAGCCCAAAAGCGGAAACGCTGCCGCGGAGGAAGTTGCGTTTTTGCGCCTTGGTTCCATTTTCTCTCACGACCAGTTTCGTTTTTACTCTTGAGGCCTTCGTTAATTTTTGAATTGTTCCTCGCAGGCTTTTATAGTGAGTCATTAAGGTCACTATCACCTTTACTTGGAAAACTTGAAGAAACTCTTCCAACTCCTTAAATTTTAAGCGACGCATCCAGGGCCGCCCATACAGAATTTTCGGGTCCCAAGAAAAGTTTGTTTCCCCATTTTTGCCTTTGCATTCACGCCCAAGTCTCTACCACAGTCTTCTATAAGACTGTATCATAGGCGGAGTCAGAAATTTGGCAACTGTGCATTCTTCCCATTTGAATGTATTAGAAACAATCGATTAGAAATGGGGCCACGGCCTTCTCAAGAATCGATTGTTTCTCATACATTCGAATGGATAAAATCCACAGTTGCCAAATTGCTGGCTCCGCCCATGGACTGTATGTCAAATTCGGCAAACCACGAACGGGTAAAAAAAGACGGTCTGTGCACTGAGAGAAATCACTTTTTTAAAAACAAGGAAACACGTTCACTTGTGACAGTTTTCCTTGCGCGAAGTAAAGTTCCGTTGTATGAAAGAGGATCACTGTCACAACAAGGAATTTTTCATTTGTAGCAGCAGATATTTTCCTTGGGTTAAAGGAATTCCCTCTCAGTCAATGTTTCACTGTGCAGTTTCTTAAACGAAATACACTTTGGATTGAAAAAAGAATTCTCTCCGTGTGAGTAATTTGTCGTGGGCACCGTAGCAACCGTGAAGTAAACAAACGCGTTTAACGGTTGAATCCTGAACAAGCCAGTGAATGAACCTCGCAGCAAACGCTATTCGACCTGGCCGACGTAATCGAATCGCCCCGCGAATTATCTCCAAAGAGAACGTTATAGGATAAGTCAAGGACACGAGTGTACAGTAATTAAAGGGTTAAACGATCTCTCTGAATGGACGTACAGACGATCGGACGTTGCACATTAAAAACTATTGAATTCAGAGGGGTTTGCTACTTTGCGTGTACAGTTGAACGACCTTTCAAGAGGGTTGATGAATTATTGTTGTTTGTGGTCACGCAAGAGAACGAATCGAGGGTGAACTATTGTGGAGTGAGTCAAGGGTGATATAGAGTCCCTATGTATGGAAGAGTCAAGACACGTGAACAGAAGTGAAGAAGAAGAAGAAGAAGGGGTCTGAGGAGCCTGGAGGCGCGCCTATCTTGTTTATATTTTTATCCAAAGATCTTCCCGCCAAAGATTACTTATTCATGTATTCGTGTGTAAGTAATCTTTGTAAGGTCAACCTAACCTTCAATTACCGTTAGCTTCAAAGAGTAAACAAGAGTCGCAATTGAATGGAAGGCCTGCGTGGTCAACGTAGATAAGGGATCCGAACGCGGGCTGGCCTGGGCTGGCCTCTGATTGGCTGCAACGGGTGGAGCAAAAATGACTCGGGGTATAGGGAAAATAACACGGGATTTTCGTTCCGGGGCGTTTATCTCGAAACCTAAGCAAAATCATATCTAAACAATTTATACGAGTCGATTCAGCAGATTTTTCCAAACAATTTGATAGGTCATAAGTGCCACTTTATTGCAAATTCGAAAAGACTGTTTCAGTTTAAAAGTACGCACAATAGTGAGTTACTCAAACACTGCTCGAACACACGGCAAGCATGTAATCACACTATTGTGCGTACTTTTAAACTGAAACAGTCTTTTCGAATTTGCAATAAAGTGGCACTTATGACCTATCAAATTGTTCGGAAAAATCTGCTGAATCGACTCGTATAATTTGTTTAGATACGATTTTGCTTAGGTTTCGAGATAAACGCCCCGGAACGAAAATCCCGTGTTATTTTCCCTATACCCCGAGTCATTTTTGCTCCACCCGTTGCAGCCAATCAGAGGCCAGCCCAGGCCAGCCCGCGTTCGGATCCCTTATCTACGTTGACCACGCAGGCCTTCCATTCAATTGCGACTCTTGTTTACTCTTTGGTTAGCTTCACTACCTGTTTTAATTTACAGTGAAGAGTAATGTGTGAATTGTATTCTGTTCTGAATATACTTACGTCAATTTCAATAGAAAATTTCGTCGGTATAAGCTTAAAATGCCGAAAGTTTCCTAAAAGCTGGGCGGCTGGGAAGATGGTTCCATGAAGATGTAAACAAGAGGCGCGCCTCCAGGCTTCATAGACCTCTTCTTCAGTTTTCAGCAGCCAATCAGAGATGAAACCTCGTATGGCGAGACTCTTTCATGTAAGGACTCAAGGGTGACTCTGGGTAAATCTTTAAATGCTTGGGACTAACTTGACAGCAAAGCAAACAAAGTCTTGCCTCGTAGAGTTCGTTTCAGAAGTGTAGGCGCCTAGGCGCACCTAGACCGATAATCTTTGGCGAATTTTCAAATGTCATTCCTTCAAATCAAAATAAAGCCTACAACTTCGATCTTTTGATGTTAAAGCATTCCTCAATGAAAAGCCAACGCTTGGATTCATTTTATTCATTCATATTTTGTAATATGAGAAACACGAGGGGCGTTCAACTTATAAGTTTCCCTATTTTTTATCTCTGGCCCTGTTGGTGCTTGAAACATTTTATTTATACGGTTAAATTTGTCAAATCCTCAGCTTTCCAACGGTAATTTTGTTTGTGAAAGTTAAGCAATTTTTGTAGGAGAAAACGCTATATTTCCGCACCCGTGTCGAAAAATTCCCCGCAAACTTTTTCAGCCAAAAGTATTCGCTTGTTTTGAACAACAGCATTCGTCTGATCAGCGACGAAAATGAGCCGTTATCGCTCCATACCTGTTGAGTGTTGCTGCGCTCAATGTTTGTCATGAAATCTTATCTAAGATGACCGTGAGATGCATTATAATCACATATCAAGAAGAATCTTGGAGGCATCAAGTTCCAGTCAAATGACCACCTGAAGGAGACCGTGATGACTTTTTTCAAGTCCTTAGACCGAGAATTTTTCGCCCAAGGTATTGAAAAGCTGATTTAACGCTGCGGAAAATGTATCTGTCAGGATATATTTATTGAGGGGATCGGGGTCGGGTGGATTCAGGGGAGAGGTCGCGCCGCTCCGCCCCCCCCCCCCCCCCCCCCTGAAAGCGTATAAGCACTAGCCGTTTTCATATAGCTGACTAAAGTCAAGAAACGCCTACAAAACGAAGTATAGGCAACAACGAGTGAGCGTATATCTTTTTATCTAACCGATTTTTTGCAGGCGCAACTATCATTACTTCTATCTCTGTCGCCGATAGTACTACATACTATAGTCAAACCCAAATCAAGTGAAGCTCGACGCTCCTCGGCTGCCTTCCCCCACCAAAACAGCCCGAGTGAACTCGCCAGCCAACAGTAGCCGGCGTCGGGCCTTTCTCCTCTTCCATCGTCTCTTGGCGCTCTATTCAAAACCCCGTACCTGCGTGCGGAGCCTTTGGTAGAATTATGACCGGGGATGGTGTGCGACGCATTGTCCAGCAGGGTGCATAGTGGAGAGGGTAAAAATGAGTGCTGGCGAGCGAGGAGAAAAGGAGCGTCGAGCTTCACTTGATTTGGGTTTGACTATAGAGTCCCTAATGCCACAAGAATTGGGCCGTGTCGGAAGCCTTTTTTTGATTGGCTCTCAGATATAGCCTCTTTCGGAAGCCCCAGGAGGCAAAATGCAAATGGCTTAAAGTTCATATTACTTTACGCACTTGCGTGTTTTACTTATTTTAAGTACCTTAGCCACAGTAATTATTTTTGACCCTCTGTTTCAATGTTATTCTGGCCGACTGCCTGTATTTTATTATAATAGATCCACGTGTATTCTACCTTTAACTCAGACTACGGTGTATTGCTGGAACATAAATAAAAATCGGAAAAAGACCGCAAGAAAAGGTACATCATCATTTTCTCACCCTTTTTTGCGGCTTTTCCGCTTGTTGAATTGTAATCCTTAGTTTGTTGATTTTCCGAGTAATGTACAAATTCAATGTTGCTTTTTGTTTCAGTCGACATCAAAATCGAAGAGAAAAAAGGCGGTATTAAATTTGAACTGATCGAGAGTCCTGCTGGCCTAACCCCACCACCAAAGAAAAGCTCCTCGCCTACAAGAACCATTTCATCAGAAAACATTGAAGAAAAATTGAAAGCAGCAGAAGAGAGAAGACTGGTAAGTCCAGGAACTTTTAATTTTTTGTCAGCTCTTAAAATTTATCGTTATTTATTTTCTTCTACCTTGGATAGTTTTTTCTTCCCTAGGGCTCTTATATGCTTTTCTTTGGAAAATTAGGGTTTTCCAAAACTGGGGGATTTTAATTGGTACTCAATGTGAATCTTTCTGAGGTGGGTCAGTTCATGCCAAATCATACCAAGCAAAAATTTGATCCCTTCAGAATTACATGGAAAGCACTCTTGTTCTACCCATTGAGATTTGTTATAATCAGTTTTTTTTTTTTTTTTTATATATATATATTTTTCCGACCATTTGTTGATTATTTTTTTTATCAAATTTTAAAGTTGCCGAAAATTCCTAAATTTGTGCCGAGGCCGTTAGTTTGAAGAGGGCGTAGCTCGAGTCTCTTTCGTCATAGAGCAGCCGTTTTGGTCTCGTAAGAAAGCTTTTATAATGACCTTTCTAACGATGTATAACAGTATGAGGTAGAATTTTAATTTTTTCGTGACGAAAATGTAAAAAATTAAAGATTTCAGTATCTAAGTTGAAAACGGCTTGAAATTTTTTTGTTGAATACCTAGTTAGGTACTTTAATGGGGGGAAAGGTGACTAAGTTTAACCCATAACACCCTCGCGTGAACACATGGTTACTGTCACAGTAGAGGGTGATTTCATTTCTGGGGGTATTTTAAATTGGTCTGATAAATTCGAAAGATTCGAAATGATCATCGTTTAATTATTATTCTACAAAAATCAGGATCGATAAACTAAAGTGAGTACCCTTCTGAATCAAAATTTCCTATTGATGTCATTTGGTAACAACCTTTTCTGGGCATTCTAGTTGTGCAGAATTTTTTGTAAAGGTCGGGTGGTTACTCTTTTAAGGCTTGTTGATCAAAGTAGTTAAAAAAGGTTAAAAGCAGATGAGTTGATTGTACATGTCCTGACCAAAAATACAGAATGTCAGAGAATTTAGCAATGGGGCAATTGCACACTTTTGCTATACGCGATTTAATAGTCAATTATGGTGTAAAAACCTCTACAAATAACGATGGTGGCACTGAAAACTTCCAAAATATACTCCTAAACTCAATAAACGCAGTTATTTGCGCGAGCGTAATGGTGGCCGAAGGCACTAACAATAGGAGATTCCTATCTTAATTTTGTCACTCTCTCTATGTTGACAAAGATGATTCACAGAGTAATTAGTCATCAGAGTGATGATCCACATCCGATGAATGGTGCCACAACACCTAGTGACACCGGTGCCAAATGAAAGTAGTATCTTATTGGTCACTTCTTGATGGAGTTTCAGAATTGTTATATGGGAATCTCCCATTGTTAGTGCCTTCGGCCACCATTACGCTCGCGCAAATAACTGATTCTATTGAGTATAGGAGTGCATTTTGGAAGTTTTTAGTGCCGCCATCGTTATTTGTTGAGGTTTTTACGCCATAATCGACTATTAAATCGCTCACAGCAAAAGTGTGCAATAGCCCCATTGACAGTGTTAAATTTCCAAATAATGTTTTTAAAAGTATCTGTGCTTGACACAATTTTTATTTTACCAATGAAATGCATTATGACCCAGAAGTCTAAGTCCTCCCCAATATGTTTTGAACGGCTGCAGATAATTGAATGTAATTTTGCAGGTGGTTTCACATCAATTTACAGAGCTTTGCAATAGTCCCATTGTGGTGCATTGGTGTAAATCCCCCCACTCAAGTTTATTCATCCAAAAAAATTCAGAATTTTTTTTTTATTTTGTGTGCTTTTTCGTTTTATGCAGTCCTTAGAAGCCAAGAGAATCAATCAGCTATCCTCGAAGCTCTCAAAAATTGAAGATGTGATGAAGAAAAAGGACGAGCAACAAGCTGAGTTCAGCGAACAGACAAAGAAGTACCTCGAGAAGAAAATGGAGCAGTATTCAGAAAATAAGGAAGCTCACATGACAGAAGTACTTACTAAATTGAAGAAACAAGTAAGTTTCAGGTTATTCTGTACCATCAAAAGCAAAATGTTTAGGAGTCAAGAATGGGGCTTTTGCAAACTTTTGCTGTAAGCAATTAAATAGTCTAATCTATTGTTTAGTCCAGCGAAAATCACGAAAATCACACTAAGAAAGTCTAAAATACAGTAAAAGTCTCACATAACTGCTATAATGGCAAGACCGTAATGGCGCTTCAACGCAGGTATCATGGGAGATTCTGGTCTAATATGCCACTTTCTCTACAGAAACACATCAGAGGCATGTCTCCATTTAGATAGGAATCTCCCATTATACCTGCGTCTCACCACCATTAATCCCATTCTGAGAATGAATTTTGTGATTTTTTCGTGTCCTCATCGTCATTTTTGCAGGTATTTATGCTAGAATAAACTCTTCAATCACCTGTAGCAAAAGTTTGCAGAAGCCCCATTAGAGATATGTGTCGAATCCTTGTGAAATAATCAAAACTCCCTAAGCGCAGCCTGCAATTGCCTACATTCTTGACTGTCAAAACTTTTGCGGTTACTAGTACATTATCCTATTCTCCTGTTACAATTGTCATCATCTCGCTACGAGCTGCATTTTCTCTTTTCTAATTCAAGCTTTATTTTGTGTGCTGCTGGTTTTTATCATGTTTTTTTCTCGGTTTTTTTTTTTTTCATTTACTCTCTCATTTTATTTTTTTTACTTAAGTTGGTACCTATTTCACTCTTGAAAAATTGTAATTATTTTGCTTCCTTGGTAATTATTATTTGAGCAAGCTGTTGTATCTTTGCTTTTCTGCACCTAGATTATTTTACTGCATTTTTGCCAAAGCTGGAGGGTGATTATGAAGGATTGTATCGTCAGAGCTGTCATTTTGCGTTTATTTAATGACATTTTTCAATTCACCGATGATTCCACTGGTTGAGAAAAGATTACACAGTTCAGTTCTGTTCATGATTATAATGCTTGAAAATACTCTTATCTGTAATCTTTTCTTTTTGGGGCTCTTGCAAACTTTTGCCGTGAGCAAATGAATAGTCCTATCTCATGCGAGAACCAGCGAAAACCACGAAAATCACACTACTAAAGTCTAAAATTCAGTAATAAACTCAGAAAACTGCTGTAACGACAAGATCGCAATGGCGGTTCAACGCAGGTATCATGGGAGATTATCCTGTCTAATTTGCCACTTTCTCTAAGGAAACACAGAAATATGTCTCAAATTAGATAGGAATCTCCCATGATACCTGTGTCTATCCGCCACTACGCCCCCTATTCTGAGAGTGAATTTCGTGATTTTTCAGTGTACTCATCATTTTTACGCAAGAATCAAGTCTTCACTCCCCTGTAGCAAAAGATTGCAAGAGCCCCATTGGTGGAATGGGTCTGTTGCAAACTTTTGCTACAATGATGAAGAGTGTTTCATCGTACGTAAAATCGCCCGAAAAGTCCATTGGTGGCATCAGAAAGTCATGAAATGCAATAATAAACTCACTAGAGATGTTTAATGAAATCCAAGATGGCGGTAAAATATCGAGCAATCTGTATGCATGCAACTTTAACTTCCAAGGATTGCCAACGTTGACAACCTCACAGCTTCAGAGGTTAAGTGTTTATTTACGTTGTGATTGGGTGTGATCAATATTGTGAGGTTGGCTATACTTGGATGTTCGTGGTGCATGCATACAAATTGCTCAATATTTTACCGCCATCTTGGATTTCATTAAACGCCTCTTGTGAGTTTATTATTGCATTTTACGACTTTCTGATGCCACCAATGGACTTTCAGGTGATTTTACATATTATTAAACACTCTTTATCGTTGTAGCAAAAGTTTGCAACAGACCCATTGCTGTTAAAGTATAAAAATATCTGCAAGTTTTTTAGTGTCAGTTATTACTCCACTGGTTGAGAAAAAATTACAGATCATAGTATTTTCGTGCTTTAATAGTCATGAACTGAACTGGACTATGTAATCTCGGCAGCTCTGCGTATCGCAATCAACCTAATTGTATCGACTGCGTGTTATTCTTTTGGGAGGTGTCATTTTGATTATTCCTGTTCTGATAAAAACCCTTCAATCCCTATGATGTGCGCATGATAGCTTAGGAGTCATCGGTAAATTTCCGTAGAGATGGAAGGGTTTCTATCGGAATGGAACGGGTGGTAATTACACCACCTACACGAATAACATGTACTCGATCGTCAACTCTGTAGGATTACTAAATAATCAATCAGAATCTCCCTCCCGGTTGAGACCTAATAGGGTTCCGCATCATTTGGGGTCATTCCGGGCGAAATTTAGCATCCGTTCTAATTTTGACTTTATAACTTTAATTTTTCTACTTTATTGCATAGAAGCTGGTGAGAAAATTGTCTCTTTCCACCTTGATAATAGCTAAAAAATTCAAAATTGTATGTTTCAAAGTAAAAGAGACTTCGAGATAAGAGTTAAAATCAGTCTTTATCACCCTCCTGGTTTCATTGAAAGTTTCAAGTGAAAAACTCACAAGAGTACAGGGCTTGTCAACTTCTAGTTCTCCTCATGCAAATGTTTGAAATGGTTTGGTTTTCAAGAATCTTTTTTAAACATTCAAAATCCATACTTTGGACCCTTGTGTCAAAAAAATTGACTTCTGATGGAAAAAAGCCTCATAGTTCAATTTCGAATGAATCCAAAGTTGTAATTCTCTGGACTATAACTTCACCAGTTTTTCCATGCCCAGCCAATTAATATTAATTGTTTTTGCTTTCTCACCTATCTATTGTAAATTTTACCAAGCTTAAATTTTTGTATTTTTTGTGCATGCCTTTTATTCATTTTTTTTCCCTGTCGCCCTTCTGTTGCAATTTTTTCACGATCTATATTAATGCACATCTTGTTTTTCAATTTTGACCTCTTAGATTGAAAATGTTGAAAAGACACGTCTGAGCTATGATAAGGCTGTACAAGAAGTTAAAGACAGCACTGAACAGAAACTAAAACAAGCCACGGAAAAGCGAGATACCCTTTTAAAAGAATTAACCAAAAGATTAAAAGAACATGTAAGTTAACCTCAAGACGTTTCCATCATTTTTAACTCTGTACAGATTAACCTTCACCAGCTGTTTCAAAGAAAGAGAATGTTTCGTTTACTCAAATTCTGGCGAAATTTCATAAATCGCTGTACAAGATTGTATGGAGAAATGTGCTTCTAAACTTATAATTAAAGACTTGGGTATTTTGAAAATGTGAAGACTATGCCTGCAAAATTAGGTAAAATCAGGAATAATGGTTTCAAATCAATCTATCTGAGCAACATGGCGTTATCAACAAGTTTTCATGATGAAAACATCAACAACGTGACAACATCCCACTTACCCCAGACCACAGTCAAAATCAAAAGTTGCGCCTTTCTTGGCTGAAACAATGAACAATAATTTCAGACTTGAAATTTGTCATGGAAGAACTGATTCAAGGTGCTTTAGCACAATCAGATGTTGCTTTCCATGATAACAGTCTGAATAACTGCAATCAGAGTCACCAATTCATTCTCTGTAAAAAGATGGACTTTTATTCCCTTTTGTAGAAAGCATTTTTATTTTGCTATTATTTTATATTTGCACCCTAGTTTTATTTTAGGTGTACATTATTGTTTCCTGTTGCTTTTTTCTCTCAGCTTTTCATGAGCTGCTTTCCTATACTCACCGCTTTTTTACTATGCTCTTTTGCACGTGCACTTTCTCCTTCCAGGATGAACACGCCAAAAATGTTTATAATTCCTTGAAACAAAAGGGAGAGAAATTGAAAGAAGACATTTCAACTAAACATCAAGAAGCTGCTCTGCGCAAGGAACAAAAACAAAAAGAGATTGTAGAGAAACTTAGAACTGTTGTAAGTTGTGTGTTAAGATCATCCAAACCATAATGGTCCTTGTACCCTAGAATATTTAGCTGTTGTGACTTCCCCGTTAAAATTTTCAAGATTTTTAACAGAGGAAGCTGCAGCAAGTTCCTTAACCTGTATTTACAAAAGAAAAGGCGACGATGTGACGTATTTCCACATGAAAGACGGTTGCAGTGATGATGTCATCCAGTGAAAAAGTTCTTTGCGTGCTCCAAACAGAGACAATATATAATAGAGACCATGCACCATATATCTTGCCCTTGTTTGCGTGCAGTGGCCAACTTTTTTTGGGGGGTCTCAACAGAACACCGCAAACATGGACCATACGATGACTGATGAGAAAAGTTGTTGAGGTTTTTGCCTGTTGAGACCAAAGCACCGAAATTGCATCAGTCAACGTATGGTCCATGTTGGATGGTCCTCCTTCATGCTCCCTTTGTTAATTCCTGTTGAGCTCCGATAAACAAGTCAGCCACTGCGTGCACGGCTAGTGTGTGGTCTCTATTATATATATATTGTCTCTGGTTCCAAATTATCTCTCTCACTCTCAGGTGACCCCTATATATTACTGTGTCACCCCCGTTGTGAGAATTGTATACGGAGAAATTATTTTTTCTAATTTTTTAACGAAAAGGAATTTGTAAGCCATTTCATGCAAGTTTGAGGAGAAACTGTTGTGAATGAAGGCCGCGTATACAAAATTTAAAACTAGAAAAAGCGTATACAAAATTTAAGACGAGAAAGAGGTGGCTGTGCTTCATAATGGTAGCCAGGGTGTCAAAAGTGGGAGCCTTTGAAAAGTGTTGACTTTTTTTCCTTCTCTTCTTGTTCATATTTAATTCATCATTTTATTGGAGTTCGATTATGATGAAAATATAGGTTAGGATATTTATTCCTAAACAGAGAGGAAATGTTCAAATGCTCCTCAGAAACCAGGCTCTATTAATTCAGCTCACTGTTGCCGTAACTGTTTTTCACGCAAAAAAGAAGGGGGGGGGGCATTTTTGGGCTTGAATAAAAAATGAAAGGGCTTCTCCCCCCCCCCCCCTTTAAGCCTAATCCTTGCTAGATTCATGCCATGCATGAGGGTGACAGGAGAGTGAGAAAGATATTTTGGAACGACGTGTGAGTTTTGTCAACGCCAACTGCGACAGATGAGTGCATTTTTGGCAAACCATTGACTTTCATAAAGTTGAGCTAAAAACATGTATTTTTAAAATTTCCCTCATTCATGACTTTATCCAAGGATTGTGTGATCAAGCATTCCTTCATTCATTGTCTAAACGTTGAAACCCAATGCGTTTGTTATTATTTTTTGTTCTGCTTGAATTGCCTTGATTGTACGCTGCCTGAAAGTGTGGATGTAAAGTAGGAGTTAGAGTATCGCAAGGGAAACATGGAATTTCTGGGTCAAAATCTCATTTCGTTCAAATTGAACTATATCAAGCAGAAAAAAAAATTAAGTGTAAATAATTCCTTTTCCAACGTTACTATCACTTTTTAAGTAATTTTCTGGAAGGGTTCAGCTTAATTTCGCAAGTTCCTTTTCATATGGTACTTTGAGCAACACTGATGGAGAAACAGGTTACTGATAGGACATTCTTTTAAGAATACAAAACCAGCCAAACATGCTCGTTGCGCCCGTTTGGAGCAAGGATGGAGTTTAATTTTTGTTAATTGTTAAGGTAACTTATTGCGTTCAAAGTTGACTTTGTATAATTTGTTTTTGAGCTTGCCGTTTTTATTTGTCTTACCTTACATGTGGTCGCTGACAGTACATCAGGCAAATGAGAAATGACCGAAGCCTCGTTTTGGGATGAAATTCGTTTGTTGTGAAACAATCTGAACCAAGAAGCGCAACTTGAAAATGTTGTTATTTTACACTTTTATCTGATCAAGGAACCATATAGGCTAAAATTTTACGTTTTTGTTTTAAAGACATTTTTCATTCTTGAAACCACGGGTTACTGATAGGATATTTGTACCAGGAGACAAGTTATCTGTTTATTAAAAAAACGAGGATTAAGAATAAAAGCAGCATTTTTACGGCACAGCAGAGGGATATTTGGTTGAAATTCCGTTATCTAAATTTTACCTTAGCGGGATTTCTGTTAAATTATCATTGGATTGAAACTTTAGAAATTCTATTGAAGGACAGATTATTATTGACAGGACATTTAGGTGGTGTTAAATGATAAAAACAGACAAAAACCAATGAAGTGCTTACAAAGCAGCATCGATTTCAATAAACGGAAGCGAAAACTACCTGAAATACGTATCATCGATTATTTTTAATCAATTCTGAGCAGAAATCAGCCCTTGGGAAATGGATTTTCCCGAAATGAGATTTTAACCCAGCTGCTTAGTAATGCACCAAGTTTACGCTGTTTACTAAACCATGCATTTAACTTTTCATCTTTTGTTTTCAACAGGATACTCGTATCGAAAAAGTTCGCCAGAATAAGTCCTCAGACCCTACTACAGAGAAAGAAGCACTCTCACCATCCTCAGGTTAATCAGATGTTTGTTCATTTTGCTCTGATCATTGAACTCTACTCAACAAAGCAAAGCCCACAAGTATTTTTCCTCTTTTTATCCTATTAATATGCCTTTTATCAATGTTATTCATTCATGTTTTGCCTTTAGAAGGAGCTTATTTTTTATTTTTCTATAACACTCACCTACTTTTTCCCTGAAGGAAAAGCTCTCTCATGTCAAGATTTCTGTAATTTTTCATGCAGATTTCATCTCACTGAACTAATTTTTTATTCTGTATACGCTCCGATATGTATTCTAGCTGTTTTTAAAAATTATGTTGCGTTCACAAATTTGAAGTTCAAAATTTTCTTTCATTAGATCTGATCGTTTGAACTCCCGCAGTGGTTTAATTTCCTTTCCTCTTACAATTTTTACAAGGTACTTAATTATGCCTTTTCAATGCTCAGTCTCTTTAGTCTGTACCTTTTTTACCTCCCTCCCATGTGTGTTTGTTTTGGAAATTCTAAACTCTGCTTTAATTTTCAATTATTTAAA
Organism: Trialeurodes vaporariorum; assembly: GCA_011764245.1. Classification (NCBI taxonomy): domain Eukaryota; kingdom Metazoa; phylum Arthropoda; class Insecta; order Hemiptera; family Aleyrodidae; genus Trialeurodes; species Trialeurodes vaporariorum. Next base: position 40,350,824 of record VMOF01000369.1, on the reverse strand, counting down.
CGTACCCCTTAAAATTTATTACAAGCTTACATGCGGACCGACCGTATGTTTCGCAACATCTTATACCGACTTATTGTACGAACCAATAGATGGCTAAAATTTGCTAAGGTTTGTTGGTTTCTTTCTTTTTGTTCACCTCCAACAAAGCAGATTGATGGGTTTGAAGCTGGAAGTACTAATATCTGCTGTGTCTCTCATTATTGATAATCCATCAATTAAGACATTAATACTTTCAGCTTTGGTGTTGAATACTTGCGAAGTTAAAGCACAAGTTTCAGTTAGATGTTCCTTGAATTGAGGCCATTTCCAGGTAAAGGACCCATGAAACAAAACGTGTGCTTTTCAGGTAAAAGTCTCCTTTGAATAACAGTGCTGACTGTTGCATAGGTGACGTCATCTGTAAATGACGTCACTTATGAGTGGCATTGTCGTTGGCTGAGAGTCGTGAGCCTATTTATGTCGGAACCCGGGTCTCTCAAGTATTGTTAAAATTGTATCTTGAGTATATGTACTATGTAATTAATCTATCTAACAACAAGTCAATATTTGTCTCTTTTAATATATTGTTCCTTTGATTACCTTAGTTAATCTAAATGTAACACTGACTTCTCAGAAAGAGCACACCGGTTGTTTTATGGGCCCTTTTTCTGGAAATGGCCTCAATTAAAGGCAATGACCCTGCAATCGGTTGTCGAATCAAACCATTAGCGGATACAGGGATTGTTTTTCTCTCTCTCTCCTTCCATTTGAGCATATGTGTTAGGAAAGGATAGCAGAGGGGGCCATTGCGTGACTTTAGCCCATATCTCTGTCTCTTTCTAACGCACGCGTTTAAATGGAAGGAGAGAGAAAGACAAATTCCTATATCTGATCATGAATCAAACCTATATTCATTTAGATTTCAGCCATAAATTGACGGTTGTGATCAATAATATCAACTTGATCCTTTTTAACTTAATGAAGGAGTGGTCGGTAAAAAAGTGCGTTAATTTTGCCTCTCATGTACTCATTTTTTTTATTTACATGCTTTTAATTCGGGCCATATTTTTTAAGCTGTGTGGAGTTCTTCAAATTTTTCATTCATTTTTGTAAATCACTTTTTTTTAATGTGTCTTCTCTTGTTAAGGGAGGATTAGTTGCTAAGTATTTTTACCTTTAGAACGTTGTAACTTTTTTAAAATTGGATTCTTTCTAGCTTGAGAAAAAGCTTTTACAATGTCACTTTAAAATTCTAACTTACTTATTTTTTTTTTACGCAAATAAAGTAACTGCTCTAAAAATTAACAGAAGACTTCTTTTTGTTCCCTCTCCAATCTTCACGTGTAATGCATCGTGATTATCTAACTATTAATTCAAATTCCTCTCTCTCTGTGAGGACATACCTAGAGTCCTTACACAGGGTAGCTGGAAAGTAACTATAAGATGGTCATAACTTTTCAGCAAATGAAGATTTGTCACATCATAAGAAAACGTAAAACAGGCAGAATCATTTTCTAAAAGTCTGCCAGCACTTATTAGAATGCCTTTAAAATAGAAACCATGTGGGGGAAATTTGACCCTGTGTCCGAACCAGCCCCAATTCCATAAAATGATAATCTTTAGTGGTTTGATTTTTGAAAAATCCAACAAAAGTAAAATAAAAATAAATATATTTTTTCGCGCTTTCCTATGGTGTTACAGCAAGTGTAAAAAAAAGTCAAAGTAGAAAAATGAATATTGTGAGCAGGAAACCATCTGAATGTTGTTTTTACTATTTTCCCAGTATATTTGACCACCCTGTGAATCGAAAAATTCATATTTGGTTGAAAAAATAAAAGGTAATGCAGTGAAGAGTCGATTGACCACAAGTAAGATAATTTCTAAAATACATAATTATAAACGTGATAAATTCACGTAAAATTGAGTTTGAGTAAAATCCAAAACAAAGAGTAAGACAAAATTTGGGTTTGATTATAAATGGAAGTTGAAGCAGAATTGGAACTTAAATCAGAATTAAACAAAGTAAAAAGTTGGAATAAAAAATCAAAGTTTTTACAATAATAAAAATTAATTTTATGTACAACTGAGCTCTTTGAGCAGAAATTAATGTAAGTAATTTAAGAACGAGATTAAAATTGGAATAGGAATAAAACAATTTGCATGAAAAGTGGAATGTCAAAGGAGAAAATAAAGATGTACAAAAGTCAGGGGGTGGTTATCCTCTTTTTTCTCGTTCTTGGAATTAGAACTAATGTACTTGTTATTGAATGAAAACACCGAAGTAAGTAATTACATTAAAATTCTACAAAATCAACTGCGTAATTACCTTGATGATGAAGAGTACAGATGACAATGACGATGTAGCCGGCTAGCCCATGTTGTTGTAGGTAATTAGATTGGTGTTAGCAAAAATGTTGGGCAAAGAAATAAAGAAAAGCTGCATGGATTGAATTCAAAGGGTGGAGTGCCAATAAGGCCACTTTTTGGCTCCAAAAATGGTACAAATTTAAATTGATCTAAAATTTTGTGTAAAATGGCTCTACTTACTCTATAAGGCTTATATTTTTAGGTTTTTTCCCTCCTCCAAGTGGATCGGTTGTGTGTTTTTCATGGGAAGGCCTATTTGTTAAATTATTGAATAATCAAATGTGAGCCGGACATAGTTTGGTTTCCTCCTTTAGATTTGTTATTAGGCTACCAAAAATGGGTAACATACTTAAAAATAGTCACCGAACTGTGTCCGACTCATACTTAAATATTAAATTTTCTGATTTTGTGAAAGTGGAAAACTTTAACGAATTCTATGTGGATACATGTACATGCAATAATAGCAATATGGCAACCTGTAAAATCATGACGCATGTTTTACAGGTTGCCTAGATTACTATTGCTCAGTTTTTTTTGTTCTTGCAATCGGAGAATCACCTTATAAGGCTAGTTCATCGAATTGGGGCTGTTGGCACACTTTTGCCACTTGTGATTTAAGATGATCCTTCAGCATTTAGTGCCGATTTCTGCCACTAGAGCACTTCCGCTTGATTTATGTCAAATTACTGGCCGAAAGTAATTTATATTTGAGAAAACGGAAAGTAAGTTACTAGATTATCATCTGAAGAATGTCTTTCCATCGGAGTATTGCTTCATAAGGGTCGTGCATTGAAATGGGGCCGTTGGTACACTTTTGCTACTGGTGATTTTAGGTTCAAATTAATAGTAAAAACCTCCCAAGTAACAATGATGGTTGTAAAAACTTACGAAATCCACTCCTAAACTTTTCGAATGCTTTAAAACGCGGAACTGTCACTTTTTCTGAGGGGAAACTTGGTCGTAGATCTTCTGTTCGTAGAGCTCTGCATTTTAATTTAGTGACAAATCTTAGGAGTGAAATAGGATGCATAGATTTACGCACTGTGTAGCCATGCACCTTTGTTTGTGTATATTTTGAATGTAGATCGACGATTTGTGGAGCTGTGCTATGTACAAGCAAAGCCATTAGTCCTACATCGACAATTTGACGCAACCCATGTTACACGTAAAATGAACGATCTTTTATCTTCCTTTTCTTTTGTTCTCTCAAGACCAAGAGAGGTTCGGACTACGTGTAGTGCGGGTTGTGTCGAATCGTCGACGCAGGATTAATGGCTCTGCTTGTACTTACAGTAGATGAATTTAATAATGTCAGTCGACTCCTTAGATTTTGGTTCAGGTAGGCAACCTGCAATACTTGTCACAATGAATTTGAGCATTGTAGGTGGCCTACCTGAGCCAAAATTTAAGGCGTCAACTGACATTATTTAATTCGCCAACTGTAGCTGATTGGAATGTTACGCTCTCAGTACTATTCTGAAATTTCTTTTTCATAGGTCAAGATTTCATTGACCATTTCGCGAAACGTTATCGGGTATTTTTGCACGTTATGCTCGTTGAAATCCACAGGGTACCTGGCCTCTGTTGAAAAACTCTTCAAGAATAGCTGCCAACGGGAACGCGCCAACAAATGGAAAGCGTAATGATCTTTCCAGCCCGACCAATATTCTTGGAACAAATTTAAAAAAAAATGACTATCGGTTCCGAAGAGCACATCAACTCGATGAACAAGCTCGGGCTTTTTGCTCAACACCAAAGTTGTCGGCAGCTCTCCTGCATTGAAATACCACCTGTCCGTGTAGTAAGCGCCGTCATAGGTATGCAACCACATAGGCAAAAACCTGGCATCTTTATGAGCTACAAAGATCTGAGTGCCCAAGAAATGGTCTTCAGTATAAGCAATGACCATCTCAAATTTGCGATATTTGTCAAGGCTTCTCACAATGTATGCGTCGTTGTCGAGGTATATGCCTCCATATTCCATCAAAACCCGGATCCGAGCAATATCGCCGCCGTGAAAGACGCGCATGGATTCTGCGATCTCCTGGCCAAAAATCTCCTTTGGCATCTCAAACTTTCGGATTTCGACGATGTCTACGAATTTCTTTATCTTCATGAGTCGGGGCCAGTATTCGCCGGTGAACTTGGCCACGTTCGTGTGGAAATATATTTTCTCGGGATTTTGATTTTTCATAGCAGCCAATATGCAAATGAAATGGACGAAAGCTATGTTGGAGTTTTCAAAAACGATGAAATGAACGATGTTAGGCACAATGAAATCATCAGCACCTGTTTCATTGTTGAAATTGGCAAAGCGGCTGCTTGGTACATCGAATAGCTTGATGACATCGTTTCGAGGAGTCCTGTCCGGTTCTGGAGTGCGTTCCGAATTCAGATGTCTGAGGATAAGGCAGACTTGGTAGAGATTAATGATAACAAAAAGTACCACCAACAGTATGATCAATTGTTTCCTTTGGGCTATGATACTGTTTTTGAAGGGCATCTGCCTAGGGGAAAAGAAAGGAATGAAAAAATTTGACAAATAAGTAGAGGTGCATTTTTCAATCAAAAGCCAATGATTTGAAATCTGAAACGAACGCCTACCATATCCAGGGTGATTCAGACCACTCTGTCACCATGTGTAGTAAAAACGAGCAAACATTACCTATCTCTTACCAAACTTTTCGAAAGCAAATTGACCTCTAGGAATTCAATAAAGATTATTAACAACCCCCGAAAACCATACCTAGGAGTTTGGGGATAAAAAAATAAATAAATAAAAAATTGCTGAAATAAAACGAAAAGAACGTACCAAAAAGTAATTTGGTGTTGATTGTGTTCATTGTTATACCTTTCCTTTGTTGAAAAAAAAAAAAAAATGTTTATTGTTATCAGAGCTGTCGTTCTGCGTATAATCAATGCTATTTTTTTTCTGTTCACAGATAACTCCACTGGTTGAGAAAAGATTACAGATCCAAGTATTTCAGTTCATTACAGTGTTACTCAGAACTGAACTGTGTAATCTTTTCTCAACCGGTGGAATCATCAGAGTTGAAAAATAGCTTTCATTATACGCAAAACAGCATCCCTGATTGTTATACCTTTCCTTTGTTGGAAAAAATTAAATTATGAAATAAAATAAAAAATTACTGGAAAAAACGATTATAATAAGGACATTATGGGGACTTTCCTGGGACTTTTTTCAAACATTGAATTTCTTGCTGCATATTTCCGAAAGTCACTGAAAGATCAACTTCAATAAATTTCAACTTTTTGATCCAGAAAGAAGGTTTTTACTTGGGAGCGAAAAAAATTAAATAAAAAGTATTCATGAATATTTTTGTGATACTCATACAAAGAAGTTACCCATGGCAACTTTGTTTGAAGAGTGGATAAATATGTTGAACCAAATACGACTATTTCCTCAACACAGTAGCAGGTTTAGAAAAAAAAATCACTTTTCGTGCTCGATATCTAATATGTGCTGGCCTTTTTTTTTTTAAGCAGAAAAACTGATTCGCTATTGCCAAGACCCTAGTGCAAGATTACTGGGGTGACATCCCGTAAGTTTTCTACTAACGTACTGCGAACGCTATTGGAATTCATGTTTAGCTTCAACTGCTTCTTTCTCACCTAATCTTTCCTCGATAATATTTCATGTTACTTCTTCTTCTTATTATTTTTTTTCTTCCCCTTTTCTCAAGTTATATAGAAAGCTCAACTTGAAGCCTGCATCAAATCGGATGCTGATTGTCAATATCTAAGATTTGTCCAGTATTGTCAAGAATGAATGAAAAAAAAATGAAAAAAGGTTTTATCGATCTATTTGTGTGTGTGCGTGGGTGTGTGAGAGTGTGAGTGTGTGTGTGTGTGTGTGTGTGTATAGCTACGATATTTAAAACTCAGTAAGAAGCTGATTGGAAACCAATCACTTTCGATGGGGGTATAGGTCGTTATCGATAACCATCTCGAATGTGCGCCGAAAAAAACGATGGATAAAAAATGAATTATTTAAGAATTCAACAAAGATATGGAACAGTTTAGTTTAAGAAGAACCGCTATCATCATAAAAGTCATGAAATATTTAACCTTTCTTAACTTGTTGCTATCATCAAAATGATTTGAAGCAACTGACAAAAAACCGTTTATTTGTTTGTTTTTTCGTCGCTGAAACTTGTGAGCTGTGGTGGCGAATCGGTAAAGTGTCTGTCTTTCAGTGTTGCCAGATTGGGGTGAAAAAGCCGTACGTTTTATATTGATTTGAATGGGGACGACACGGCTTTTTACCCTCGATCTGGCAACACTGCTGTCTTTAGAACAGATATAATGGTGATCGATGCGGGTAATGGTGATGTAGGATCCATTCCCACCACAGCTCACTTTTTTAATTAAGTAATACTTTAAACTTTCGATTACGAACTGCCGCCGCCGCACTTTCTCTCGACGTTCCGAGGGGGGGGAGGCTGGGAAAAAAATCTGTAACGTTAAACGCGGTTGACATGGAAGTTTTTTTAGTAAGACGTATTTATGACGTCGTTTACTCCTTACCATTATTACGTCATTCAATTTTCATTTTAAATTTGACCAGTGCCAGAGAAAGAACTTCTATGTAATCCTTATGGAGCGGGTACGCCCCTCCATGTACATCTGACATCATCCTGCATTTATGTCGTCATTTACTCCTTACCGATATTACGTCATTCAACTCGGAGAGTGATAGAACGCCCTTCTATGTAAATGTAGTAAATGTATGCCGGGTGTCCCAGACCACCCGTCTACATACTTTTTCTCGAAAACGGCTGGGAGTTGAGATCTGAAACATAAAAGACAGATAGGGAATTGACCCCAAAGAATCCAATGAAAATATTTTCAAAGCCCCCCGAGGTCCCCTAGGGGGGTTTTGGGGGGGGTTCGAAACACATTTTTCTATTTTTGGCGGAAAAAAGCCTATAAAAGGTACCAAAATAAGTTCAGATTCTGAAAGGGCAACTCATTGCCAACATTTTTGGTCCTATAAATTTTTCCAGAAACCCCCAAATTTTGGGGTTATGGGCCCTTTTGGGGTGAAATTTTCAATCGGCCACTGCGACCACACCATTTAATATTTTTCAAAAAACTAAAAACCATCTGAAGGAAGACATCAAGACCTTTCGATTGATGTGCCACATAATCCCTTAATTTGAAAAATTAAGGCCCCCAGGTAGAATCCAAAATTTGTGGGCCTTTGGGCCCCCCCACGTAAAAAAAGTCAAGTGGCAAGGTATGGCTTGTGATACATCGATCAAAAGCCCGCAAAGAGTAGAATAAGATGGCGCAATCCAAAATCGTCTACAATCATTATTTTAAAAATGGCGGCCATTTGAAAATTATGGGTGCTCAAAAGTAAGTCCTAGGAAGAGAGCCCAAGGTTGAACGATACATGGCTTGAAAGGCCTTAAAAAATGCAAACAAATGGTACAAACCGCAAACCAATCCGCCTTTTCAATCAAAAGTTATGACCGATTGAAACTTAAAGTGCTCAAAAAGGTGTATTTACGGCTGCTTAAATTTCAATCGGTCATAACTTTTGATTGAAAAGGCGGATTGGTTTGCGGTTTGTACCATTTGTTTGCATTTTTTAAGGCCTTTCAAGCCATGTATTGTTCAACCTTGGGCTCTCTTCCTAGGACTTACTTTTGAGCACCCATAATTTTCAAATGGCCGCCATTTTTAAAATAATGATTGTAGACGATTTTGGATTGCGCCATCTTATTCTACTCTTTGCGGGCTTTTGATCGATGTATCACAAGCCATACCTTGCCACTTGACTTTTTTTACGTGGGGGGGCCCAAAGGCCCACAAATTTTGGATTCTACCTGGGGGCCTTAATTTTTCAAATTAAGGGATTATGTGGCACATCAATCGAAAGGTCTTGATGTCTTCCTTCAGATGGTTTTTAGTTTTTTGAAAAATATTAAATGGTGTGGTCACAGTGGCCGATTGAAAATTTCCCCCCAAAAGGGCCCGTAACCCCAAAATTTGGGGGTTTCTGGAAAAATTTATAGGACCAAAAATGTTGGCAATGAGTTGCCCTTTCAGAATCTGAACTTATTTTGGTACCTTTTATAGGCTTTTTTCCGCCAAAAATAGAAAAATGTGTTTCGAACCCCCCCCAAAACCCCCCTAGGGGACCTCGGGGGGCTTTGAAAATATTTTCATTGGATTCTTTGGGGTCAATTCCCTGTCTGACTTTTTTGTTTCAGATCTCAACTCCCAGCCGTTTTCGAGAAAAAGTATCTAGACGGGTGGTCTGGGACACCCGGTATATTTACTCCATTTTGAGATGACGTCATAGTGCTAGACCTAGGTCAGGTGAGGGGAGGTTAGCTTAGGTCAGAAACTCCGACGGCCCGCTGTGATTTCAAATTGGACCTTCCATACTACTACATGAAAAAAAGTGCCAAAACGCCCTTACATGTAATCTTATGGAAAAAGCAGGCGCGTCGATTGGGGGGGGGGGGCAGGGTGGGCAATTCCCCCCACCACCCCCCCTCCCCCCCCAAGGATTTGAAGTCAGGCGCAAAAACGGATTTTTGCCCCCCCCCCCCCCCAAGCCGGCTCTATGGCTCTAAAATTTTATTGACGAGCAAAAAAAAAAAAAAAGGTCATCAAATTGTTTGCCCCCCCCCCAAGCCGAACTTGAAATGACGCCCCTGGGAAAAAGTGCTAGAAAGCCCTTACATGTAATCTTATGGAAAAGTGCCAGAAAGCCCTTTTTACTACTACTCTCCTCGATATGAATCGGTGATTCCACGTCAATCGATCGTCTGTTGAAGTGATGAAAATAATTATGCTATTGCTTCATTTAGTTCGGGGGGGGGGGGGCTTGTTGTTTCGCTTCTCATCCAATCTGCAGATTTTTGACACCCCCCCCCCCTACTTTTTGTATTATGAATTATATTATTTCTCAAACGAGTCCTGAAAGTATGGGGACTCTTGTGATTTTTTTGTAAAACGAACAAAAAAGTTGACAACACTGCAAAGCAAATGCCTCTTTTCAGCAGTCTAGTCTTGAACCCAAAGAAGAGTAAAGAAGAGTCGCAAATGCGCAATGAGCTAGGGCTTGCGTGGGGGTGTCATGTAACTTCCCGGAAAGGCAATGGAAGGAAACACGTAAACCATTCCTAAAATCACATGGAAAGGAGAGATAAATATTCGTACGCAGCTGTACCGTTTTAGCCTATCTTTAAAAATGAAGGCGCACCGAAGTTTCGGCTGGAGTGTTGGCTGTGAGAGTTGTAAATTCCGAATCGGTTCTCATCCCTGGGACCAAATAATGTTAGGTCCCGAACGTAACTTACGCTTGGTCACATGACCGTGCGTAAGCTCTCTGATTGGTCGAAACCGCACGCAAGATGCACGCAATTGAATGCTCGGGACCGAACATTATTTGGTCCCAGGTCGTGAGTCGTGACGAAAGATTATACTTATACACACAGATATGACATAGAGTCCCTTGATGGAAATATTGTATAGGGAGTACCGACACGACGCTTTATGCATTTTGACAGGAGTCGATTTAGTCGACTGCCTGAACGAATTCGAAGGTTAAGTTCAACAGTGGACCAGTGGTGGACTGGCGGATTTGCCGGCATTCCGGTCCGTTCCCATACGTTCCTCTACGAATCGACTCCTTTCGTGTGGAGCCTTCGATGTCGTCGACTCCTGCTCGACTCCGTGAGAGCCTAAAACCAACGACCAATCACAACTCGTTGAGCTCGTGTCGGTACTCCCTATACAATATTTCCATCAAGGGACTCTAATATGACAAAGCTATCTCGCTAAATAAAATGGATAAAACGCCGGCCGTAATACAACCGGGCATACAGAGGGGATCATACAGATTACAGAATGCTGGTTCGAAAAGATTAATTTTCCCTCTTTTCCTGTGTATGTTTACAGAACTGGAACAAACATGGAACAGTGAACAGTGGAACATGGAACACGGAACAGTTTTGTAATGGACGAACATGGAGAAAGTGATCTTTGCGAGCCAAAACTCTATAATCTTTATGATCCCTCTGTATGCCCGGTTGTATCACGACCGGAGTCAACTTAACAAAATTCGGGTTTATGCCATATCATATCTGTATGTATAAGTAATCTTTGGTCGTGACCCTCACCCCCGTCGCACTGGAGGGTCTGACAATTGCCGATACCCTGAAAAGGTGTATGTACCCTTTGAAATAATCGGATCCACGTTTCAGGGTTTTTTGAAAGACGTCGTTACTTTTTTTACAGTCTCTTAAAATGTTGAGATAAAAAAAAAAAAAAAAAAAAAAAAAAAAAAAAAAAAGGAATCAGGTGCTCCAAAACGCCCTCAAAGGAAATTCTTTGACAAATTTGTATTTTTTTAAAAATAATTTGGTCTATAGAGCATTTTAGACCGAAAGTTTTTTACAATTCGGACGATTCAAAGGGAAGTTCAAAATTTTTGAAAATGGGTCCGTATCGAACTTCGACAACCTTCGATATATGGGACACGAAAAACGATACTGACTTCCGATTTGCGTAAACACTGAGAAAAAAGGGAATTAGTTCGCCCGGCTAATTATTAGTGACTTTTGTGCAATCAAATTAATTGGTTGTACTCATCCAAAAAAGTTGGTACTCGAACCAATAATTGGTATCTGGTACCAATAAATTATATTAGGTAACAGGTAAGTGCAACTAATAGTTGGGTGTAAGTACCTTAACAATTTGAGTTGGTACAATTCATTGGTATCAAGTACTAAGTTTTTGGTTGGAGTACCTAACTGCTTGGGTGAGTACAACCAATAAATTTGATTGCGCAAATTTCACCATAATGTATAATTAGTCGGACGAACCAATTATTATTATTATTATTATTTTTTTTTTTTTTTTTTTTTTTTTTTTTTTAAGTGAAAAGTCTTAAAAATTTACGTTCATTTCAATTATCGAATAAAAAATGTAGGCTCACATTTGAGGTATCGGATTTAGGGGGCGCCAAAATTGACAACTATCCTAAAAGACGCCCCCTCAAAAATATATTGACACTTGTTTCAGTGATTTTTGAAATTCGCGACCGGGTTCCAAAAAAACTCGAGTGGAAACTATTTTAATCATCATCCTGTATAATCCTTTTGGATTTGAAGAACAGGAAAAATGTCACCTTTCTTTTACGAGTATCATCCTTCCACACCTTTATAATAATCGTAGCGGTCCTTGGAAACAGTTAGACAATAAAATTTCGCGGTCTTAAATATATAAAATTTCGGTGTCACCGCGCTTGAATCTTTACGCTCAAAATTGTTAGTGGAAGCTTCGCGAAAAGAATTTGAAAAAATAAAAAATGTTCTTTGACTGGTCGGTATGAGAACGAATGTAGCTGAAGCAGTATTAACGCTCGTAACATGAAACATTCGCGTATCGGTGCGCTGCTCCTCACAGAATGAACGGATGGAAGTTTGGTCAGCCGTCTTTTATTTGTGTGTTCACCAGTCCTCAGCAATTTTGCGAATGCAAACCGCGAATGTGCTGTGGACTCTGCCTACAACGTTACGTGGTTGTAGGCACCCAGCACAAAAATCATTCAAGAAATACAACTGCCGCGCCGCACAGTGTGGACATTTGTCGATCTAGCTATTAAAAATTATATAACTGTTGAAATAATGCAGCTGAGGAAACGAAACTTTGGGATTTATCACTATTAGGGTAGCCTATATTTAGGTAATTTTTTTTATTTTCGCGGACACCTCCAACGGGGGCAATGGAGTCCCCCCCATTCCCCCCTTAAAAATTATCATCGGTAAGTAACCCATATCTTGTGACATATCAATCAAAACTGTGTAAAAAGTAGTGCCTTTTCGTTTAAACCGGAGGTCGCTATCTCTTTTTGTTCCAAAGTTATTGTCGATTAAAGTTTCATTTTGGATAAAAATTTCCCATTTAGAAATTCAAAATTCTATAACTTTGGAAAACTCACAGATAGGAGAATAAAACTTTGAAGATTTGTTATTAACATGGTAGTCTATCTTTAAAAGAATTTTTTTTCTGATGGAAACTATCCAAGGGGGACTTGGACCTTCGACGCCCCCCCCCCCCCACAAATATATTTAATCGGGAACTTATAGGGAATAAAAATGATAAAGCTCATAAGAGGAATTATGAAGGAACGAAAATTAGTATAATATGAGTATATTATAATATACTATTTCTCTTTGATGTAAAGTGTAACTTGAGTCAAATTGTGAGGAGAGGGGTGCTGGAAAATAAATTCAAGAATAATTCTTGAAAATGTAAAATCATCAATAGGGTTTTACGGGAAAATTAATTCGTCCAATTTTGTTTATTTTTATATTTTTTTATTATATTTTACCAGTGACTGTCCCTCTCTTTCATCAAATTACATTTATCAAAATCAGTGTCGCTAAAATAGAGAAAGTTACAATAATTTAATCCGTAATGAAGCAAATTGCTCCTAAAATTTGCGTCATCACAGGTTGAGCGGGACATTTGACCAAATAAAGTATCAGATATATCTGTATTAATTCAAAATATTTAATTCAGTTATAAGAAATATGAAAAAAATGTGTCAATTTCTGAGCCTGATGAGTCAGTACATTCAGAGGCAGTGGTGGACACAGGATTCTTTTCGATAGGGGCTTGCACTGATGAGCGTTTGACTGAATATTGTTCCCCTCTTCCTCTCCACCCCTAAAAATCGGAAGTCTGGGGGGCTATAGCCCTCTTATAATTAGCCTCCTTAACCCCCCCCCCCCCCCCCCACGTCCTACACTGTTCAGAGGTATTGGTGGCATCAACAAGGCTACTGTCCTCCTCTCTTGATGAATTTTCGCTGTTTGATCCATTTTAACGGTGCAATTTCTCTCTGAAAACAAGGAGAAAAACTAAGTTTATTTCATTTGCGCACATTTGCGCAGTAAACGACGAAAATATCTGAAAAGTAGATGAAATTACCTATCTTTCAGAGCAAAAACGGAGAATGGCACAGACTGGTACAACAGAAAAAAAACTCTGCTGAAACTTGTCATGTGTCAAAAATATATTAAAATTTAGACTAATTATAGAATGTAAATTATCCTAAAATGAAAAAACTGACCTTCCGTGATTATTCCTCCTTCTAATTACTTTAAAGAACACGAAAAAAAAATCCATCGCTCATTCAACAAGTGCTTTGTTTATGTTAAGCCTATTCTATCGACACAATTGTCACTTGTGAAAATAGCGATACTTACCTGTGTTAATTGAACTTCGAACTCGGCTGGTGCACTTGTCGTCCGGTTTTAATCAGAACAAACGTTAGATATGTCTTATCTAGACATCCTTGAAGTTGAAAAGCAAGCGCACAGTGGATATTTTCGATCTGCTTTCAATAGCTAAAATACACGTATATGTCCACACTGTGCGCCGCGCCGCGCGCCGGTGGCACGAATGAACACTTCGCGTTCGCAGCCACTCCTACCCTCCGCCAGTGGCATAAAATTGAGATTTATTGGGGGGGGGGGGGCAAAACAATGTCCTAGTAGATGGACTACGGAAGTTCTGGGGCGAGGGGCGAGGGGCAAATCCCCCTTCCACCCGGTGAGAGGGGGATCTGGTGGCCCTCCCGTTGAAAAATTTAAAAATTCAGGTTCTCTTATACGATATTTTAAGCAATTTAGAAAAATCTCACCTTATCACCTGGTTTATTAAACTTCGGTTTATTTCGAGTATTATGACGTCAGATACGATATATTGCTTCGATCAATCGTTTTGTGACCGTATAGAATCCATTTCATTCACTCATCGTTCCTGCTTATACTCTATGGAGCTAAAAGTCCAATCGACAGGGAAACAACTCACCTCTTGAAAAAACAAAACAGCTGACTATCAATGTATCGACCGTTGCAATCTAAACGATCCAACCTCCGTTCGAAATGTTGTGTCCGTTTTATGCTTCTCACTTATTGTTGATCGATGAAGTGGGACTTCAGCCGAAGTTCACAAGTTGGAAATTGGAATCAACTGTTATTCGAATGATCCTTGTTATTCTCAATGGTTCAAACAAGAGTTGAGAATTTACTTTTGGATCGTTGAAACATTTAATTTCTTTTATTCATTATTTACCTAATCAAATATCGTATAATTTCGTAACTTTTTCACGAAACTTTTGTTTTAATTTCTTCTTCTTTCGTTTTTTTATAGTTTCCAGATCCCAACTGAAACTTTTAATGGAGCAGCAAAGGTCTGAAATGTTGTGTTTCTTATAACAAAAATGATAGTACTTAATAAGCTGAGAACAATGGTGCCTTTGGCTTTTTCCTAAGTGTCCCGGTTTCGGAGATACATACGTGTAAAGTTGTAAAAAAATCGTGTATGTAGTGACGTCACAACGCGGAATTCCCATTTGTTCCCAAAAAAGTGTATTTTGGGACAAAATCCCATCTCCGGGACAGTGGGACTTAATTAGAAACCAAAGGCACCTTTTTTTCTCAGCTCATCAAGTACTTCCATTTTCTTCATAAAAACCACAACATTTCAGATCCTTGCAACTGCCCGATTCAACTTACTGTTGTCTTTCAGAACATTATTTTGTAAATTGTCAATGGCGCCCTCATATCTTAATAATATTACCTCTCATCAATACATATTGCGACTTATTAATTATTCCTAGCTCATTGAATGTATTACGAACTAGTTTTAAGTGACACTTTTTTAGTCAGTTGTATATAGACTTGTTCTTTTTGTTATGTTTTGATTCACTAGTTTAATCTCTCACTACCATGTTTAGGTTTCGCTACCAAATTTTTAGTCTACAACATGTTGATTTTTGCAATATCTTTACTGCTCATTTGACAATTGTTAATTATTTTCATTAGTTGTATTAAAATTCAATATCTTACTT